>OX375869.1:38417164-38723164 GCA_947359475.1 Heligmosomoides polygyrus bakeri
CTGGCACATTAGGTAGAACTTTACTTACGACTAATAAGTCCACCACACGAACAGAGCTAAAATCACGACAAACTCTAAGACGGGACAACATCCTTAGAATTTGATCTCTCCCGCGTGGATTGTCTATTTGTAAGAATCCTGGCTCTGCTAAACAATCAGTCCAAGCGAACAAAACGTCAAAATGCCAAGATTCCTGGAGAGTCGAAAGTGGACCGCATTCGATTTTAGATACGAGACTCGGATCCATCCTAGTCGGTGGGGGTATTGAGTATTCTGCTGCGCATCCGTCGTCCATGGAAGTCTGCATTTTCGAAACTGACAGAGGTTGTACAAGCGAAATGTACTGCCGACTCCGAAGACTGCGGACTCTAACTACCAGTTTGTGGCTGACGCAAATCCTTAACGAGGGCGTTGTAGTAGAGTGGAAGATTCCCTAAGCGACCATTCACGATGAGTCTAATACTTGAATAGCATGTAGAACGGCAGCACCACACGAGATTGTCAAAAACGGGCAACGTAGCACAGGCTAACTCAGTGTGATCTCACTTGTCCTCTACTTTACTGGCGTCTCAATGTGGGCGCTCACCATCTTCTCAAGTCCTTCTCAACTATAGTTTTCTTTCGTGCATTCCATAGGGTCTTTTTCGCCCTCAGCATTGCGCGTTGTGAATAATGATATTGTATTTCCCCATTTTCATGGAAGTCTGCATTTTCAAAACTGATAGAGGTTGTACAAGCGAAATGTACTGCCGACTCCGAAGATCTACAATGCTACAACATTGAAAGTACAATTCGTTTTTAAGTCTATGCTTTAACTTCGGATTCTTTAAAAACTTCTCAAAGGAAGGTCTATCCAACATCGTCATATGGCTACACTTTGTAGTTGAGAATCCGAAAAGAACTTTTTGGACTTCTTTATGCGTCACGTACCTGGGCGTCAAATAGAATGGAGAACCTATGTACTGAGAACAGGAGCACAGTATCGCTGCCATCCCGTTGAGGCTGTCATGCAGCTCCTCGAAGGTGAAAACCTATGAGGATAGAGTGACGTCGTTTCGTTTGCTTCTCGTGGTTCACGTATCACGTACTTGATCGTTTGTTTCCTGCGCTAACCTAAGCGACCTGTTCATGGTTCCACAGAACTGGATTTAAAATGGCGATGCCACACTACGTCCTTTAGAAAGAACAACGCTCGGAATCTTGTGACCACCGTAATTATGGGAGGACGTCCAATTTTCCAAGAAAGGGTAATGAAAGTGCAACAGAACACCCAAGAGCATCGTGCCGGAAAACTTTCTTCAAGTCCTAAGGAAGAATTTGCCTTAAGACTAGAAAAACTCTTTCCGGCCACGATGCCCGTCAGAGCACTGCGGATCTTTAGATTGGCCGCACGATGGCGTAGGAGGAGGCGCCTGCTGTCGTGTCCACCCAATACCATGTTTTTGGTTTGGATTCCCCACTCAGCCCTACGCCGTGGTTCATAATTTGCTGCCCGACCTAAGGAAGAGATAAAACACGAACTTTTTGATCGAGTGGCGACTGCAGTTCTTTGGTGTAGGCCTAATATGCATTAAACTGCACTGCAGTTCTTTGGTGTAGGCCTAATATGCATTAAAAAGCCTCCAGGTTACCCCGTAGAAGAAGAATAGGTGTTCCGTTTCTGCTGTGAACGGAGTTCTGGACAATTTCCAGCATTGCTCCATTGCCCCTTAGCTGCGCGCTGAGTCGACGAATCACAAAAGCGCGAGCTCAAGTAACCTGGAAACTGCGCCACCGGACGAGCAATGGATGCTCAGGGGGTAGAGGGGCGGCGTGGTGAGATGGGATGGTTTATGGTTCAACTCCCCTGTGATACCGACTTTGCACCTCCTAAAAAGATCTGTTACGATCATCCAAAGCTCTCTATGTCAAAATGTCGCCAGGGAAAGGGCTCGTCTTTACACTGGCAACTTACGCATGCTGGCATGGAGATCCAATTGATTATGAATAGTTGCTAAAAACATGGCAAAACAAACAACCAAACACACTGATGCCTTCTTCATCGTCTACCTCGCACACCTGCTACCTGCTCCCGCATTGTGCATCTCGCAAGATGGATGCGAAACTCTTGCCTTGTAGGAACGCGTGAAGTATCGGAAGGACTCCTCTAAAAGGCACGCCAAAAACAGCTGGTGAGAACGTAGCCTGGAAGACAAGTCGGCAAAATTGTCCTTACCGAGCCCGTGTGTCAAGAGAAATTTCTCCAAGGGGATTGTTTAAGGCACTGATCACCCACGCGTAAGTAAGGGCGGTGGGATCATGGTAATCGATTTTGCGCAAACTTCGTCATGTGACATAGAGAGCTTTGGTTGAACGTGGCAGATCTTTTCAGAAAGCGCAAAACTGTTGCATCCCAGGAAAGTCGAACTATAGACGGTCCCGTCTCACCATCCGCTCCTCAACCTCCTGCACCACCACTTCTTCGGTGGCATCGAGGTTTCCGGGCTTCTTGGGCTTGCCCTTTTGTGATTCGTCGACTCAGCGTGAGGCTGAAGGAAATAGAGCACCACGAGGGGAGGCATGTTGGAAGAAGTCGTCACGGCAGGCGTTGAAAATCAAACATCTTCTTGTGTTATATTAAAAATGCACTGTAAGTCGTTATTGCAAGTGTTGAAATTCAAATATCTTTTTGTGTTACGCTAAGAAATGCTGATTTTCTGCGCCTTGAATAAGCCTAAATAGTCGTTTCTCCTTCAAAAAATAGACGATACACACACTTCACTGTAATCTTTTTTAATGAGAAAAGAATTATGGATTTTCAAGGAATTTTTAAAATCGAAGATCTGTTCTAACCTTCTTAATGTGTAACTAATGGAATCTCGACAACCTTGGAAAGTGCTTAGTTCGACTTCAAACGTGTTCAATTTGAGGTAAGAATGGTATATTTCGACTTCACGAGTTTTTCGCTTTTCTTAATTTGCCTGAGATCCTCGTTCTCATCCTCTCATGATAACTGTGGGTTCTGAAACAACTAAAGGAATGGAATGGTGGAGCATGATAGAGGACACAGAGCTAAGTGCAGGGCTCACTTTCAAGCTCAACGCGAATTTCGTTCTAACACAAATTGTTTTGAGTAGCGTTTCTTTTTTTCATTTTTTTCTTATAGTGCATTTTTAAATATAATACAAGAAGATATTTGATATTTATTATATTATATTTACTTTTTCTTTGTGAGTTTCCTTGTTTAGGGTCCTGTGTTGTTCTGTAGGAGTCGCTCGGTAAGTCTCAAGTGAATTTGTTACATATAATGCTTTTTAGTTATGTGGCCCACGGACTAGGATAGATCCCGCGCTTTTTAGCAGGACAAGTGCACTTCAGAGCACATCAAATTTGTTTCACGCCAATGTCACGAGACAATTTCAAAGCGAAAATGCCGCTGCCAGAAGGCACAAATGCAAGTGTTAAATACTCAGCCACATCAACTATACTAATCCAAAATTTTGTAGCGGTGCTCTTAAAAACATCGAATGCCTTCCTAAAACATGCTTTGCATTGCACTTCATCTCTTTCGCCTAGGTAGAAGTTTCAATGGGTGTGATCTGTCGAGTTTCATATACAAGATCTACCGAAAACCTTATAGATCCACATATTTTGCTGTAGGTGAAATATTTCGCATTACCACACACTTTTCAGAACAAGAAAGCATCAGAGCACAGACAACTCCCAGGTTTTCTGTGACGCGGGCTTTCATTACTTGTAAAGGCCCCCACAGACTTCTGCGGCGCCGCTCGGCGGCGCCGCTCAGCGGTGTCGCTGGGCGGCGTCGCTGGCCGGCCGGCGGCACCGGCGGCGCCGCCGAGCGGCGCCGCTCAGCGGCTTGACTCATCATCAGTGGGAGCGGTGACGGCGAGGTACTGTACTGTTTCTAGTGGGGACCGACTGGTGCTTAACAATAACGCGCCCCGATGACGATCGCGCGCCCGCATCGACCGTCTCCGCTCTGGATCCCGTCGCGAAAGGGCAGAGCGCAGAGCGCAGACAGACAGACGCTGGAGCGGCGCCCGCCGGGTGGAATGATTCAAGTCATTTCCGCCAGCGACGCCGCCGGTGCCGCCGGTCGGCCAGCGGCGCCGCTGGGCGGAATGATTCAAGTCATTTCCGCCAGCGACGCCGCCGGTGCCGCCGGCCGGCCAGCGGCGCCGCCCAGCGGCGCCGCAGAAGTCTGTGGGGGCCTTAAGACGAACCTCCGAAGGGCGTGCCCTGTTGCGCCACAGCAGAAGATACTCGTGTAACCGGCATTCTCGTATTAATACGCGAACCGCAAATACATGATATTGGCATTTTGTCGTGGTCTCAGAGCAAAAAATGTCTGTAACGGTTGGCGTTCTAGTCAAGGGTAAAGTGAACGAAGTTTTCGTACACTACTACAACCAGTTGTGCTCTAAAAACACAGTGTCCCACAGCCAAAAAATAAGGGTGGACGGATTGAAGAAAGAAAATCAATGTCCTAGATATGCTGTGCGTGATTTAACAGTGGCACAGGTCGAAGAGGCCAGTTTTCTCTAGAAGCAGTACTGCTTTCTTCAAAGCAGCAAAATAGCTTGCAAGGTTGACAGCAGCGAGCTTGTCAGTGACACCTGCGTCTTTCCTACACGTTTTAATTTTGGCGAGGAAGGAAACCAGTAATGCAATTAAACAATCTTTATTCGTACAGCAGAGACGAAGACTAGGTCCTCTTAACGATCCCACGCCTTTAGTTTCCTCTCTCCGGTTCCAGACAGAGATATGGCCACTGAAGGTTTCGTCCGGCGGCGGAATACACTGATTTGATCGAGGAACGCTCTTCGATAATCATGTGAACGCCACACGCAGATATAGAAATTCTGCGAGAAGCAGATGCAAGCGAAGAAAATCTGAAAGAAAATAGTGATGGGCAGTCACTGTTCGTTCCCACACTGAACGAATAAAGCACGGCGCCCGTTCAACGCCTCTTGGGAAGCGCCACAGCGACCCACACTACTTCGACTAGATATCGTGGAGTGGATTATTTCAGGCGCATTTAATCTACATGATCACTTGTGGTGGCCAGCCGATGGATTAGCCAGTGTTGTTTTTCCTTCGATGCACCAGGCACCAGTCTCTGGTCTTAAAATCCGAAAGCTCATAAAGGTAGTTTTCGAATTTCATAAAAACGCAGTTTTCATGCTTGGCAAGATGTCACCGGAATATGACTTGCGTGCTTATGCTCAATTATCAGCATAGTAGGTTTTGGAGCCTACTATTAAATATTCCATAATCCACGGACCTCCCTCGATAGAGACCCTGTGGGCTCTCTTGTTAAGAGGGATCTCGGGTCCCTTGTCGCAGGGCCACGTACCGGGGAACGAAACGCGAACCAAAAGCGACCGTGAGCTGCCCAGAGACGCAGGTGGGATGCAGAGGATGGACTCCTTGTTCCTGCTGTGTCGGGTCGAGCGTTTCTTGTGCGTGGGAGCGGCATGTTCATGCACATTGTGGGTGGGTGTGTGCGTGTCCGCGCGGATTGTAACTGTGTGTACTCCGGTTAAACACAGCAGCAATAAAGGGCCTCGTTCTCCTGACACCGAAAGAGCCCCTATTTATATATTTCTGCAGCGATGGGAAGGACGAGTACGGAGAGGCTGCTAACATCTCAGAGCCTAACCAGACTGCGCAATTGAGAAGGAATAGGATGACGATTTGTACTTACAACGTCCGCACGCTCGCATCGGAAGTATCCGTCGAGGACCTGATGATGCAAGCCAGGAAGATCAAGACGACGTCATCGGACTGACCAAGACGAGAAGACACCACCTCCTACCCGCTGCCTTCCACTCCGGGGAAGAACTGCTGTTCCTCGGAACATGTGACGGCAGGGGAGTAGGCGGCATTGGTGTCCTCGTCCACACGTACGTACTTGGCCATGAACATCGACTCGTACGAGTCTCTGACCAGCCGAATCGGACGTCTGCGACTGAGGCTATGTGGCTCCGTGCCGTGCTTTGACTGTGTTCCTAGCGAATGCCCCAACATCCGATTACGACGACAAAAAGGTCGAAGCCTTCTACGTGGAGCTGGAGAAGTTCTATAAGGAGGACCATACCTTCTACAAGGTGATCGTTGACGACTTCAACGCCAAGATCGGGCCAGGAAGGTCGCCGGAAAAACTTCACAACGGAACCCACGGTTTGGAGTGGAACGAGCAAGGTGAAAGGCTGACTGAGTTTATCATGTCGACCAAGAGTATCCATGGAAACTCACAGTTCCATCCGTTGTGTCCAAGTTCAAAACGGGATCGGACCATCGCCTCCTTCGCGCGAGGTTCCGCTTTTCGCGTCAAGGAGAGAAGGGCGCAAAGTTTAAGAAGACGAGTCCCAGAACGACTACCATCCGGGTGGCTCCACATCTCTATTGCCGGCCTTTAGGAAGTACCGTCATGAACAACATTGACAAAGAATGCGATCGCTTCGCACACCGTCTCCGCGATAGTGCTAAGGGAGCCGAGAGTTTGAAGACCACCGAAAAACGTCTGTCTCCGGGAACCCTCGAGCTGGTACGCCAGCGTGGAGCAGCACGAGCGTCACGCAACTACCAGCTGACGTCCGAGCTTGTGAAGCTATGCAAAGGGGCGATAAAGAAGAGTCTTAAGGGGAGAAGGGCAGAAGTGTTGGCTGAAGCTGCAGAGGCGGGGTTCAGCATCCGCAATGCCCTCCGGAACTTCGCCAACTTCAAGACCAAGATGACCGCTCTCGGACGTCCTGACGGTACCGACACCGCTTCCACAAGGACCATGGAGAAGGTCATCCACGAATTCTGCTCCGATGTCATCGACAGCCACTTCCACCTGCCCCCATGCCATCTTCCGCAGGATGAATGCGTCGTCCCCTCTGTTCTCCCTTCCGAGATCCGACACGCCATCTCGTCGGTAAAGAAACGTACAGCATCCGGTCCCGACAGGATCAGACCCGAACACCTGAAGAACCTACCGCCAGCGCTCATCAACACCCTGGCGCGGCTCTTCACACGTTACCTGTCGGAGTGCAGGGTTCCATCTCAGTGGAAGACTTGCAGTACCGTATTGCAGTACAAGAAGGGAGACGAGCACGACATTGGCAACTGTCGCCCGATCTGTCTGTTTTCGTGGTCTACGTACAACCTGTTCACTCGAGTCATCTTATTCAGAATGGATTAGTAGAACGCTGGACAAGGGACAGCCATGAGAACAAGCAGGATTTCGGAGAGGATTCAGCACGATCGACCACACACACCATTACGAAGCTCATCGAAGTGTCGCGAGAGTACAAGCTGCGGCTGTGTCTTACGTCCATCGAACTGAAGAAGGTGTTCGATTCTGTCCAAACTGAAGTGGGCATCGATGCGCTCCGAACTCAGGGCGTTCCTACTCAGTACATCAGAGTCCTTCGAGAGCTGTACAGTGGATTCACGACCAAGATCTCACCATTCTACAACGACGTCGTCATCCACGTGAAGAGAGGGGTTCGGCAAGGGGATACCATCCCCCGAAGCTCTTCAGTGCCACCCTCGAAAACGTCGTGCACGAACTACAATGGAAAGACGTGGGAGTGAAGGTCGACGGCAGGGAACCGCTCCATCTTCGCTTCGCTGACGTGCTCATAACACCGAGCATTAGCCAGGCGGAGAGAATGCTGGTCGACTTCGACTTGTATGTGGGAACAGCTGAATTTGTTCGACTGCAGCTGAAACTTACGAAGGCGATGTTCATGAGGAACGGACAAGTTTCTGATGCCCCATTCTCGCTCAACGGAACGAACATCTCCGAATGCTTCAGCTCTGGGTGTATCTGGGTTGCGAAGTCAAACTGGTCAACGACCTGGCGCCAGAGCTGAGCAGGAGGAAACGAGCGGCTTGGGGGCTTTCAAGAGCGTCGAAGAAGTCGTGATGAGCACAAAGATGGTCCGACTCCGTTCCCACCTATTCGACTCTACCGTTCTTCCTTCCCTAACATACGCCTCAGAGACCTGGGCTATACGAAAGCAGGATGAACACGCGAGCATCGTCGCGCAGCGTGGAATCGAGAGGGCCATGCTCGGAGTGACCCGACTCACGCAAGTGAGGCCTCCCGAGTTCCGAGCTTTGCCGATGGTTGGAGATCAGAGACGCTGTCGCACAGGCCAAGTCGTCGAAAATTAGGTGGGCCGGTCACGAAATACGCTTCGCAGCCACCCGCTGGACGAGAGCCGTCACCGACTGGATTCCGAGGAATGTTAAGAGAACACACCAGGGCGTCCACCAACGCGTTGGTCGTGAAAGCCCTGAACGACCGATGTGACGCTCTTAGTGTCCATCGAACGAGGAGGATCCATTGGAGCACTCTGGTGCGCGGCATTAACGAATGGAGACGATGCTGGCGCCGCGCCCGCTCAAGCAAGTTGATGATCAACAGGAGGTGATACAGGAGATATATTAAGTAACATTGAATGTGTTATATTCTACCGACTGAGAGAAAAGCCACGTGTGGCGTGTACTCAACTTGAACTGATACATTTTCCAACCAAAACGGCCGCTATCCATATCAGGGAGTAGAACGCAAGAATAAAAGAATAACCAAGCTGCAACAGGTAAGTCGAACATATTTTTTGGAGTAAAATTTTTATATTGAAATTGGTTTATGGAGTGCGTAAAAATGTTTCTACTGTCTCAAAGGTTATAATTTCTTAATAATTTAGAAGTAAAGTACATTAAAGCTCATTTTGAAGTGCAAAAAAAGCAACTTCAAAATAAGCTTTAATGTACTTCACTTCTAAATTGTTAAGAAATTTCGAGGTTTTTCGAGGTTTAAACCAGACAGCTGCAAAGTACTTAATAGTGTCTGTTTGAATTTCAGTGAGGAAATTGTGTGTCAGTCAAAATGGAGGTGTTATAGAAGAGGGCATCACATTGCAATTTAAAAATTGTCTTAAGGACTATTAGTTATGGTTTTTGGAACAAAACTGCGAGGGCCTTGTAACAGTCCTCTCGCTACGAATTCATTCAACATTTCGAATTTCCACCTGAACATCATGGACATTTCTATCAAATAAGCATCGGAACGCATAGGGCAAACACGTGTAGCATTTCAAATAGTGTGCCGCAATTTTATTGAAATAAAAAATCTAAAAGCCTTTAAAAATAAACTGAATATGTTCGACTGAAACGAAAATAATTTTTTCACTGAAATAGTGTAAAATAACTTTGAAAGCGAGAAATGTGTATAGCCAAGATCCAGGTATAGTTTGTCATGCCAAAACATTGAGTCCTAATACGAGCGCCTTTGGATTCAAAAATCTTCAAAACTACATTGGAAGGTGCTTAGTTTAAACTGAAGATATTCAGCCAAAACATAAGCGATAGTCGCAACGACGAACCATGTTGGATTGGAGATACGGCAGTACATCAGGTGAAAAGTGGAGCATGGAGAAAATCTGCGCTCCTGAAAAGTGCGTCAATTAGAAGTCGTAACCGTTCTCCAAGAACTCAATGCAGTCGTTTTCAAAGCAACAGAACCATCGTTAAGAATGTAGCCCTCTGCGCTTACCCTATATCCAAGGGTGGAATAGAAGAAGTTCCCATGCCTTCTCCCGCTTAAGAATGCGGAAAGCATTACTGGTATGTATGATATCTGTGTTGGAGCCAAACGGTAGCCGTTACTATAGTGCTCGTGAATGCTTGTGAACTTTGGTAAGAAATTGAGCACCTAGAAGTGCGAGGAACCAGGAGAACACGAACACGATGACGATCACAGTCAATCGGCGAACCACACGTCGATGCTCGTTGTATGCGGCCGGATTGTCTTAAACAACAATTTCAAACAAACCAAAAAACTTCTTCAATTACTACAGAACGAATCACAGTTTTACCGTTATCCCAATCAAATGAACGCTTTACAGCAGCGCCAATCCGCAACATGCGTATTCTCTGTGGAGTTAAGGCCAGCGGCCTGCTGAATTTTTGAGACAACCTAACCGATGTGGTCGAACAACGCTATCCTTGTTCCCTGGGAAAAGAATCAAGGAGGTATCACCGTATTCACTTGCTGAATTTTCTCGCCGTTCTCTGGGTACCATTCCTCTCGATATCAGCGAGAACGTCTATATAGCGCCATGATGGATAAAACCAAGCCTCATTCACATAAAAATGTTCTCGGTGCTTCTTTTTAAAGTCCTGGGTTTCAAAAAGATTTTAGTAGCAATCAAAACCCCCTTTACGACTGCAGGCATGTGACATGAGTCTCAGAACTAGTTCGCAACTTCTCTCTTCTTGAAACGTCGGCAGGGCAACTAAGGAAAGCCCCAAATGAAAGAGACGAACTCAAACATTGGATCAGCGCAAGAGCTGATGTTCGCCCGGGTTAGTTGAGCAGTGGGGGCGATGGGAGACACCAATGTTGCCGATCGGCTCTCTTATAGTTAGGTCTATGTCATACTTCGGCGACGGTGTTGAACGGGTGCTACGCAATGCGCAGCAGCCGCGCAACATTCTCGCCGACGTAGCCAACAGCAGCGTCGCCGAAGTATAACATGGGCCTTACAGTCTACAGTGAGTCTGAAACAGCAGAAAGTCGCTGGTAGGAAAGGGGCACGCATTTCTGTTGCTCACCAATAGATTTCTTACGAGAATCCAGAACACCTTTAACTTTTTTCTCGTTGTCTCAACAGCCAAAGTGCTATACCTCACCTTGCAGTCGTTGCCTAACGGCGCATCAATTCTATGCTTACTAAGTGGACTTCTTGGTAATCCACGCATTTTTGTGGCTAGAGGTTCCTTTGCACTTGTTGCCAGATCCCGCTCCGTTTCCCCGGTGTATTTTATTTAGCGTTGCAGGTCATGCACTCGACCTCATAAGTTGCTTCGATCACTGAACAACCTCCCACACTACCACTGGACAAATAACGCAGTTCTCCAATATGCACTGCTCATCATAAAGCCGGTTTGGACAAACTGACGTTGTATGATGCCATTAAGAATATTCACCAAGAATGCATCGTCCCGCAGTTGTGCTCTACATATATTCCGTTAAATGTAAACGGTATCAAAGTTTGTATAGACCTTTAGCCCTCTACGGACGAAGGGAAGTTGAGTTGAGGATATGTATGTATTCTGAGCCATTAGAGTAAATGTAAACAGTATAAATCTACCTATAAATCTATATGGGTTAAAAGAGAATTCAAAACACGGCTTCAAATCAGATTGTTCAATAGGAGAAGAAGCGGTAAATTGTTGCTACGGCTTCGTAAGGGCATAAAAACTCACAGTTAAACTTCAGCACTACAAAAAAGCCCATGTAGACTGCTAATACTAGAAAGTTCATGACAACGTTCGAAAACGTCCAGAATGAAGAAACGATCGGGTGGAGACCTGAAAGTCGTCAACGGTAACGCAACATCTAAAAAGTTGACTCCATTATGGGATGGAGGGTTAGAGTTTGATAAATAGTGTCACCTCATGGCCTCTTTGGACTGGTCAGTTTCAAACGTAGTCTGGCGGCATTTTTGCAAGAATGTTTCAATGGGCCTTTTTGAAGGTGCACCTAACAAGGAAATGTCCCCAACGCATGGTGAGCACATGCAATTCGCTACTCATTCCACCTTTCCGAGGCCGCCTTCTAAGGTAGACCACAGAGGAATCCGTCGGTGGTACGGAGCCCAGAAATGGTCGTCACATAAATGCGAGTTCTAGCTTGAATTTGGCTATCGACAACAGTTCTCTGGCGGCTTAGGATGGCCTTATACAACCTTCTCCGAGGACACCTAGGGCAGGTTATATAGGGATGAATTCCATCGTCTTCTTTTTAGACTGTAAGCTGCTCTCAAGTGATCCGTTCGCTCACCGACAACCACATTGCAGAGGCTGAGCATGTCGTCGTTCAGCATCGCCCATCCGAAAGCGGTGACCACGAGTGCGTAAACCATGCCAGGAGTGCAGAGCCCGGCCACATAAAGGAAAGTGGGCAAATTCCGATACCTAAAGCCACGCGTTCGTTCGAGGATGATCGATTCCGTAAGGTCCCCTTTGTGTCGTGTTATGCCGTATATTCTCGTCAATTATGGACGGCAGATAAACGGCATGTGCAGAAACATTTGATCTTTGTTGACGTCTAGTCAAGACTGCCATTTACAAGCGACTAGCTTTGTGTAAAAGCTGTGTTCACTGGTGCGTGAGACGTTAATTTCCTTCCCGTTTAGGGAACCCTACCCTTCACCAAAAAGTGGACTCAAAGCCAATAACCTCAAGTTAACAACCTAAACAAGAAAGACGACTATGATTTGCCATGAAAGGGATTCTAAAAGGATATCAAGCTTAAAGTCTGACATTTGCTTTGCTGATGGGTGGCCTATGCACTGATACGTGCTGGAATAAAACCAAATGAAGCCAAAACCTCTGATTGAGACACTAATTTAATGGA
This sequence comes from Heligmosomoides polygyrus bakeri, assembly GCA_947359475.1. Lineage (NCBI taxonomy): Eukaryota > Metazoa > Nematoda > Chromadorea > Rhabditida > Heligmosomidae > Heligmosomoides > Heligmosomoides polygyrus. The sequence goes on from OX375869.1 coordinate 38,429,586, forward strand.
GCTCAGGAAAGTGACGGTTTTAATTATGATAGCTAACAAATCTTTCCTAAGCCTTGGGCATACTTAACTACCTTTCATTTGGCCCTACCTTATCGGCAGCAAAAGCGCTATGAAGAGATCCGTTGCAATGGCCAAGGCCATCGGTGCCTGCATAGATATGGCTATCGTGTACGGAGTCACCATGGGATAGCAGTCTCTCCTTGAGATCTTCCGCTCGCTGAGAATAACTGCGATGTTAATGAAGAGAGAGAGGAGACACACACTTTGGAATAGAGCGTTTATCGCGAGAAGATAACCTGAACCAAGGTGCTGAATTGACGAAATATGCATGAAGTCTCACAGTGGTCTGATGGATCGGCGAACCTGGTTTGGTGCGGAGTTCTTTCCGACGAAATGTGAGCCAGAGGAGGTTGAAATTTCCGAAATTTCCTAATATGTTGAAGAGAATTATTTCGGTGGTCATCCAGTACTTGCTGATTTCAGCAATTCCAACCATAGTCTGAATGCTTTGAAGTGCGGAATTGTAAAAAAAAACTCTTCGATTAAACGTACATAAATATTCTCAGAAAAGCCAAGGAAAAAGGACGTCATAAACGTGAGAGAACGAAAACGACGGCACTGAACATTGATCGAACTGTCAGTCAGCAACCGGTGCTTCAATAATATAAGTAGATTGTAGAAAGCTGATGCTGAAAGGCTTCACTATACCTTGGTGGAGCTACATAGACGTGGAGGGGTAGGGCGGGCGCTTCGGAGTTAATGATTAAAATCCGTTCTCAGGAAACGACCACAGGATGTTCCTTGACTACGCGTACACACCCCTTTTCATCGAAAACTAGGCATCACTCAATTAACAACGATTTCAGAAGATACGTAGATGGTCGGGTTCCAAATTACACAGCACCAGATTTGAAGGCACATCTGGCACATCTATCTGTAGCGCTTACGCTTCTGCATCAGCATCGCTCGGTTCTGAAATCTAAATAATCTAATCTGTTGCAAGATCGGCTCACTCCGCTTTACGAAGATATTGACAAGTCAGCTAAGTAGTGATGTGTGATGTGAGAGCGCTAAAACATCAAACAAATATTGGCTGCTCCCAGCGCCGTTTTCATTTGGCTTTCATTCCCGAAACGAAAAGTGTATTCGAAACGAAAAGTGCATTCGTGCGATCTTAGGTTGTGTTGTGGAACACAACCAAAGATCTTACGAATGCACTCATGTGTTCCAGGTGAGGGACGCTCTGCCTGAAAGCGGCGCAGGCAAAGGCGCGGGACAGTGCCTGCGGAGCCAGTTAGCGTCGACTCGCGCCGTGACACCCGCTGCTTCGAGCTGAACTAGACATACCTCGCCGCGCAGACGATGGTGATTTGGCCGACCACGGGAGCCCGCAGATCGACCAGATTTGGTGTGATTACAACCGTATAGAGCTAGGAGGATCAGAGGGTGGCGGTCCAGAAATTCGTAATGAGCCCTACCATCTCCTTTATTAGAATTTCGAGCTCTGCTGAATGAGTCAGAAAAGAATCAAAAAGGGCATGCTTCCAGGCTACTGATATGAACCCTACCATCTTCTGTACTAGACTTCCGAGCTCTGTCGAATGAGCCAGAAAAGAATCTTCCCTTAATAACTCTTAAGGAGAAATTTTTCATTTGCTGTTTATTTTTCGTTAAATATTGGCTTTACTCACATATATCAGGTTTAAACGCGAGGCATGTTTCCGGGCTAAAATCAGGCTCAGGGTAGTATTGCCCGAGGATTCCAGTTAAATACACGAGAGGTCTTTTAACAGAAGTTTAAAGCATTAGTTTCAGTGACATCTCACAAGCATTTCGTAACTGGTTTTTCTATGGAACTTTATAATGAACTTCTTCTTCTTCTTCTTCTTCTTCTTCTTCTTCTTCTTCTTCTTCTTCTTCTTCTTCTTCTTCTTCAGCGTCTGTCCCGCTTCGTAGCGGGGTCCGCTATTCTGGCGTCATGACGCCACCTTTCCCGATCCAGCGCTAGATCAGGGTGCACACCAGTCGCTTTCAAGTCCGTATGCAACGTATCAGCCCAGCGCTGCTTCGGCGCCCTCTAGGCCGCTTTCCTATTACCTCGAAGTTGAGGCCTATCTTGCGGACGCTATCTTCCTTTCCACGCAGGACGTGGCCGTACCATCTTAAGCGAGCTTCGCGCATCTTGTCCGCTATCGGCGCGACACCGAACTTCTGCCGAATAGCTTCGTTTCGGATGCGGTCCATGCGCGTGACTCCAGCCGTCCAGCGCAGCATCTTCGTCTGACGCTGAGGCGGGTCTCAACTTCCTTGGTCGCAGGCAAACACTCAGCGCCGTACATCGCTACTGGCCGGATGACTGCCCTGTAGATCTTTGATTTAAAGCGCTCTGGTATCTTCTTGTCGCAGAGCATGCCAGTCAACGAGCGCCACTTGGACCAAGCTGCACCCACGCGTGAATTCACTTCGACCATCAGTTTGCCGTCAGACGCGACTGCTGATCCCAGGTACTTAAAGACCGCAGTGCGTGGAAGCTCGATGCCGTTAACCTTGATGGAGCTGGACTCGGTAACGTCCGTCGTTAAATACTCGGTCTTTTTCACGTTCAATCTGAGTCCAAACCGCTCCAAGCGATCACACCAAGCTTGCAACTCTCGCTCGAGTTCTCCTTTATCTTCGCTAGCGAGCACCACGTCATCGGCATAAAGCAACGTCCAAGGGACGGGCTTCTGAAGATCTCGTGTGATGACATCCATGACGACAACAAAGAGGAGTGGGGAAAGCGCAGAACCCTGGTGTACCCCGACAGAGATGGGGAACTTCATCGAGGTTCCAGCTGCAGCTTGAACTCGACTCTTTGGACAAGAGTAGAGAATTCGCACCCACTCTATGAGCTCTTCGGGAATTACATGATGTCGCAAGGCGTAAGGTCAAAGGCCTTCTCCGAGTCGAGGAAGGCGATATACACTGGCTTCTGTTTCTCGCGATGCTTCTCTATCAGGAGGCGGGCGGCGTAAATGGCATAAACGGTGCCACAGCCAGCCAGGAAGCCGCACTGATTGCTGGAAAGCTGGACGTTGTCCCGAATTCGTCCATCGACAATTCGCTCAAAGATCTTCATGCTGTGCGAAAGCAAGCGAATCGGACGGTAATTGGAGCAGTCTGCAGGACTGCCCTTCTTCTTCCACATCGGGATCGTCGTACTTTGGCGCCAACACTCAGGCACCTTCTTCTCCGCCACAACCTGATTAAAGAACTTCGCCAACCACTCAGTAGGGTACCACAGCTTTGACTTCCACATATCAGCTGCCACGTCGTCGGGCCCAGTCGCTTTGCCTGGCCTCATCTTCTTCAAAGCCGCTTCAATCTCCTCCACGGTGATCTTCTGAACGAGGCCGTGGGTTGGAGCCGTTGAATGATGGCTGGATGAGGGAACTCTACCGTAGAGATTTCCTCAAAGTAATCGCTTCAATGCCTTCTTGCGGTCCGTAAGAAGATGGCTGTTCTCATCATTGATGCCGAAGAACTTCTCGATGTCCTCGGTCTGGCGATGGCGATTCTTTGCAAGTCGGTACGGATACCGCTCACCATCGCGAGATTCGAGCTTCTCGTTGACATCTCCATAATGAGTGGCTTTTGCAACAGCCACGGCCTTCTTTGCAGCTTTCCTCGCTTCTTGGTACTTCCGCCAGTTATCGGCTGCCTTTTTGCCGAGAGAAACACGTGACAGAGCGAATTCTTCTCTCGCACTTTTGCTTTCACGTCGAACACCTCATTTATTTTATGGATAGGTGGTTCATCAATTCTAATGTTCACCGAGAAATACTTCATCACACAATACTTCAAACTGCTCGTCCAGTCGTCTGTGGCTTCTAGCGACATTTGGACCGCTCGTTCCACAGGCTATGTACCTACATAGCCAGTGTCATCTCCACCAATTAAATAGTTAGGAAACACTCATGGAATGGTTTGAGAAAACTAGATATTTAGGTGTTCTTAGGAGGGTGTTATCAGGTCAAGCTCATATGTGCTTATGGTGGGATGAAGTAGAAGTGATACCTAATATACAAGACTTGAATGCGTATCTGGCCATACAAGATCTTTGAGCGAATTGTCGATGGACGAACTCGGTACATCGTCCAACTTTCCAAAAACCAGTGTGGTTTCGAAGCTGGGACTTGGAGGGCCTTTGACCGTGTATCGCGTGAAGTGATATGGTTGCGACATCATGGAGTTCCTGAAGAGCTCATAGAGCGGGCGCGAATTCTCTACTCTTGTCCAAAGAGTAGAGTTCAAGCTGCAGCTGAAACCTCGATGGAGTTTCCCATCTCTACCCCACACCAGGGTTCTGCGCTTTCCACACTCCTCCTTGTTGTCGTCATGGATGCCATCACACGAGATCTTCAGAAGCCCGTCCCTTAGACGTTGCTTTATGCTGATGACGTGATGTTCGTTAGCGAAAATAAAGATGAACTCGAGCGAGAGGTGCAAGCTTGGTGTGATCGCTTGGAGTGTTTTGGACTCAGATTGAACGTGAAGAAGACCGAGTACCTAACGACGGACGTTACCAAGTCCAGCTCCATCAAGGTTAACGACGTTGAGTTTCCATGCACTTCGGTTTTTAAGTACCTGGGATCAGCAGTAGCATCGAAAGGCAATCTGGTGATGGAAGTGAATTCACGCGTGAGTGCAGCTTGGTCCAAGTGGCGCTCGTTGACTGGCGTGCTCTGCGACAGGAAGACACCAGAGCTCTTGAAGTCAAAGATCTATAGAACCGTCGTCCGGCCCGTAGCGATGTACGGTGTTGAGTGTTGGCCTGCGACCAAGGAGGTTGAAACGCGCCTCAGCGTCATGTAGACGAAGATGCTGCGCTGGACGGCTGGAGTCACGCGCCTGGACCGCATCCGAAACGGTGCCATTCGGCAGAAGTTTGGTGTCGCGCCGATAGCGGACAAGATGCGCGAAGCTCTCCTGCGATGGTACGGCCACGTTCTGCGTGGAAAAGAAGACAGCGTCCGCAAGATATTCCTTAACATCGACGTAATTGGAAAGCGGCCTAGAGGGCGCCCGAAGCAGCGCTGGGCTGATACGTTACAAATGAACTTAAAAGTAGCTGGTGTGCACCCTGATCTAGCGCTGGATCGGGAAAGATGGCGTCATGACACCAGAATAGCGGACCCGCTACGAAGCTAGACAGACCCTGAAGAAGAAGAAGAAGAAGAAGAAGATTTGGTCTTGCAATGACTTGCCGTTCGACGATAAAGCCGGCCGCTTTATCCTTCCCCGACAAGTCTGGAACCAGTTCACCTACCCCGAGGCATGTAAGGTTCATTGGCCTGGGCGGGAAATCCGAACCAGGAACTTGGTATCGGGTGCACACGACAGCTGGCCCCTCTGCCGACTGCGTTACTCGCGCACATATGCAGAATATATTATAAGAAATATAGGATGCAGTTTCAGGTAGAACTCTTTGTAGCTCTTTTCATAGGTGAAATCTGACTCAAATTCAGTAGTTAGATGAGATGCATAGTGTTCAACAAGAAGAAGCCGCTTCGCATGTCTTGCAACAGTAAGGCTAACGCGTCTGTTATCTCTGAAACGGTTGTCAATGAGCAATTCTTTGTGCATGCAATGAAAAACAAACTGAGGAAACAAGATTGGAGAAACGGCAATTCGAAGCCAGTTTTTATTTCGACAAAACTTCCTGTTTAGTAATTGCAGCAATCAGCGTGGGCACATCAGGAGAAAGAGAGTAGGGAGTTACAGTACGGGTCAGGAATTTATATATTTAACTTATATACGTAAAATAAAAAAGGAACGGTGGAAAGGCAGATTGGCTCGATGAGAACTTTGAGTTTTCCATCTTTCCTCTTTGATATGATCATCTTTACGAAATCTGCCAATTTGCTCGTCCTCCTTTTAGGTGTTCCGAGAACTTCTTAGAATATCAATCGCCGTAGGTTGGAGGTCGAATTAAGGTGGTCAAAGTACAGCAAACACACAGAAAGGACCATTCTCATGGTACTTACTGTACAACGTCTCCCACCCTTTTCGAAATCCTATTCTTACCGCTTTAAGAGGTATAAGACTTTTGCTTCTTATACCATGAATAATAGCCCAAGCCTTTCTCTTTGATAAACTGCAAGGAAAAACGAAAGAGCTAAGGTTGGGCGAATTTCTCAACTACCCTTTTGCAGGTCCGAAATAAACTAAAATGAAACATCACGAAAACTCAGTTGTATAAAATCGGTCAAAGTGGCGCAGGATTTAGATAGGCTTCAAACCATTTACTTATGCATTCCATATCACGAAGACCGACCAGCATTGACCACAGCGGCCCGCTCCCGGCACGAGAAGCGCTTGAGGTGGCATGAGACAGCGTGGCTGCTCCATTTTGTGTGCGGACTGGTGTCGCCACTCTGCAACGTGTTCACTGGTAGGAAACTGTGGACTAGGTCTCTACTACGCAGTCACTTACTGTAGAGTCGGCTAGGAATGCTGCAAAACGAGAAGAATTACAGTGATCCGAAGAACAGCTGAACCGCGACCCTAATACGAGGAGTTAGTGAGATTGAGCGCAGACTTGCTTGCTGATAGTGACCTTGCCTTAATTTCCGAGCCAACGATCGTATACTGACTGAACTTCCATGGAGTTTTTCCTTCACAGTCTTCATAAAGCTGGGTGATCAGATGCGCCACAAGTTTGTGAAAGGTTGGAAGCACAGCGTCGGCTTGCTAGGACAGAGAGCATCGCGCCCGCCGTGATGGCTGTCGCTCACACGGCGAGCACTCGTACATAATGTCCTCCCCGAGGAGGTGTGAATAGGTTTGCAGGCAGCCCGCGTGACATCAGTTTCTGCGAATACGATTCTCACTGGTTAGGAAACAACATCAGACTTTCGTTTTTTCTGCCACGCATGACCAGCTCAATCTTTTCTCTTTGACAAATTGTTTAAGAAAAATTCAAAGAATTAAATCTTGGGGAGGTTTTTACTGTTCTGCAGGCTCGAAATTCCACCATATAAATAAATATTAGGTTGGTGCATAAGTTCTCGGACATTGTTGGCATGAAATATTTATTATCACAGCCTACGAACAAGAATATCAAATCATTTGAAGTAGCCAACCTTTACATCAATTGTCTTTCGCCAACGTGCTGGTAAGTCATGGATGCCTTTTCTCCAAAGCGTGGCCGGTTGTGATTCGAAAAATGTGAGCAGTGTATCCTTGACATCCTCTAGGTTCCTAAATTGCTGGCCGTCCAAATAGCGTTGAAGGCTTGAAAACAAATGATAATCAGAAGGAGCGAGATCTGGTGAGTAAGGTGGAAGAACGGTCCATCCGTAGTTCGCCAACTCTAGCAATATGCGGTCTAGCGTTGTCGTGTTGAAAATACACCTTCACTTGCTCTCCTCGTGTGGTTTGAAGGTGGGCCCTCAACATCCTCAGTTGGTTGACGTAAACCTCTGTCGTCACTGTTATCCCTTCGTCAGCTTCCAGTATCCTACGCCAAGAACGCTCCACCAAATGCATAGCATCACCTTTTTCACGTGAAGGTCGGGTTTCGGAACGTCCTCTGCCTCTCCAGTTGCGTCAACCCACTGTTCACGCCGGTGTTAATCAGAGTAGAGTATCCACTTCTCATCCCCGGTGACAAGGTTGTCCAGCCATCCGTGAGTACGTCTGAGGGTAAGGAGAGACAGAGCGACATCGGCTCTGCGATCCATGTCATGTTGTGTCAAGTCGTGAGGTACCCAGCGACTCAATTTTTGCACCTTGCCAATCGACTTCAATCCTCGAACGACTGTTGAGTACTAACACCAAGAGTGCATGATAGTTCGCAAATGGTTTGGTATGGTTCCGCTTCCACTCTACTTCGGAGGCCATCCAAATCCAGTGTCATCGGACGCCCTTCTCGTTCATTATCTTCAACGGAGAATTCACCAACTGCAAACTTCGAGAACCACTGGTACACAGTACTTCGAGCAGGAGCGCTCTCGTTGGAAACATCCTTTAGGCGACGATACGATTCGTTGGCATTGAGGCCAGATTGATGCAGGAATAACATGACGTGCCGAATATGCGTCTCAGTTGGATGAATTGCTTAGCCATAATAGCTGAAGTTAACGACGCAGAAGTAAATCTTAGGAACAGTTTTGTAGCCTTTTCGTTTTTCTATCGATCGATCATTCACGCGTTGAAACATGTGAGAAATTTGGCGGGAAAATGCGCTTGCAATTCAGGAGGGATCAAATCTCCGAGAACTTATGCACCATCCTAATAAATCAATCAATGGAAAAAATAAAAATGAAAGAAAACACTCAAGGTTCGTGCTTCTCAATCTTTAGACGAGGTTTTTCTTATTGTTGTTTTCGTGGATCCCCAGTGAAGGAAAGAAGCAGACATTAACAAGGGAAGAGCCTTAGGCGTATTTGTACAACGGAATTGAATACTGCTACAAGATTCTCCTCTCTAGAAGGAAAGTAGGTTCCATTTTTGAAATCAGATCAAAAGCAAGTGGTTAGCAAGCGCTTTAGATATCTGAAAAGTATGTCAATATTGTGGACAGAAACAAAACGGAACAGAGTTAAAAGGTGAAAACCTGAGGAAGAAATAGTTTCTTTATGCTGGAACATCAAATGGTGGAGTATTTATTATTTATTAGTATTCAAATTATGTGCAACGTTTGCGTGAAGGAACGAGAGTTCTGAATGAATGCCTGTTTATTATTGTATATGTAATAATTGCAAGTCTTAAGTTTCTAGACATTGCAATAGATCGCTCTTTTCTAACTTTGTTTTGAAAACGCGGCAATTTCGAGGCGCTAGTAGCTCACTAGGTAAGAGGTGGAGCCAGACCCAATATTTGCTCGGTGCAGGTTTCGCAGTACCTCGAAGAAGGCGAAAGCAAAAAAAATAGAATCCGCAGCTACCCTTCTATATAGTAAAGTCTTCAGGCCTAGGAACTTTAAGCGCTCGCCTATGCCGGTAGATGCTGCCAACTTAACCCGTACGTAATCTGCGGTATACTAACTTACCAGGATACTATCTCAACTGTAGGTCGGAACGGCGCAAATGTTGCATATGGGCAGAACCGCCTCTCTCTGGGTAGTAACAAACTGCAGGTATCTCGACCCCAATACAACTCTGCGCAGAGTTAGGAGCGACGGAAGTCGCGTGTTGGCGCCCTTTTGATTCACGTGCTCCACAGCTGACGGGCGCGCGCGGGATGAGGGCTCGAATCGCGACCAAGGTCAAGCGTGGGGTTCGATTTTTGATGGAAAATTACGACCCCCACTCCGAAGCGGAATTTGTACGACCCCCTCCCTCTCTCTTCCACTGTTCTATTTCTTGTATTTCTTGATTTTTTCAAGGTTTCTTGTGCAGTTTGAACTCTTTAATAGATTCTTCTTTTCAGGTGCGGCTTCGGCACTGAAGAGGACAATGAAACGAGTTCCCTGATCAATAATGTTTTCAAAACACAATAAAATTCTTTAAAATTTTGAACGCTATTTTCGGCACTTCAAAATAAAGATCTTCTGGTAGCAGTTTCCAATCATCACTGTTCAATTTATGGAGTTTTTTTTTTCAGGACACCATGGACACGGAACATTCTTCTACCTGAAGTAGCGACGTTTGCATCTGAAATTGTGCTCCGAAATTGTGTTATATAAAAATTTGAGTATTACTTTCTGACGACGACTTAAGTGCTTTCCTTATAAATTTTTTGAAGCGTTCCTCGAATCGATTATGGAGCGGAAAAAGGAAGGATGGACGATGGACTTATCTCGGAAATAATGTTCTCCCATCCTAAGAAAACGTCATAAAAAACGAAAATGAAGCTAAAAAACCCCAGCTCTGTACATGATACAGCAAAAAACATGATTCTCCGCAGCGATGACGGAACTGCGATGACGATATGATTAGGATGGATCGTAAGCAAAATTCTCGTTTTTCATGAAAAAAAAATTTTTTTAGCCGAAGCAGACCACCCATACGAATAAAATTTTGCCACAAAAACTTCCAAGTCATGATCAATGCACAGTGAAAAAATCATGATTTTCTGGATCGAACAGGATGAATCGACCTCAGGTCGACTTTGCACCAACGTCATCGGAGCATGAAACTAAACGTTCACAAAAAGGTTCATAACTTGGTAAGTTTTTCGTATTTTGAAAATTCTTCTAACCTGTCAAGAAGAAGATAAAACGCTCTTTCTCACAGTGTAAAAATCTTTTCCAAAAAAGGAGTCGTCACGCGTGGCTGCTGGTTCGATTTTTGAGCGAAAAAAATTGAAGTGGCTTCACAAAAATATTCATAACTTGACCAATTCTTCAAAGTTTCAAAATCCCGCTAGCTTTTCAGAAACTAGAGGAAGAGCCCTTCTTGAGTGTCCAAAAATTCGGTCTTCATGCGCTTCAGGGGGGTTCAATTTCGGCTCCATGTCGCGAAAATACGTACCGAAAATCGAACCCCCCGCCCCGCATGAAGATCCCTTTCTTGGAAATCGGTTCTTACATGGTTAGAGAGCACATTTGCCTATTTTTTGATGAGCGAGCGGAATTTTTGATTTTCGAAAAAATAGCCGAGATATGATCAATTTTCGGAAGTCGTGAACTGAATCCTTCACCGGCGTCATCGGAGTGATTTCACAAAAATATTCATAACTCGGTTATTTTTTAGAAATTCAAAAATCCCGCTAGCTTTTTCAAAAGTAGGTAAACAGCGCTTCTTTATGGTTACAAACACTTTTCGGCAAAAATCGGCCAGAAATCGAACCCACCCCCCCCCCCCCGCCCCGCATGAAGATCCCTTTTTTGCTAAAAGTGTTTGTAACCATAAAGAAGCGCTGTTTACCTACTTTTGAAAAAGCTAGCGGGATTTTTGAATTTCTAAAAAATAACCGAGTTATGATAATTTTTGTGAAATCACTCCGATGACGCCGGTGAAGGATTCAGTTCACGACTTCCGAAAATTGATCATATCTCGGCAATTCTTTCAAAAATCAAAAATCCCGCTCGCTTATCAAAAAATAGAGCAAATGTGCTCTCTAAACATGTAAGAACCGATTTCCAAGAAAGGGATCTTCATGCGGGGCGGGGGGGGGGGGTTCTATTTTCGGTACGTATTTTCGCGACATGGAGCCGAAATTGAACCTCCCCTGCCGCGCATGAAGACCGAATTTTTGGACATTAATTCTTACATAGCAAGAAAGGGCTCTTCCTCTAGTTTCTGAAAAGCTGGCGGGATTTGGAAACTTCGAAGAATTGGTCAACTTATGAATATTTTTGTGAAGCCACTTCAATTTTTTTCGCTCAAAAATCGAACCAGCAGCCACGCGTGACGACTCCTTTTCTCGAAAACGATTTTTACACCATGAGAAAGTGCGTTTTATCTACTTTATGAAAAGCTAAAAGAGTTTTCAAAATTCGAAAAACTTACCGAGTTATGAAGCTTTTTGTGAACGTTCAATTTTATGCTCCGATGACGTTGGTGCAAAGTCGACCAGAGGTCGATTCAACCTGTTCTATCCAGAAAGTCACATTTTTTTCACCGTGAATTGGTCAAAACTTCTAGGTTGTTGTGGCTAAATTTTATCTGTATGGGTGATCTGCTTCGGCTAAAAAATAATATTTTCATGAAAAATGAGAATTTTGTATGCGATCCATCCTCGTCATATCTTCATCGCTGCGGAGAAGCATAGTTTTTATTGTATGTTAAGCGCGACTTAAAATTTTATATGATACAATTCCACTCTCTGTCGTCCTGTCCTTCAGAAGGCAGAAAAAAATTTTCCAGCGAGGAGTCCATCCATATTTCAATTGCGATTGATCATGTCAGAGAACGCAGTAGCCGCATGTAAACTGCCGTAACACGGAGATTTTTTGGGGCTCCTGGAAAATTCATAAAGCTCTAGCAGATGTGTTTTCTATGCTTTAAAAGGCAGGTTCTAAAAGTAACATCTTCCATATGATTAGTGTGTCGATATCTTTTCGGTAAATCGAGACGTCTGATCATATAGAATATCGTTTTAGAGAAACATAGTTTTATTACTGTGTGTCAAACGGGCTTAAAATTTTATTGGGTGCGATTTCATTTTCTGATGCTGTTTCCTGCAGGAGAGAAATTACTTTTCAAGAAAGTCATTCCTTCGGTTGCAATTCCGTCATCGACTCGAAGAGCGCTTCAAAAATCTTGTAGGGAAAGCACTTAGGTCGTCATCAGTAACTAACACTTGAAATTTTATAGAGTGCAATTCTGGAAGTATATGTCGCTCATCAGGCAGAAAACTACCGTGTCCATGACGTCCTGGGAAAATCTGAAAAAATGAAAATCTCTCTTTGACTATAAATCTGCAGACAGGAAATCTTTATTTTTCACTGCACAGTAATCGGCATTAAATTTTTTTTTTGATATTCAATACTATTTTTTTAACTCCAGGAAACGCAAGTGCTTGTAAATCTCCGCGTTGTCGTAGTCACACCTGGAAAATACAACTTTTTAATAGATGCAAACATCGTCTAAAAACCTGAATTTGGAGAGAGTCCTCTGCCAAAACCGAGAGAGTACGACCCCCCCCCTCCATTCGAGGCTACAGTACGACCCCCTTCGATTCCCGAACCTCAAGCTTGACACTGATCGCGACTCAGCGCAGTGCAAAGGTGGCGTGGTAGGGAAGAGAGCGGGCTCCTGAACGAAGGTCGAGGGTTTGGATCCCGCAGGCTGCGTGTGTTTTGCACTTTTGCAAAATCCATGTTTATCATATAGGTAATCCACCTAGGGGTATTATAGTGTGTTATAGAGCATGTTTAAATATAACATACCACTCATACCGTTAACACGGGTGGGCGAAAGCACAGAACCCTGGTGTTGGTGCTGATCACGAATCTGACATCCGTTTTTCGCGATTCGGTATGAGGTCATCCATACCGTTAACAAGGGTGGTCCAGACAGGGTCAGGGTAACTGTAGCTGGAACTGTGGTGATGCTGTTTCTGTACCAGCAAGGTGGAAAAGTTTATTCTAGACCTGACGTTTCGACCGTTTCATCGTCTTCAGAGGCATGATTTCCACCACTGAGTGCAGCAGTGTCGCTACAACTCATTGTTAGCAGACCGGTAGCGAATCGAAACGTCAGGCCAAGAGAACAAACGTTTTCATCTACCAACTTCGCCGACACAGAAGCAGAAACATAACAGCTGATAACGATGCCGCCGAGGTTTCAAGAGCATCGAAGCTGAGACAACGTTTGCTGCACTCTTACAAGGTTATACATTCGTTGCTCACGAAGAAGGTCACTGAAGTGGCCGTGGGATTTCTTAAGGCGATTTACAGAGTGCGATGTTTAAATCCAGACAAAATAGACGATCTTTTTTCAAGCAAATTCACTAACACAAAAGTCAAATGAAATAGAATATTCTTTTACATTTAAATAGAAGGACATCTCAAGAGTAAGGTTACTCAATATATTCCTGTCGGCCGCAATGATAGCCTCCATCCTTGGCCCGTTATGCTCGCACAGTTCCTTTGAAGGAACGCTGTCCATATTTATTTATTTATTTATTTATTTATTTATTTATTTATTTATTTAAAGACGTGGAATGTAATCACATGTGTAAAAATAAGAAACCGAATAAAATTAAACATAGACAGAACTACACAGTAACGTCTGGATGAACAATGAACAAATAGCTTCAAAGTGATGTCTGTTAAATGTAACCAAAACGGTACAATCACGGACATGTTCCAGGAAAAAGACTAAGAATTGACAATGAAAGGCCACTTCTCAAATAAGTTTACGGAGGGCCTGGACAGACAACCACATCGACATTTTGTCATCAATTAGTAACATGTTGAATTGGCTGAGGTTCCTATAGGTGAAGAAATTTGTCCTAATCTTTGTCTTTGCAACCGCGACGTTAAGCCGTAGTTTACCTCTCATTGATCTAGTCAACGGTACACCGGAAAACGAAAGTGGATCTATGGAGAGCTTCTGAGTTACAATTTTGAACATCATAGTGAGATCAGCCTTTCTTCTTCTGCTAGCCAGCGTTGAAAGACGAAATGCTTTTGCCCTTTCTAGGCCATTGGGCAGCTGCAAGTAGTTGACATCATAACATCTCAAATATAGCTTTCGAGTGAAACTGTTCTGAACGCTTTCCAAGAAATCTATATCCTTCTTTTTGCACGGATTCCAAACAGTTATTCCAAATTCCAATATCGGTCGAACATAGGATTTATAAACCCGTAAATACAATTGAGGACCCTTCGATCGTAGAAGCCTGAACAAAGTGTAGATGGTGTAGTTCGCTTTCCCCGCAAGTGTTCGGTTGTAACTGCTGAAGTCCAGGTTAGTATTAATCAAGAAACCTAGGTCCCGAACTTTCCCTACAGGCATGAAAGTTGTGGATTGTACCAGGCTGTCCAATAATTCCTGTCCGAAAATTTTCAAAATTCTATAATTTTCCTTAGAAGTGCTATAATATCAGGCAAGTGTAAAAACCTTCTAGAAGGTTCTCCAGAGTTCCACGCTAGGGGTATATAAGGCGCAGTCGCCGCGTCTAGCTACCAGTACAAGCTAAAATGGACCAAGGTCGAATTCGTACGTTCGTGTACTACGAGTGCCTGCTGGGCAACGACACGGGCACCGCGGTCGCCAACATCTGCAAAGCGTGCAAGGAGGATGCTCTGTCCCAACGCACAGTCAGGCGCTAGTTCAATCGTTTCGAGCGCGGCGACACGAGTTTCGAGGAGGGGGAACACCCGCTGAAGATCATGCTCTGCTGCTGGTGGGACGCCAAGCGCATACTGTACTTCGAGCTGCTCCCGCAAGGTAGGACGGACACCGCCTCCATCTACACCGATCAGCTTGAGAAACTAGCGGCCGCCATCCGAGAAAAGCGTCCCCGACGGGCCTCGGTCCACCTGCTGCACGACAACGTGCGCCCCCACGTGGCGAAAGAGACCCAGCAGAAGTTGGCGACGCTCGGCTGGTAGACGTTTGCAGATCCCTCGTATTCCCCGGACCTCGCCCCCTCCGACTACCACTTGTTTCGCCCGCTGAAGCCCCATTTGGCCGGAAGAAAATTCACCAACTACGACAACCTCAAATCCGATATCGCGGACTTCTTCGAGTCGCAGCCCCTGGAGTTCTGGGCGAAGGGCATCGGCGACCTGCCCAATCGATGGGGCACTGTTGTGGATAACTGTGGTGATTATATTGTTGATTAGACTTGTTTTTCAATAAAGTTGAAAAAAATTAAAAATGGTGAAATTTTCGGACAAGAATTATTGGACAGCCTGGTAATTTGTATGGAGCCGATGTCTCACCCTTCGGACCAATTAGCATGCACTTGGTTTTTTCCGCTGACAATGGGACAATGCTCCCACTGTTTAGACCATTGGTCGACATACTCAATTGCTGCTTGTAAATCACTAACATCATCCATCCCTTTGATACACTTGTAAATCTTTATGTCGTCTGCGTAGATCTTGCATACCACACCAAAACGCAAAATGGCAGTAACTCGTACGTCTATATAACAAATAGCAGAGGCAATAGAACTCCTCCTTGTGGCACACCACTGCACGCAAGATATGAAGGTGAGAACTCATCTTTCACACGTACCTGGTACACACGTGCTTCCCGAGAGGAAATCCTTCACCCATCATATAATTCTGAAGTGTATGCCTACCATCTCCATTTTGAAGAGTAACTTGGATATAGGGACCTTGTCAAAGGCCTTCGTAAAGTCAAAGAAGACCACATCTGTGCGACACTTATCCTCTACTGCTCGAGAATCCTCTATCCTCTACTGCATATTCGTGAACTGTTTCAATAGCGGTGCGAAGAGATGTCTAATATTGGGGTGCCTCGGCTTATTAGCAGCCCTTTCGACAACGCTCCAATCATAGTAGTAAAATTTTCGGGATAGATATTCTCCCTCCCTGGTAAGTAATCGACAGACTGTGGGCGAATCGAAAAAGCGAAGAAGGAAGGAAGAAAATGTGAAGAGGTTGGCAGATGGACGGGGTACCACTCTCTATTTTATTCTTGTTAATATCACCGTTCAACTGGAGTGTACCTTACGTTTCGACGCAGCGGAGACGGGTTTGGGAAGGCGGTCCATTATAATGATAACTGTTCTTATTGATTTTCGCTGCTCTTCCACGAAAACCCAGCCTCATCAGATCTATTCAGCAAAGTGCTAAGGGAGAATGAACACTACTCAATTCTTCTCTTAATGCACCATTAAACTTCGCTAAAACAGTCGCTGGGGTGCGTGTAGCGCGGACGGAGGAGGTGCCGTCTGTCGCGTGCACCCAATAATATAGTTCCTGGTTCGAATTTCCCGCCCAGGTCAACCAATCCTTCCATCTCTCCGAGGTCGGTGAATTGATATCAGACTTGTCTCGGAAGAATAAAACACTGACTTTTTCATCCGCTGGCCAAGTATGGGCCAATACGCATTCAAATCGCCTCCACGACATCCATTTGAAGTGGAATGCGTGGCGCAACCCAAAAGGGATTGAGTAGCGCCGTCATTTATCCTTTATCCTAAAGCAGGCACCCAGGTTCCCGTTATTTTCACTTTTCTAGAATGTTCCATACGTGGTAGATTTCTATGGAAGAATTGGTGGCCAGATACCAGTTTGTGTGACGCGGTTCGTGAGCGCGAAGTCCCTTTCGCTGAAAGTCAAGTCCCTAATTTTGTATTGTATGGAACTGCAGGAGTTGTTTTTGTTGCGTAGCTGCCCGAATACTCACTTTGGAGGAGACATTGGAGAGCCCATCGCGCTACGATATTACGTTGTGTTCGTTGTCAATGAGAAATTTGGCAAGTACACAAGCGCAGTGCTTCGGGACAGATCAGGACAGCACAGTTCATCTTCCTGAACTAAGCAATTGGCAAATGCTCCCTTTATCCAGGTTGCCCAATCTGTATCAGTACTTACAAGACATCCACAGGTAGCTGAGTTGCGAGCTGAACTTACAAAACCTGCGGAAAACGGTGACGCCGAGCGACGCCTTTGTAGTGTATGTCATCACGTCGCCAACGTCCGCTGTCTTCCAGCTGTGTAATTCTCTTATGATTCTTCTGCTCAGCTGCACTGCAGCATTCAGCTTCATTCAACAACAGAAAATGGTTGCTTTGAGGACAACCAGATGATCTTGCTAATGGTGTAGGCAGCTGGTTTTGTAGGGAAAGACTGAGGGGTCATTAATCACAACAAACTTGCTTCTCGAAACTGCAGAGATTTCGTGCAGAGTAGCATCATTCGGAAGCTTGTTGGAGCTGAAGTTTTAGTTTCTGCAGCCAGCCTACGAGCGTCGAATGAACGGCGAATCGCCCCGCTTGAGGAGGGAGTCGATGCGTAAATTTCTAATTCGCAGCCCGTAACTAATAGGTCCACATATCGTTAGGATCGCGGTCTTGATGCGCTGGATTGGGAATCATCACAAAATCTTAAGAGTGCATCCGAATAATTGTCCCTGAATACGGTTTTGCAGTCCAATACAGATCTAGCGAGCAGTCCTATTTAACTAAAGGTTTGGGGTTTTGGGTCTCGTACAAGCCACGCAAGTCTTCAGTCCTTTTCTGTAAATTGGCACCCTCTTCGGGAAGTGCTCAACATGTGAGTAACGTGTGAGTGTGAGACATGGTTTAATCACCAATGTTTGAGGAAAGTTTGTAGTGGCACTGTTGCGATAAAATTGAGCAGGGAAAGGAGTTTGGAGCAGTGCTGAGACGTCGTATCAACCAATGGTTTTCGAACAAGGTCGTGCCAGATCTGGACCAAGCGGGGAGCAAGCTGAACATACAAAATTGCGCGGCAGACGCGGCGACTGCTGCGGCAAGCGCGACATCTACATAGTGTGTGCTGCTACAGTTACGAAGTCTAACGCTCTTTTAACTGCACAAACTGCTACAGATACCTCTGCTCAGCCATTTAAGGGTCCTCCGCTGCACTTAATTAGAGGAAACGGTTGTTTTGGGTAGGAACTGGATGACCTAATACAAGCAATAGACAATTGCTGCTATTGTGAGACGATTTTGGGTTCTTTCATGACACAAAGCTTTATTTCTAAAAGATACATATCTAGACACAATGCAGCATAACTCGGGAGTTTGTTAGAGCTCCGTTTCCACCATAACAACCCACCCAGGAGCGATGCGTCAGTGGCGATTCATCGCGCGCGCGACGAAAACTTGTATGTTCGTACTACCAGCCGGACCAAGCACGTGTTGTGTCCTCGAACAGCAGTGGACTCATGCTCTCCGTGGAATTTTTCGAGGATATTGCGATACCGGCAGACCGCCTTCCGGAGCCGCACGTTTTGAGCAGAGTGAACAGATTTGGTACTGGGAGTACCCATCCGAGGACAGCGAGCCCCCTGCGAAGCTGTACATGGACCCAGAGAAGCCTGTTCGATTTTGAGTTGTGGAAAATATTAGGGTGTCCAGAAAGTATCTGCAGAAAATTTCGCAACACTCCAGATTTTTTCTAGAATGTTCTGAAGATTTTAAGATAAGTGAACACATGAAATGTTCAACATAAGGACACTCTCCTGTTGTGTCTGCATAACATATCCAGCTTTTCCTTGCCTATTTCACTGTACGATAGCCGAACTGTCCATCCATATTAGACACGTACTCCATTACGAGTTTGAATTTGTGCACTCCGCTGCAGAAGCCTATCGAAACTTGTGTCGTGTATTCAGCTCTGGAGGTCCTTCTGCATGGTCTGTGTATAGCTGGCTCGAACGCTTCAGAAGCAGGAACAAGAGTCTCGAAGATGAGCCTCGCTCTGGTCGACTGACAACGACATCTTTGGATGAACTGACGAAACTAGCGGGGCAGCATCCGTGCGTTATTTTGCTGCTACTCTTGGATGTTCCCGATCCACCGTGACAATGGACCGCGATTTCTTAGAATGGTCGAAAAGCTCGGTCAGTGGCTCCCACACGAACTGACCGACGACATCCGGCGAAGACGCCTGGACATATGCACTCAGCTGCTCCCGAAGTCGCATCTTCAACTGGCTGGACATCATCGTCGCAGGAGACGAAAAGTAGGTCCTCTACGTCAACCACGCTCGCAAACGTGCGTGGTGCCAACGCGATGAAGTGCACAAATCTTCCGTAAAGGTGAGATTCATGGGAGGAAGATCATGCTGAGCGTCTGGTGGTGTTTATGGTATCTACCATTTCGAGCTGTTGCCTGACAACCCGAAGGTCACTGCCGAGGTCTTACTTACTTACTTACTCGCCATTAGCGGGCGTCAGGTTAGAGGGCGTCCTCGTATCCAATAACGTCGCTGTGGTGCCATGGAGTGGTGAGAGTCACGGACAAAGTTCTGCCATGCCAGACGATTCAGAGCCATCTCACTCCCGCGCTCTAAACACAAGCCTCGTTTAGTCGTCGTGTATTTGTTTTATCCACGTCTTCTTTGGTGCAGCTCGCTGGACTTTCCATTCACTTGGTCTGATTCTTCGCAGCAATTTGTTGGGTATTCGTTGAGCCGCCATTCGACTTACATGTCCAAACCCCCGTCGCCTGCGTTTTCGGATTTCGAATTCAACAGTGGGCTGATTGCAACAGGACTTGCGGATATTGTCATTTTTAAGCCGATCACGAATTGAGACGTTTAGTATACGCCTGAGGCACCTCATGTGGAAGACTTCCAGCTTCTGCAAATCAGATTTCAGAAGTACCCATGTTTTCGCACCATAAAGCAATATTGGCATTACAATGGATCGAAATACACGCATTTTTGTTGCGAGCGACACGTTGTGTCTCCTTCATAGGCACCAGGTTAGTGAGCCGAAGGTGAGCCGAAGCCGCAGTCTTGCCAATTCTGCTGTGGATTTCCCGGTGCATGAGACTTTGTTCTGCTGTACTATAGAACCGAGGTACTTGAACTCCGCGACTTGTTCGATCTGGGAGTTGTCCAAGTAGAGTGTGCATGGTGAGCCATCGGTTGTGAGCGCCTTTGTCTTTTCAGCGTTTATAGTTAATCCGTATGGAAGAGCAGTAGCAGCGATTTCTCGAAGAATATCGTTTGCCTCTGCATCAGTGTCTGCAAAGATTGCACTATAGTCAGCGAACATGAGGTCCGTAACGAACTGATTATCTCCAATTTGAACTCCTTGCCGTCCGCTAAACACCTTTCGCATAATTGCACCCACAACGATATTGAACAGCAGCGGCGACAACACGCATCCTTGCCTTACACCAGATCGAATTGTAAACGCGTTTGGCGTTGCTTCACTTACACGGACAAAGCTGGAGCAGTTGGCTTAGGTCTCTTGTAGCAGTCGTACTATTTTCGGTGCAATATGTTCTGATTCCATTGCCCCCCAAAGAGCTGGCCAGTAGACGCTATCGAATGCTGCCCGGAAATCTACAAATACGATGATCATTCGCCTTCCACATCGTATGCGTTCTTCCATTATCTGTCTGAGAGCAAAAATCTGCTCGTAGCAGCCTCTTCCTGGACGAAAGTCAGCTTGTTCTACTTCTAACTACCAACTGTTACTTGAACTGTTCGCTACCCAACTGCAGAGACTGGCCGACAAGATGCGCAAGGAACGGCCCAGGCTCGACAAAGTTCGCCTGCTGCACGATAAGGCTGCACACAACGCGAAGACGACTTCTCAGAGAATTCTGGAACAGGTATAACCCAGATCTGGCCCCAAGTGAATAGCACCTTTTCGATCACTTCAGCATCATCTGGAAGGGGAGCGTTATGAAGATCGTGACCACCTCGAAGATGACCTCCGTACTTTTTTCGCCTCCAAGTCGTCGTATTTCTACACTAGAGGAATTTGAAGTTTTCTGAAACGTTGGCGGACAGTAGTCGATGCTGATGAAAATTATTTGGTTGATTAATAAAATGTTGATGAAAAATTGTGTTATTTTGAAAAAATTGTCGTATTTCTGCAAATACTTTTTGAACACCCTAATATATTCAAAGACATGAAGCCGAACCTGACACCAAAGGAAGCCCAAAAAGAAAAATCGTACGAAATCATCGACACCATGCTCGAAACGGGCCTCGGATGCGTTGCGTGGTGGTCGCTTCAGGGCGAGGACGGCGGCGACGAAGGCGAAGACATGGACGACGAATAGTAGCGTTCTATTGTCTTACGGCAAGCGTTGATTAGGATTTTCTTCGAAAGTGATTCTTTTTAATCGCTAAGATCTTCAAGTGGCTGTGATAGAGCAGAGCGACGCTAAAGCATGATCTCCTTGGCATTTGTTGCTGTTGTTCAGGCGCATTCAGAGCACTCTACCTGTTACTACCCTTGTTATTACGATTGTTATGGTTTCTCGACAATCGTTACTTTTTCACAAGTGCATGATTATACCACTTTTTTACTGCCAGGTTTTGAAAATAGGCAAACCTGCGAGGTGAGAAACGTTATTCAACGTCAAGTAAGGGTTAAGCATTACTGAACATTGTAACGGCTGGCCTCCATAATTCGTCACGTCCAAATATACACCCAAATTGGCTCCGCGACATCCCGGAAGGCAGTACACGTATTTACTAACAATTTGAGAAAGCGGTACGCGTATAGGCAAGCAATCAGATGTGGTCACATTTTCCCAGCCGCTTTAATGTAATTTCCTCACGCATGGGTGTCCTCTATTGGCTTTGTTTTCCAACAAAAGTACCAGTCGATAGACATCGTTTCCTGACAACAGTTTATGCACCAGAACGGTTGAGAGTGTGGCACACTCGGAAGTTCACTCACTGCTTTTCAAGGAAAATATGTAACGCTGAATTCCGTACTAGCTGGCTCATACTTGCAGGTATCATGAGCAGATGAGAGCGCATAACTCTTTTAGGAAGGCTATGTATAGTATAACTATGGCAGGTCTCTTATGACTGAATTGGTGGTGCCCAGACTCATATTGCTGTGGTAGCACTGGAACAATAAAAGCGGTTTGCCCTTGCGAGCTAGCCAGCAGGAGCACGGTAAGGGAAGGATAATAGGTGACCATGGGACTGAGATGAGACGTACATCACAGGATACGGCTTGAACGCTGATTCCAAGTATGTGTTCCGTTTCTGATGAACGTATCTATGAACGGAGTTATGGATCATTTTCAGCTGGGCTCCTTGGCCCTCATACTGCACGCGGAATCCAGTAGTTACAAGAGGGCGAAGGCGAACTCATCTAGGCTGGAATCTGAACTGGACAGCGAGCAGAGGTGATGCAGGAGATAGAGGAGTGGTGTGTTGAGAAAAGTTTTGTGCATTGGCCCCTCGGCAGGGTCAAGCTTGAGGTTCGGGAATCGAAGGGGGGGGGGTGGTCGTTCTGTGGCCTCGTCTGGAGGGAGGGATCGTACTCTTCCGGTTTTGGCAGAGGATTCTTTGTCCTCTATCAGATTTTTATGCGATGTTTTCAATTCTTAATAAGTTTTTTTTCAGGAATGTCTACGAAGGCGTGGAGTTTCTCCTTCGTTCCCCGAAGTTGTGAAAACTAATATAAAAAAGTTTGAATAATGATTATATTACTTGATAAAAATAAAGATTTTCTGCCGGCAGATTTGGAATCAATGAGAGGTTTCCATTTTTTCAGATTTTTTTTCAGGAAGTCGTGGACAGTTTCCTGCCTGAAGGAGCGACATCTACATCCTAAATTACAGTCTATAAAATTTGAAGTGTTAATTCTTGTTCTTCAGCGTCTGTCCCGCTTCGTAGCGGGGTCCGCTATTCTGGTGTCATGATGCCACCTCTTCCGATCCAGCGCTGGATCAGGGTGGACACAAGCAACCTTCAAGTCCATATGTAACGTGTCAGACCAGCGCTGCTTCGGACGCCCTCTAGGCCGCTTTCCAATTACGTCGATGTTAAGGAATATCTTGCGGACGCTGTCTTCTTTTCCACGCAGAACGTGGCCGTACCATCGCAGGAGAGCTTCGCGCATCTTGTCCGCTATCGGCGCGACACCGAACTTCTGCCGAATGACATCGTTTCGGATGCGGTCCAGGCGCGTGACTCCAGCCGTCCAGCGCAGCAGCTTCGTCTCCATGACGCGGAGGCGGTTTCAACCTCCTTGGTCGCAGGCCAACACTCAGCACCGTACACTGCTACCGACCGGACGACTGCTCTGTAGATCTTTGACTTCAGGTGCTCTGTATCTTCCTATCGCTGAGCACGCTAGTCAACGAGCGCCACTAGGACCAAGCTGCACTCACGCGTGAGTTCACTTCAGTCATCAGATTGCCATCGGACTACGGCTGATCCTAGGTACTAAAAACCGAAGTGCGTGGGAGCTCGATACCGTTAACCTTGATGGAGCTGGACTCGTTCACGTCCGTCGTTAGCTACTCGGTCTTCTTCACGTTCAATTTGAGTCCAAAACACTCCAAGCGATCACACCAAGCTTGCACCTCTCGCTCGAGTTCATCTTTATTTTCGCTAGCGAGCGTCATCAGCATAAAGCAGTGTCCAGGGGACTGGCTTCTGAAGATCTCGTGTAATGGCGCCCATCTTCTTCTTCTTCTTCTTCTTCTTCTTCTTCTTCTTCTTCAGCGTTTGTCCCGCCTCGTGGCGGTCCGCTATTCTGGTGTCATGACGCCACCTTTCCCGATCCAGCGCTAGATCGGGGTGGACACCAGCTACTTTCAAGTCCGTATGTAACGTATCAGCCCAGCGCTGCTTCGGGCGCCCTCTAGGCCGCTTTCCTGGCACTTCCAACTCAAGGCCTATCTTGCGGACGCTGTCTTCTTCTCCACGCAGAATGTGGCCGTACCATCGTAAGCGAGCTTCGCGCATCTTGTCAGTTATCGGCGCGACACCGAACTTCTGCCGAATAGCATCGTTTCGGATGCGGCCCATGCGCGTGACTCCTGCCGTCCAGCGCAGCATCTTCGTCTCCATGACGCTGAGGCGCGTTTCAACTTCCTTGGTCGCTGGCCAACACTCAGCGCCGTACATTGCTACCGGCCGGACGACTGCTCTGTAGATCTTCGACTTAAAGCGCTCTGGTATCTTCTTGTCGCAGAGCACGCCAGTCAACGAGCGCCACTTGGACCAAGCTGCACTCACGCGTGAATTCACTTCGACCATCAGTTTGCCGTCAGACGCGACTGCTGATCCCAGGTACTTAAAGACCGCAGTGCGTGGAAGCTCGATGCCGTTAACCTTGATGGAGCTGGACTCGGTAACGTCCGTCGTTAAATACTCGGTCTTCTTCACGTTCATTCTGAGTCCAAACCGCTCCAAGCGATCACACCAAGCTTGCAACTCTCGCTCGAGTTCTCCTTTATCTTCGCTAGCGAGCATCACGTCATCGGCATAAAGCAACGTCCAAGGGACGGGCTTCTGAAGATCTCGTGTGATGGCATCCATGACGACAACAAAGAGGAGTGGGGAAAGCGCAAAACCCTGGTGTACTCCGACAGAGATGGGAAACTCCATCGAGGTCCCAGCTGCAGCTTGAACTCGACTCTTTGGACAAGAGTAGAGAATTCGCACCCACTCTATGAGCTCTTCAGGAACTCCATGTTGTCGCAGGGCGTACCATATCACTTCACGCGGTACGCGGTCAAAGGCCTTCTCCAAGTCGAGAAAGGCGATATGCACTGCCTTCTGTTTCTCGCGATGTTTCTCTATCAGGAGGCGAGTGGCGTGTATGGCATCAACGGTGCCACAACCAGCCACGAAGCCGCACTGATTGCTGGACAACTGGACGATGTCCCGAATTCGTCCATCGACAATTCGCTCAAAGATCTTCATGCTGTGCGGAAACAAGCGAATCGGACGGTAATTGGAGCAGTCTGCAGGACTGCCCTTCTTCTTCCAAATTGGAATCGTCGTACTTTGACGCCAACACTCAGGCACTTTCTTCTCCGCCACAACCTGATTAAAGAACTTCGCCAACCACTCAGCAGGGTACCAGTACTTGGACTTCCATAAATCAGCTGCCACGTCATCGGGCCCAGTCGCTTTGCCTGGCCTCATCTTCTTCAAAGCCGCTTCAGTCTCCTCCACGGTGATCTTCTGAACGGGGCCGTGGATTGGAGCCGTTGAAGGGATGGCTGGATGAGGGAACTCTACCGTAGAGATTTCCTCAAAGTAATCGCGCCATCGCTTCAATGCCTTCTTGCGGTCCGTAAGAAGATAGCCGTTCTCATCATTGATGCCGAAGAACTTCTCGATGTCGTCGGTCTGCCGATGGCGATTCTTAGCAAGCCGGTACAGATACCGCTCGCCATCGCGTGACTCGAGCTTCTCGTTGACATCTCCATAATGAGTGGCTTTTGCAACAGCCACGGCCTTCTTTGCAGCTTTCCTCGCTTCTTGGTACTTCCGCCAGTTATCGGCCGTCTTCTCGCCGAGAAACACGTGATAAAGCGACTTCTTCTCTCGCACTTTTGCTTTCACGTTATCTGTCCACAGCCATGCCTACTTGTCGACCTTCCGTCGCTCAGGCTTCGTAATGCCGAGTTCCGACTGTGCAGCTTGACGAATCGCGTCGTTCGTTTCGTTTTCTTCCAAGTTTCGTCGACAGTCGTGACTGTCGGTAACCGCACGCGAGAAATCACAGCTGCTTCCTTCTCTCTCATTCACCACCACTTGATTCTTCCAGCACCACATCGCTCGACCTGCTTCAGCCTCGGAGGGACAATCTTCAGAGTGCAGATCAGCGGTCGGTGCTGTGGGGCGACCGTCTCATACGGCACGATCTTCGCGTCTGTGACAAGACTCCGGTCGCGATCTCTCACAAGGACAAAGTCTATCTGAGACTTGGAGCTCCCACTGTAGTATAAGATAAGGTGCGAGTCGCGTTTTCGGAAGACGGTGTTCACAATGGTGAGGCTATGCGATTCCGCATACTCAAGAATGCGCTCACCATCGGCGTTACGTGATCCGTATCCGAAACCACCATGACAGCTGTACTCGTCTTTCGTAGCACCTACGTGCCCATTAAGGTCACCAGCGACTATGATGACATCTTTCGACGGTACCTCTGCTGTCTTCTCATCCAGCAGGTTCCAAAACTCATCCTTGGCTTGATCGGAGCAGCCAGTCTGCGGAGCATACGCAGAGAAGAAGTGATAGAGTCGCTCATTAGCGGCGACAACGATCTTCATCAATCGATCGTCAAAGCGCTCAACGCTTACAATCGAGTCACGAAATCGTTCGGAGACGATTATTCCGACACCACTGGTGGTCCTGGGACTTCCACATAGAACGGCCTTGAAGCCACGTCCTATGTCCCTTGACTTGCGGCAGGACCACCT
The DNA here is from genome assembly GCA_947359475.1 of Heligmosomoides polygyrus bakeri. NCBI lineage: Eukaryota > Metazoa > Nematoda > Chromadorea > Rhabditida > Heligmosomidae > Heligmosomoides > Heligmosomoides polygyrus. The sequence goes on from OX375869.1 coordinate 38,455,842, forward strand.
CGTCTCCTGCACCGCACAGAAATCAACTCTTCTACGCTACAGTGCTTCAACCAACTCTCACGAGCGGCCCGTCAACGTACCCACATTCAGCGTTGCCACGCGGGTCCTGCTTATGTTACGGAACTTTCGGACTAGCTCAGTTGCCCCCCCCCCCCCCCCCGATGCCGTCCTCGCATTAGGGACCCTCGCATACTTCTCACACTCGCCGGGCTCTGCGAGTGCGCGTCGGCTCCCGCGGACGCCGTAGCACTATCACGAAAAACTTGCAATGTCATGAACTATGTGATGTGACATGGGTGTTCGTAGGCCGGCCTGTCACAAGGGCCTGTCGCCTGCAATCGAATGTCCGTGTTCGGCTTAGCTCGCAGAGCGGGCAGTTTCCAGTGGCACCACGTGGAGGAACGGACATCGCCACCGTAATGGCGTCCATCACGACAACAAAAAGGAGTGGGGAAAGCGCAGTACCCCGATGTACCCGACAGAGATGGGCAACTCCATCGAGGTTCCGGCTGCAGCTTGAACTCTACTCTTTGGGGAAGAGTAGAGGACTCGCACCCACTCTATGAGCTCTTCAGGAACTCCATGTCGTCGCAGGGCGTACCACTTCAAGCGGTACGCGGTCAAAGGCCTTCATTAGGTCGAGGAAGGCGATATGCACTGGCTTCTGTTTCCCGCGATGCTTCTCTAACAGGACGCGGGCGGCATGTATGGCATCAATGGTGCCACAGCCAGCTACGAAACCGCACTGATTGCTGGAAAGTTGGACGATGTCACGAATTCTACCATCGACAATTCGCTCAAAGATCTTCATGCTGTGCGAGAGCAAGCGAATCGTACGGTAATTTTAGCAGTCTGCAGGACTGCCCTTCTTCTTCCAAATCGGAATCGTCGTGCTTTTGCTCCAACTCTCAGCACCTTCTTCTCCGCCACAACCTGATTAAAGAACTTCGCCAACCACTCAGCAGGGTACCACAGCTTTGACTTCCACATATCAGCTGCCACGTCGTCGGGCCCAGTTGCTTTGCCTGTCTTCATCTTTCTCAGAGCCGCTTCTGTCTCCTCCACGGTGATCTTGTGAACGAGACAGTGAACAGAAGCCACAGAATGGATGGCTGGGTGAGGAAATTTCATAGTGGAAACATCCTCGAAGTAATCACGCCATCGCTTCAGCGCCTTTTTGCGGTCCTTCAGAAGATGGCCGCTCTCATCATTGATGCCAAAAAACTTCTCAATATCTCGGTTTGGCGATGGCGGCTCTAAGCAAGTCGGTATAAACACCGCTCACCATCGCTCGATTCAAGCTTCTCGTTGACATCTCCATAATGAGTAGCTTTTGCAACAGCCGCGGCCTTCTTTGCAGCTTTCCTCGCTTCTTGGTACTTCCGCCAGTTATCGGCTGTCTTGTCGCTGAGAAACACGTGATAGAGCGACTTCTTCTCTCGAACTTTTGCTTTCACGTCATCTGTCGACAGCCACGTATGCTTTTCGCCCTTGCGTCGTCCAGGCACCTGATGCCGATCTCCAACCTTGCAGCTTCACGTATCGCGTCGGCAGCCTTCCAAGTTTTGTCGACAGTTGTGACTGTCGATTACCGCACGCGAGAAATCACAGCTGCTTTCTTCTCTTTCATTCGCCACCACTCCACTTGATTCTCGGTGCACCGCATCGCTCGACCTGCTTCTGCCTTGGAGGGGCGATCTTTAGGGCGCAGATCAGCGGTCGGTGCTGTGGGGCGACCGTCTCATACGGCACGATCTTCGCGTCTGTGACAAGACTCCGGTCGCGATCTCTCACAAGGACGAAATCTATCTGAGACTTGGAGCTCCCACTATAATATGAGATGGGTCGCGTTTACGAAATGCGGTGTTCACTACGGTGAGGTTATGCGATTCCGCATATTCAAGGATACGCTCACCATCGGCGTTAAACCGACCCGTAACCGAATCCACTATGACAGCTGTACCAGTCTTTCGTCGCGCCGACGTGCCCAGTAAGGTCACCAGCGACTATGATGACATCTTTCGACGGCACCTCTGCTGTCCTCTCATCAAACAGGCTCCAAAACTCACCTTGGCTTGATCGGAGCAGCCAGTCTGCGGAGCATGCGCAGAGAAGAAGTGATAGAGTCGCTCTTTAGCGCCAACAACGATCGTCATCAATCGATCGTCAAAGCGTTCTACGCTTGCAATCGAGTCGCGAAATCGTTCGGAGACGATTATTCCGACACCACTGGTGATTCTGGGACTTCCACATAGAACGGCCTTGAAGCCTCGTCCTATGTCCCTTGACTTGCGGCAGGACCACATCGTCTCCTGAGAGATCAACTCTTCTACGCTCCAGTGCTTCAACCAACTCGCACGAGTGGCCCGTCAACGTACCCACATTCACCGTTGCCACGCGGGTCTTGCCTACGTTGCGGGCCTTCCGGACTAGCTCAGTTGCCCCCCCCCCCCCCTATGCCGTCCTCGCATCAGGGACCCTCGCATACTTCTCACACCGGGGTCTACGAGTGTGCGTCGGCTCCCGCGGACGCCGTAGCACTATCTCGATACTCATGTCACGTCATCAACCATGTGATGTGACATGGGTCTTCGTAGGCCGGCCTGTCACAAGGGCCTGTCGCCTGCATTCGAGTGTCCGTGCTTAGCTTAGCTCGCAGAGCAAGCAGTTTCCAGTGGCACCACGTGGACGAACGGATATCGCCACCCGTTAATTACTAACGATAAGAAAAATTAAATGCTTTCCCAACAAGATTTTGGAAGCGCTTTTCTCATCGATGACGGAATGGCAACGGAGGATGGACTTGTCACGGAATTAATCTTCTCTCTTATGCAGGAAACAGCATCAGAAAGTAGAGTTGTACCCTATAAAATTTTATGCCACAGTTTAACACGCGGTAATAAAACCTGTTTTTCTGAAGCGATCCTCTGAGTGAACGGACGTTCCGAATTGTATCATTTGCCGAAAAATTTTGACACCGTTAATCGCATGGAAACCGTTATTTTTACAACCTGCTTTTTAAAGCATAGAATCCACACTTCTTATAGTTTTAGATCTCTGTGAATTTTTTAGAAAACGCCGAAATATGGCAGGTTACGTGGAGCCATTGCGTTCCCCGATATAATCGATCGCCACTGAAGATGGTCTTCTCACGGAAAATATTTTCTGTCTTCTGAAGGAAAGAAGGAAGCGAGAGCGAAATTGTGCTTTATGAAATTTTAAGTAATGATTATTATACAGCAAAAGGCTAAGCTTCTTCAAAACGGTCTCCGATATGATTAGGGTGCATCGTATTTAAATTTTTCGTTTTTCAAAAAAAATCACCTAATTTTTACCTGAAGCAGATCACCCATGCAGTTTAAATCTTGCCACAAAAGTTTGAAACCTTGTTCAATGCACGGTCTGAAAATCATGGTTTTCTGAAAGCAATAGGATCGACCCCTGGTCGATATAGCACCGACGTCATAGGAGCGACGAAATTCGACGTTCACAAAAATGGCGATAACTCAGTAAGTTTTTCAAAATTTGAAAAAACCGATAGCTCCTTAAAAACCAGAAGAAGATTGTTTTCTAACCATATAGAAACCATTTTCAAAAGAGATGTCTTCATACGAGGAGGAGGCCTTCGAATTTCGTGCGAAAAATTGAAATGATTTTATATAAATATCTATATCTCGCTAAACTTTTTGAAATTTGGAAAAGCCAATAGCTTTTTTGAAAACTAGATAAAAGCGCTTTCTAACCATACCAGAAGCTGCTTTCAGCAGGGAGGTATCATAGGGGCGGGGGGTTGATTTCTGGTTCATTGTTGCAGAAATACATGCCAAAAATCGAACCCTAGCCCCTTATGAAGACCCTTTTTCTGAAAACTGTTTTTCAATGTTTAGAAAGCATTTTTTCAAGTGTGGCTATGTGTAACGGAAAGTCTGTTGACTGGTGTACTTTCACCTTTCAAAAGCTTTGGACAAAGTGGACCATCGAAAATTACTGAAAAGCTATATCATCTACGACTCAATTCCTCACTTCTAAATTGGCTGAATCCTTATTTAAAGGACAGGAAATTTAGAGTCGAGGTGGTACGCACATTTTCTAGATTGTATCCTTGTACAAGTGGTGCGCCACAGGGAGGTGTGCTTTCGCCTCGCTTATTTCTTATATACATCCACGATCTACCAGCGAGGTTGGCTACTCATCCATCTGTAAAAGTTCGGGTGTTTGCGGATGACATCAAAGTCTTTGGAGTGTACAGTAGTGAGAACTGCACACAGGTGCGCCTTGCTCTCTCTCTCAATCCATATCCAACATGATGCTGTGGGTGTGTTTGGCGTCTACTAGTGAATCTCGCTAAAACTTCAGTGTATCACTTAGTTAACCTTGAAGCCATGGAGTATAGAATAAATGGCACAATCTTAAAAACAGTAGATAAAATTCATAGGATCTATCCTAGTCCGGGGGGGGGCACATAGCTAAAAAGTATTATATGTAACAAATCTACTTGAGACTTACCGAGTGGCTCCTTCAGAACAACATAGGACCCTGAACAAGAAAAAGACACAAAGAAAAAGGTAAAAAATTACATTTGTTGCGGTTGCAAGCGGCAAAGTTGTCTGCCCTCCTCACCATGTTGGATCCTGGTTATAACATGTCAGACGGCGGTCACGCAGCATGCTGCTTCATGCGCCCTATTCGCCATGTTAGATCCTGGTTATAACATGTCAGCCGGCTGTCAGTACGCGGCATGCCTCCATTTCGTCGTTCTTTGCCCGCCGAGACGGTTGTAAACCGCGGCGATTTTCTATTTTTTGTTTGTTCGTTCGTTTTTGGTTTCTTTTTTCCGCAACCCTAAGCGGTTTTATTGCCAATACTGAGGAAAGAGCAACCTACAGAAATCATTGCGAATTCCTTTAGATGGATGAGGTGTGTGAGGTGTCCACGGAAGGCCCATTGAAGGTCGTTGCTTCGATCCCAGTCGAGTTCGAGTCTTCACTCTGTTTTTTTGCCACCGAGACGGTTGTAAACCGCGGCGATTTTTCATTTTTTGTTTGTTTGTTCGTTTTTGGTTTCTTTTAGGTTCCAACTCCTTCTCTAGGCGCCGCTCGGTAAGTCTCAATTCTTTTTGTTATCTACCTTTTAGTTAAGTGGCCCTCCCCCCCCCCCCCCCCCCGGATCCAATTCGTGATCTAGGAGTTATTGTGAAATACGAGTTGACTTTTGAAGCGCACATTGACCTAATTGTTCGGAAAGCCTTTCCAGTTTTGTTTGTCATCCTCAGGAATACTGCCTGTAGGGATGCATCCGTTCTGTAGCTTTACAAGGCATAGTTAGTACCGATACTTGAGTATGCATCTCAATAGTCCACATACAAAAACTACAAGCTAAACTAGAGAATGTTGAGCGAGTTTTCACAAAATTTTTATTTTGTAGGTGCATTGCAAATGACAACAGCGTAATTCCTGACTACCACGAACGTTTTCAACTCTTCGGATTGAGAAGCCTGCTGTACCGGCGGATATTCAGCGTCTTGACATTTTGCTTCAAAATTGTGAAAGGCGAATCAAAAATCAAACCTAGCAAGTACTGGATACTGAGACCCACAGGAAAGCGGCCTAGAGGGCGTCCGAAGCAGCGCTGGCTGACATGTTGCATATGGATTTGAACTTTGCTGGTGTCCACCCTGATCTAGCGCTGTATCGGGAGCGGTGGTGTCATGACACCAGAATAGCGGACCCCGCTACAAAGCGGGACAGACGCTGAAGAATAAGTACGCTTCCTATGGCAGCGTCTACCTGTCGTTGTAGAATCTTCTGGGCTTACGAACATTTTGAATGTACGTGCTAGGTATATTGAGTACGGCGTTCCTTAGGGCCACAGGTGGCATGTTCCGTATTCTATAGTCCGCTTGGAATTGTTGTCGTACTATCGAAGGCCTCTCCTATGGAACCATTTGGGGCACATGCTCTTCGTTGGCCCTCGACGATATGCGCGCTGCCCCTAAAGGCTCGTTTATCTAATTTGTTTAAACCAACAGTCTACAAACTTTTAGCGAAAGCTTTAAATCCACTGTAAGATCCCTTAATAATCAAATTTTTTCTCTTGCCTTCTTACTGTTCCTTCTGCATTAAGCACCTCCGATTCGCCCTCCTGTTCCTTTTTTGTAGCTCGGTGATGTCAGTTTCTACTATACTATGGGTGACGACGCTTGTTCCCATGGAAAATCCGCCTTGATTAGCTTGGAAATGTTCACCTTTAATCCCTTATGTGGCCCGTCTTATGACGTACTCAATAAATAAATAAAAATGGGGAAATAAATTGTCATTATTCATAACGCGTAATGCTGAGGGTGAAAAAGACTCCCTATGGAATACACGGAAGAGAATTGTAGTTGAGGACTTGAGAATATGGTGAGGGTAAGCGCCCGCATTGAGACGCCGGTAAAGAAGAGAAGCAAGTGAGATCACACTGAGCTATCCAGTGCTACGTTGCCCGTTTTGACAATCTCGTGTGGTGCTGTCCTTCTACATGTTTTTCAAATATGAGACTCATCGTGAACGGTCGCTTAGGGAATCTTCCACTCTACTACAACACTCGCCAAGGATTTGCGTCAGCCACAAACTGGTAGTTAGAGTCCGCAACGACGAATGCGCAGCAGAATACTAAATACTCCCAGCGACTAGAATGAACCCAAGTCTCATGTCAAAAATCGAATACGGTCCACGTTCGACTCTCCAGGAATTTTGGCATTTTGACGTTTTGTTCGCTCCGACTGATTGTTTAGCAATGCCAAGGTTGTTACAAATAAACAATCAGTCCAGGAGGGAAGATCAATCACTAAGGATATTGTCCCGTCTTTGAGTTTGTCGTGATTTTAGCTCTGTTCGTGTGGTGGACACTTATTAGTCGTAAGTAAACTCTACCTAATGTGCCAGTACCAACAGGCCTATGGATGCCTAACGGAAAAGATCCGTGGTCCTAATCTGTCTATGCATTATTTGTTCATTTCTAATGTTTCATGTTAGGAGCAACTTATCAGAAACTGCAACGAAAGTTTGAAGAGTGGAGGCAAGCGAAAAGAGCAAGGAATTGTCTCGTGGCCTTCACAATCTCCGGATCTCGATCCGATTCATTACCTTTGGCGCCAGCTTACAAAATGCGAAGCAGCTCAAAGCGCAAAACTTGGTATTAACATTCGCTCCGCTGGGGCAAAAATGGGAACTTCTCTAACGATTGGTGCCAACCTTCCGAAATCAGCTCTGGGAAGATCCCGATCTGAGGACAGCTGTTTCACATTGTTACTAACGATGCTTTTGGGAATGAATTCTTATTTATAGTTCTCTCCGCTCTTCACTTTTGTGGTGCTTGCATCCAAATGTAGTACTGGTAGAGCTAAACTGCGAGAGATCCTCAGAAGCATTTCCAATTGTGGCAAAATTGAAGTTGTTCGGAGCCGAGGAAGATAAAACATAATCACCGATGAAGCAACATATGTACACGCCCTTTTTGATTTCGATTTGATTGGAGCTCGGCAAATATATATTTATTGCCAGTGAGGGGTATGCCACGCCAGTGAGGGGTGTACAGAGATCTTTAACAATAAAAGAGAAGGTTGGAAGGAACAGAGTACCGAGCCAAAAAGGAAAAGAAACTTAGCAAGAAAAACCAACAAGTCCAAGCAATAGTTAATGGTAATACAACATTCAAAATTCAAACAAAGGAGCAACCCAATGCGCGTTCTTAGTGGTAAGCATTACTCTAATCAATCCAATGGTAGAAAACTGCATCTATATGTGGATTCTTCAAAAAAAAACCATTTCAACCGGAGTACGCTTCAGACGCGACGAGAGTTGCAAAAGGAAAACGTTTTTTGGAGCACTCTATTATACCACGGAAAACACGCAGCAGTAAGATGAGCTAGACCGCAATCTATTGGAAGGTGAGCACCAGCCGGAGTAGCTGTCAAAGGGACAATGCATTTCGTTGTGTAGTTTGTGATCTCGGTCTCCCAGGACACGTACCACCGGGAGCAAGTAGGGCCGACTCCGTATCTCAGGCGTCCCATTATACGGTACGCACCCGGTGGCGGCCCGGAGATACATGAATGTTCAATAAGTCAGACGAGGCATGCTGGGTAGGAAAAAGTGAAACTGGGAAGCTGGGAGCAGGAAGGTGTGTCCCACTTGAACAGATCGACTGCTTACGCAAGTTCAGCCTGCTTGAAAAGAAGTTGCAAACAAGATTCCCGCTAAGGATCCTTTGCTGCTCATCAATCACATCTCAGGCTAACTTTGACTGTCTCAGAAGACTAAAAAGAGCACATACTAACTCGAAACTCGCAAAAAGATTGCCTCATGCTAATACTCTTAATAGGAATTCGAAACAGGTAGTACCCCAGGGATCTATTCTTGCCGATATGAATAAGATGAGCTATTCTTCCTTCGCCAACGTACGAAAGAGAAAAAATCATCAGAAAAGCATTCGTCAACAAAAGTCCAACTGAATAAGCGGAAGTGCAAGTATGGGACTGCAACCGCGTATAAATATGGAGTAATACGTTCGGGATCACAACCAGGCCGCGTATAGAAGCACTGCAGTGCGAATTGAGGTAGATGCGGTGCATAATTGGAGAAGAATAGCGGCCTGATTGGCTCAGATTCTGCTAACAGTATCTTTCAGACTCAAACGTAATCGCGCTTATGAGACACAGGGGCGGCAGTGGACATTTAGTTTTCTGCTCTCATAATAGATATACGGGCTCGTGAAAGTCGGTTGGTTAGTAAAAATCACTCCTTATTCAGCGTCGCCACAGACGTTCATGTAAGCTCAATTCGAGGAGCGATATCGTGAATAGAAAGCATGGTTTCCTCTGCAGGTAGAGAAAATGGTACACTAAAGGGCAAATCATGCATAACGAGTCCAGGGTCTAGGTTGAAATGACCGCAGATGTTTCAGTAGTTTTTTCGTAGCAAATTTCAGGCCTCCTTGGGGCGTTATAGTATAGAAAAATTAGATTACGACGTATTTATTTGTCATTTTTAAGTAGCAGTAAGATTGATGGTGAACATCGCCATCGGTTCCTCCACCTTGCCGAAAGCTTCCTTGGCGTCAGTGGCGTCACTGGGCGCAGGCGCGAATTGAACCACCAGCCGGTCGTTACAGGGTGCACCATTCAATCGAATCACTTCAATGCTTGCGTTTCCGGTCGGCTCAATGAATCCGAACACCGGCTTCACGCGATACTCGTCGTTGTTAGAGCTCTTGACCTTGAACATCATCTTCTTGTCAGTGTTATTCTGGAGTTGATGAGTAGACTGTCCGCCGGCGGCTGAAAGAGTGACTTCGGCCGGCTCGATTTTGAATGGCATGTTCGTGAATAGTCATTTTAGATTACGACGTTTGTGCATAAAGTGCAGCGGACAACGCGCGAAACCCCCGTAGCGTTCAGTTCGATGGCGGTCTGTTGAAGTGCTACTGTAATGCCGACGATGAGCAAGGCCTTTTTTATATGCAAAATAAAACGTCCGTCAGAGAAAGAGCTGTGGTGGACAGTGAATGATCCCTATATCGTGACACTTGTACCTACCACTCCGCGGTATTTGACTGGTGCAAAGCTGAGCCATTGCTATGAAAACTGCGGAGGTTTGGAGGGATAGAGGACCAAGAGTCATCAATGTGTTCCTTTGGGGATGCGTCAAGCGTTTTGCTTCTGCAGGATCTCGTTAGGTCAATTTGTTGTTTGCTTACCATGCCCTGCAGTTCACTGGCGTCGAATATATCTCTCTATTCTTCCCAGTTATGTCTGGCAGCACCTCTCCCAAATTCGACGGCTTGGCTGGCCTGCGGGTTTCAGAAGTAAAATTTTGATTTTGAGAGTTCGTGAGAGCTATGAACTATCAGAAACAAGAAATTACGGAAAGAAAATTAAGTGTTTAAATCGTTCTGTTACGAGCGGGCTTCGTACAGTGGAGTTCCCATTTCACAAGTAAATTTCTCAATTTTATACTCATTATCCGTAGTAAAAATGAAGAGGGTGTGCAGGTCTCTAGGTTCAGATCTGTCGTTGTTGGAGCAAAAGAACATTTCTATCACTAGTTCTTGGAGTTTTATGAGTGATCCTGATGCAATCTGCACACAAAGCAAAAGCTAGCGTCTGCGTCTGATCATTCAAGTTTTCTGGGTAGTTCTTTGCCCTTCTCTTGTCAATACAAATGCAACTGTCCTTACCTTAAGTGAATTAGTTGACTCTGAACGAGGTTATGGTGTATGTTGTTACAGGATGTTCTGTTACGACCCAAATTCTCGCAGCAAGCTGGACTCGGGCCAGCGCCTTCTGCTTTCCCGGCAGCGGTGCCACACCATGCAGCACCGGCGCTGTTCGATCGCCCGCAACATCGCGATGTCCTCGAATGCTGTCAGCACCACCCGATATCGGGCTGGGCCGGCCGCTGATCTCAACATGGAACCGGTCGAGCTGAGGGTCTTCCTAGTGACAATGTTTTAACAGTCAGAAGTCATGCTTATTTACTATACTGTACTAGAGACAGTTATTGAACCCTGGAAAACCATTCTGCTGCTCTCAAAAGTGTCTATGTTTTTCTTTACTACGTGCAACGTACGTTTGCTTATCTTCTTACTTTGTAGCAACCCAATTGGAGTTGAGTGCTAATAGTTTGTCGGTTTTTCAAATTTCAGATTCGATTTTTCGTACTTTGCCATTAATTAAAGGTTCCATCGATTGAGGTCTGTGAATTTTCTATAAAAAACCCATATTTTCACACATTCTTTCGGTGATTTGTTTGCTTGAAAATAAAGCTATGCCAACCTATATCAAGGGAACATTGAAGTTGACTAGTAATATTGAAACAGCTCTGTAACAAGAGTCGTCGCAGTTTTTGAGGTTTTAGAAGAAACACGCCTACATACAAGCTCATTACGACTACCTTTGGGATCGATGCCATGCCAGAGAAGCACTGTTTAAGATCCGCTAACTTCCAGAGTAAGCCTCACATAAAATGCAATGGAAAAAGATGGAACTTCCAGGAGAAGTATGATTGGCACCACCAAAAACGGAGGCGCGAAGTTTGAGCCTTGTGGAGGCTTGGTGGAGCTAGATAAAAAGAATTAGGACGCGCTTACCAATGCAAAATTATCCTATTTATATAAGCTAAAGAAAAGAAAGCTTCGTTACTCTAGAATAGCAGTGCAAAAATTGAAAATGTTTTGGCTGCATCTAACGACATCTGTTGACATCATTCTGCTTCGCAGAACTGTTGTTGTGTCATAATCACAACGCCTGAAAGACGTCATTGTATGAAGCAGAGGCTTCTCTTCTCCTGTAATTTTTGCTAGAGGTTTTGTAGATTCAACTTTCTCTACAACGGAGCGCAAACTTGGTTACTAGCCGCTGGGTTTAGTGACGTATTCAAACCCAACAAGGAGACACAGTCGGAAGAGGCGCTACAGGACTCGCGTGCAGCCCAACGTCTACATTGGATCCGAATGAATCATTTTCGGATTTCCTGTCTGATATATCTGATCTAAATCATCCAATTATCCGAAGATTTTTGGTCGGATCCTTGATATACCCGAATCAATTCATGGTTCGGTGGCTTCCGCCCAAGCCAACCGAGCTTTCTGCCCCAAGTGTCGCTGAATTGGTATCGGGCTCATCTAGAAACGGCAAAACATCGACTTGTTTATTGGCTGGTCACCTTAAATCATTGTGTAGGTCATTCACTACAACACAAAAGCCTCCACATCATTAACGCCGCCCTCTGTCCTTTTTAGTCAAAATTGTACTCAAAATCATTAGCATCACTATTTGTTGAGAAACGGCTTTTTGATAGTGAAAACCGTGTACCGGCTGATAAGAAATGTCGAACGGCGGCAGAAGGAAATCTTTGAAACCAACTGAAGGGCATACGCTTCCGCAGGTGGTTTGTGTTTTGATCTGCGCAATCTCAAATACTCATTAGCGTCCGAAATCTAAGAATTGATTTCGAAGGCGGCAAAGGCACCTCAACCAATTTATCATCGTCCTTTTACCTAATAATAAATCGCAAAAAAATCGAAACAACAGGTTTCCCTGCGGCAACGCAGCTTCTTGATTTTTTTTTTGAAGGAGATGTAACGAGTGCCCAATTAACAAAACAACACGACCGGTGTGTTGGATTCACGCAATTGCTGGGATTTATAATCGTCAAGAAGTCTTCTGACTGTGAACGCTACCACTGACTCTGAACATTTCTGATTTCCGATTTGTAAATTTTTTAGAAATTAGGAGCAGCAAGTTCCATTGGGCAGTGATGCAGTTAATCAGCTTCCTCATGTTTCGGCAGTCTTCTAACGCTTTCCCATCTCCTCTGACCATTCCCGGAGAGGACTACCTTTGTGGCCGCTTCGGCTCCACCGCAGTCCACGAGCGCCCCGTCGTGGACGACCAGTTCCGAACTTGCTACCGCGGCGATACGGTCCAGAGCAGGCGGAATTCAATCCACCGCAAGCCGCTTTTCGCCGCTGCTACGCGTCCGTTCTATTCACGAGGAAATGCACCCGCGATCGCCAGCTCTACCAGAGAACAGTCGGCCACAGAGCGCTGTCTCTCGAGGTGCTCGAGATCAGGAAGCAGTCAATCTATTGAGGATGATTCCTGCGAAGGAAAAGGCCGGCAGATGGCGATCAGCTTGACGACGGTCCGCTTTTCTCATGCATTCAGCTTGAGGATGCCTACGATTTGAACGTCGATAACGGCACAGCACTTTAGTTCTGAGTCGTCTACAAAAAAGATACGATCACAGTCCTGAAAAAATAAGCCAGTCCCTTAATAAGCTTCTGATAAAAGATAAATTGCGAGGTATGAGGATGGATGAGTCTCTCATAAAAAGTGTTATATCATTAACTTGGGGAAACGACAGGTCAGACGTTTTTGTCGAAGAACTGAGTAAGGTACGGAATTAGAGAGGTGTTTAGAAGCTGCAGAATAGAATGCAGACGTGACGACTACATAAGAATTGTACATACATGGCGATGCAGTTCGAGGGAGGCAAAGATTATCTTCATGCCCATTTAACGAAGAAAAATCTAACGGCAGTTCTCACTAAGGCAGAATGGTGCGACAAACTGCGCTAAAAAGGATAGAGGACAGCCTTACTCCGATGCACATATCACATCCCTGTTTGGCGATGTGACATGTGCAACCTTCTATTAATCCCAGGACATACCGTGAAGGGAATGCTGGAATATTATGAACTACTACAATGAAAGTTTTGAATTTTTGAATAAGAAAATGTTGTCGTAATCTCGTGTTTGGCCGATACACTGCGGTGACTTGCGGTGGCCACCCGACGGACACATCAGCGTTGTGTCTTTCCCAGACAAATCTAGTACAAATGTGCATACCTACCCCGGAGCGAGGATTCGGCTCACGCCTTTTGTACGTCTCAACATTGTTCTCTCTCGTGACGTAAAGCGTAATTGTAAGGGAGAGAGACCTGGGAATAAAAGATAGAAAGTCTTAGTAGTTGCCGCAGAGTAGCTTTGTCTACACTCCCGATACACATTCATCTATGAATTCAGCTGCAGCCTGCAGCGTAGTAGAGTGTATTAGCAAGGATTGATTTCTCCGGTAGCGACCGACTTTTCTTCAAAAGAAGCATCGTTTGTGAGATTTATTCCTTAAACATAAATGTTTGAGTATCAGTGCCAGAAATTGTGCTTCAGAATTACGATTATGAGTAGACCTAGGAAGGATAATTTTCTATGTGCTTCTAAAGCACTGCAAATGTATATGGGGAGTTCCAACAGTGTTTGCACTGTATGAATGGGCATACAATTTTTACATCGGCTAACGATAAGGACAAATCTCTAGGCTCAGGAAGCGAAAGTGTTGTGGACCTCTAGAAGACGGGGTCGCACCAGGCACACTTTTCGACTTCTCCAATCCGATGACAGCAACAAGGAAGTGGCAAATTCTCTCCCACATCGATAAGCTGTGAGAAAGGCCCGAGGTGGCAATTACGGCGACTACAGAAACCAGACCTTCAGTACAAGATGGTTGCGTTGCTTTTTTATTTCATCACTACATATACTCACCCATTTTAGGCAGAACAAGCTGGGAAGAGAAACACTCCTACATCCGTCCGCTACCTGGCTCTTCCTGACTACCATTTGTTTAGCTCTCTTAAATCACCTTCGTTAGGGAATGGTCTCTACATACCTTAAGGGATTGCCTGCAGCATCTGTCTATTCTTCAGACCGTAGCTCCCCTAATGCCGGCGGGAGGTACACACACTGGGCTATCCAGCTGCAGCTGCTTCAACATTGTGCCTATCAGAGATTGTCAGGTTGTTGAGGAGACCTGATTCATTCATTGAATTTGAGTAGTGAAACCTAAAAATTGGGCTGAAGTGAAGCAATTTTTTTCGACTAATGCAATACTAGATTTGTAGAGGAAGTCCTGAGACTGTTTGTGTTAGCTTGTTATATAAACGCACACCAAATTTGAACGGCTTCTTGGCTACTGAATCTATTGCACTTTTTCGGTGTCAGGGACTTCCTCTCCCTCAGCAGGCACCCTTAAATGTTTTCAACCGATCTGTCAAGTCTTTTTTATGGAAGCCAGATACAACAACGGATTTTTGCAGCTGTTTGAGACTCATAACTTATTGATAGTTTAAAAATGACGCAAAGATTAAGACTGCTCAATATGAGAGCGAAGAGCGCAACGTTTCGAGCGTAGTTTTTAGCCTTCAGAAAAATCTTAGATTTTTCACCTGAATTTCAAGCGCTGTCAGACCACTGATGATTCTGGCACAGCTCGAAACATTTAAGCCTAAATATCGGGAATGATATTAGGTGATTTGCCTCCATTGCATCCGTGCATGAGTAGAAGGTTCCATGGTAAAGCGACACACATGTATGTGTATAGCACGGGGCCAAAGGGACTTCGTTTCTCTTGTTCTTTAGTAGCGCACCGCTGCACAGCGGCGTGCTTTTGCAAAGCCGCCGCAGACACGATGTTGAATGCCTGATTGAATCTAAGAACGAAGGTGTGTTTCCATGTTCTGCTAATGGTTTCCAATGAATAATGACCTCTGAAGGGTGATGTGGCTATCCCACTCGGCGACGCAGACAGAACGCGAGTGAATCTAGCCCACAGGAGAGAGGAATGCAGCTGTGGAGAACGAAAGAGATATCAGCTATCAGGAGTGGTAAATACATTTTCAGGCGTCTGCAAAGCCTTTTTTAAATTTCTAACACCCCCTGGAGCCTTCGAGAATCTGCCTCTGCCCATGCTTCGGGCCGCAGAAAATCTTCTATAAAGGCTTCAATCTCTAGGCCATCAAGGTAAAATAAATCGAATAACGTTTTATATACAGAAAACATTTTTATTTCTTCTATGATTATTTCGACTTAATTTTATTTCTTGACCAAATGCTTAAAAAAATCAAGACGACTTCAGAAAGACCAGTTGTATTGTCTGCGCCTTCACTCGAGGACAACAAAAATTAGAGCATTTGTTTATCAGTGCTCTTCATTCGAGTACATTTGCGACGCGAAGTTGAAGGATTGCCAAATGCATTGAAGTCTGCTCGCCAACTCTCCCCGAGTTCGTAGACGGCCCTTCGCTACCATCGTAAACTTAGATTTATGTGGACTGTCTGAAAACCCTTGATTTCATATCAGCTCATACTTTGTCGTAGTGCACATCAAAACAGCACATGCTAACATAATAAAGCTATTAACTTCAAGTGTTACAGATGAAAAATATGAACTCGTACTTAAATTGGAGCAGCCTAGAAATATGAATTCTAGAGGGAGGAGCTCGCTAACGGAGCATTTCACTCTACTTTGCGTCACGACGACTGCGAAGAATCTAAACTGAAGCGGAGCTTGAGAACGTGGAGTTTCAAAGTGTTCCATTAGTCAAGCCATGCAGTCTTCATGGGCTAGCGATCTTCTGTTACCTTAGATGAGGACTGTTGCCCTTGAAGCAAATAACGAATGCGCGCAGATTCTTTAACCGGCATTTTGTGAATAGAGCGGGTTAAAAAACTGCCTAACCAACTATCTTCTCTGTTTCTTTCGTCTCTTGGAGCTTGGGATTGTCAAACGTCAAATGTCAAGGTCAGTCTAGGGATGGCGATTTCCAGGGATAGAGTAGCTCATAGGAATTTAGCTTGTTCTTGTGTTGTACCTACCGTAACATGGTTATTTGTGTTCTCGTTTAATCAAAAGGTTTGAGCGGACCGTAAAATAAATAAATATGTACCTAGTTTTAGTGGTTCTGCCTGGACTGAGGTTATACTGGACTGTTTAGCTGCTTTGAAATGGATGCTCTGTTGTATCTTCGTAATCCAGTCTTGCATCTGGATGTCATATTTTGTCGAAGAAGATTCACATCTTATTGTTCGTCACACGGTGTTGAAAATCGAATCGCTTTTATTGCGGAGAAGACTTGAAGAAAGTCCAGAAGAGCGGCTTTTTTGCCTTTCGCCAAGACCGTGTGAGGCCTAGTGATTGACTTCTTAACCGTTTCGACATCGCTCAAGAAGGAGACCGCTCTGGACGCATTTCTAAGCATTTATTTTTTGATGGGCCTCAGCCTTGCCCTTCTTTTGAGCTCCTTTGGTTTTCTCTCGTAGCAGTACATATTGCGCGCTGTTCTTTCGAAGGTAAACTTTAAATTCTCGGCTACCACTGCGAGACAGTGAATCCTCGAGAAACCTAGTTTCCTTATCTGCTTCCCTTGTCAGGTGCGCAGCGGACATTGCGGTCTTTCGAATGCAGTTTGCGACTCATTCTGATTTCTTACACTTTCCTGATGATCTGCTTCTAACTCCACCTATCTAGGTGGTCTGATGATAGTCATTTTGAAGTTGAAAGATACCTTCGATCTATCCTAATAGCAGGAGCTGCTTGTATCTCCATTCCCTTCCTTGAGCTTTCACGCGAGATTAAGCTGCTTTACCGTGACGCGAGAAGCTTGATTCAAATTTAGTGGATATTGTTGCATGGCATGGGATGCAGTGGTGCACACAAAATTCTGTGAGTTAAATTTTTTAACAAAATTTTTTATCGAAAATTATTGTTAAATTTCCGTTAAATCGTTAAATTTCGTTAAAAAAATATATTTATTTACAAACCACTATTTCGTATAGAAAAATCAAGGAGAACCTTATAGTGTCAATTTCAAGAGGTCAACAGCTAAAGTTCAAGGTATAAAGTGAGCATTATAATGTGAAATAAACGATTAACGTCAAAAAACACAGAAAAATAAGCAAACCTTCAGAAGGAGATTATCTACTGTGCAGTAAAAACGGGTATGAAACTATCATTCAAGATGATCACCGACATCTTAAAATGTGCAATCAGGCCAAACCCGGAGTTTCCCCCCTTTCCTAGTACTTTGCGAAACCGTTTTGTGTGACTGTTCTACGAGCATGTACAATCTCGATATGGGCACCAGCAAATTAAAAAGAAAGATTTAATGAACATACAACTCAAAGCCTATCAGGGGAATGTTAACACTTTGTCGAACGCAGGATTTTCGAGTGCCTGATGCTTGAGACCAATCCACTTTATGCAAGTTCGGGACCGTGGCATGACATCGTGTCATACGGTCCTGGAATGCCGAAGAGGTGTGACACGTCGTCAACGTATTAAGTTCAGGAAAAGTAGCTTTCCTAATTTTTGTTATTAGCGGTTTTCTTGAATCGTTTCAAATTCTTTCAGCTGCCGAAAACATTCCTTCCGTCTCGACTATTTCAAGGACCAGGTTCATCAACGACTTACAGCTATTTAGCAGGGAAAATACAGCCGAAATCCCTGATAGTGCGGCGAAATATTTCACCATATCGTTTGATAAGCGCGCTATCAAGGATTTTGCCTGTATTTTCTCTGTTAAATTGCTGTAAGTCGTTGGTGAATCCGGCCTCAGGTGGCGAGCAAAAGTGTTCTAAAATAAACAGCGCCAGGTGCGGATAGGCATATCATACGAGAGCGTTAGACCATTATCTTTGTGGATTCGTTTACGTGCTTGGGGGTCGGCGAAGAAATTTCTAGCTCCAGAATGCATTAAATGATAAGGTTAAAGGACGGCATTAATCAATCATTTTTGGGGTGCGCCACGCATTCTACTTCTACGGGATATCGTGGAGGCGATTTGAATGCTTATTTGGTCACACAATGACTTGCGATGGCCAGCCAACAAGTCAGCGCTTTATCCTGCTATGCAAGCCTGATACCAATTCACCGCCCCCTGTAAGGATGGAAGGCTTGGTCGGCCTGGGCTGGAAATCCGAACCAGAAACCTGGTACCGGGTGCACAGGACAGCTGATGCATCCTCCGACTGCGCTACACTCGCCCTCAGAATACTTTGTAAAAATTTCCAAAGATTCATTGAAAATTCAGGAAAACATCAAAATATTTCTGCCGATTTCAATAGTTTTTCAGGAATAGTCCCAAGCGGGAGGATGAGACATTTACCTTTAGTGAAAACTAAAGGTAAATGTGACAAACTCACTGAAAAAAAAAGTCCGTTAAAAATACCGTTAAATTTCTAAAAAAATTCCGTTAAGTCACTAAGTCAGATTTTAACGAAAAATGCCGTTAATTCTTTAAATCGTTAACCGTCAAATATCCGCCCCTGATGAGATGGCCTGCGCTATTGGCACCTTACGATTGCCCTTCTTCTGACTAGGATAGATCCATTATTTTGTTTCAAAAACAGAGTAGTATTTTGATCTCAGATTTGTACCTCATGCTGTTGTGTCCTTGAACATTTTTAATGTTTGAGCGTTACTGTTTAACACTGAACGAATAGGTGGTCAGCCCTTATCAGCTGAATGATATGTGCTAAGAAAGTACGCTTCCATTATCTCAAGAAGAGGAATTTGTTGCCGTATTCCGTGTACTACAGAATCCTCCTAGGCTTTATGTGTCCGCGCTGAATTTAGCCTAGGCCGCAGAATTCTCCTCTGAAGTACAATTCACCAGAGTAGGGGTACTGTGGCCACACCGATACATCGTCAGACCAGAGACGACACCCGTGGGGCTCGCGACGCCGTTCAACGTCACTGGCGCCGCCCACGCGATCCGTCAAGAAGCGCAGCAAAAAGAAGTCGCGATCGCGGCCGCAGCGCTTAAAAGGCTGATCGGCGACGCTGACCGCAGCCGTCGGACTTCTTCGTCCGTCTCGATTTGTTCGTCGTTCAACCGTCCGTGAGAGAACTGCGCTGAGGTTCGCAATTTCAGAGATGGTCCGGACAGCTGTGTCCATCGGAGCCGCCTGCGGCACGTTCTGTGTGGTTGCCTGCCTCTGGGCGGCGATCGTCATCACCAACGACATCAACGGCATGTACGATGACGTCATGGGAGAGCTGGGATCGTTCAGGGTGAGCAGTTCATCGACTTGAGTTCCACCATTCTGTCCATATGACTCTTTAATCGTAGCACGTCGCTGACGACACCTGGGATGACATGATGGTGATGCGCAACGGAGGCGTCAGTGCCGAGCAGTACGTGCGCGGCATCTTCGGCCGCCACAAGAGAAACAGCAACCAGTGCAGTACGTTTATAGTGGACTCGTCTTGGTAACTGTCACTGCGCTAAATCCTTCTCTTGCAGGCTGCGGTCTTCCAGCTCAGAACTGTCCACCCGGCCCACCCGGCCCACCAGGTACGCCTGGAGAGCCGGGAGAGACCGGACCTGATGGCAAGAACGGACCAACTGGACTGCCTGGACTCAACATCGTCCAGCCTAACGACTATCCTAAAGGATGCATCAAATGCCCACCTGGACCACCAGGACCTGATGGACTTCCTGGACAGGAAGGATTCCAAGGAATGCCTGGCAAGAACGGAGATCTCGGTTCCCCAGGAAAAGACGGAGAGCCAGGAGCTCAAGGAGAGCAGGGAGACCCAGGACAACCAGGGAACGAAGGACAAACAGGAATGCCCGGCGCCCCCGGAAAGGACTGCCTCACCGGAAAAGGTTAGATTTCTTGTATACATAACATGACTATTATTATCAAAAATGTTAAACCTTTTTAAAGGAATGCCCGGTATGCCCGGCCGACCAGGTCTTGCTGGACTCCGTGGACTCCCTGGTAACGAGGGACCAGTGGGCGAGCCTGGAGGCGACGGTATCCCCGGACCACAAGGACAGCCAGGAAAAGATGGATTCAACGGTATGGACGGCACACCGGGACAGGCTGGCCCACAAGGAAATCTCGGAGGAGACGCCGAATACTGCCCCTGCCCGGATAGGAAGAGACGCCTCTAGAGTCGTCTGCTGTGCGAATACGACAACTGTAAACATAAACCATTTTGTCCATTTCCGAAACCATCTAGCGGTCCAGCATGAAAACAAGGTGGTCTTAGCCGCTCACAAAGCATCAGGATGCGATGAAAGGACGAGAAAACTTTCAGAGCCGCTGACTACCACGGACTCACTTCATAGTGGCGCACATCTACATACACTGACTTTCACACGGCTTGTTTCTCCCTGAATAATGAGCTTTAGCAACACGGTTATTCTGCTACACCTTCACCCTGCTCAAGCATCATTAACGGTAACTTTGTGGAATTCGTTTCTAGGAACACGGTAATTGGAAGGTGAGAGTGGCTACACAGCCTGGACCTAAACTTCGCTCCAAAAAGAGCATCGTATAGCATTTTATTGTGTAATAGAGCAGGGCACAGCTTCATAATATTGAGAAGTCATGCTTAGAGTCACCAAAGCGCTTATTAACCCTAAGTTCCACTTTCTCTGCACTTTAACGATTTTCACAGCACTATTATAGAATAAGCGCTCAACAACAGGAATTTGCAGCTATCAAAGCAGCAGCATAGAGAGTAGCAGCTAGCAGGACTTGACTATAAATGGTGTATGTGTTGGAGTCTGAGTGTGTGTTGGATAATCTTCTCGCAACGTTTCTTTTCCGATCTTGAGCAAGAAATTTGTGACGAGAATTCGAGGGACCGGAGCTAACTGCTAGTGTAATCCGTAACAAGGGCTTGATCTGCCTTCTGCGTGTGGCACCACGTTTCCTCAAACCTATTGGTGCAGCTGGCAACTCATAACGTAAGTCTCACTGCTACAATCAGTTAAACATAGCGAAATCGGATTTCGATATCCACGTTAATAACACCTGCTGTGAGCAAGATGTGTGGTACAGTGTTCCCTCGCGAGTTCAGCGTTGGCGCCGAATTCTTGATGGGAATTAAATGGGTTTCAAATCTCTTGCTCTGTCGGCCAACAGTGTTCCACCGGTATCAAGCACTCCACAAAGAGCAACGGTGTCTTGGAGGGGAAATCTTTGCGAATTAAGGAGAGGCCATGACGTGGACAAGGCAAACACCCAAAGTCCTACGAGGCAACGTGGGGTGTTAAACCAAAATGGAGGTGATTTCTACTTTATACATGATCCACAAAACTGCTCAGCGAGATGTAACACGCAGTGCATGCTACTTGCTTGTTTTTATTAACTGAACCGTCACGCTCAATGCGACTTAGCTTGACTTTCTGAAGTGCCAGAGAGTTCGATACGTTCGGGAACGCCTGGAATTCGTGCTTCGCGTTGTGTAACCACGTCTGTATAGAATATGCGTCCACTGAAAGAGATCCGCTCCCAACTGAGTTTGGAAACCGACTCATCACAAACAAGGGCAATCTCTTCGGCACAGGCGCTCTTGCGGCAGTCGCTGTTCTATGAAAATCTTTCATAAATCAACCTAATACGCGTCTCATCCTCATTCGAGCCTGGATCCATGAGAAAGAAGTGATCTTACCTTTGAGCGCGGCCTGGTAATCTGTGGCATTTGGGCAAACAATGTGATGATATAAGGGCACAGGAGAGGGGTAGCATTGTACATATCCTTGAGATCTGATTTTTATGAGTCAAGGGTCTAATTTAAATTTTTTAAAATTTGAACCTATGAAATTCTCCTAATAACACCGGGAAAACAAAATAATTAGCGGAAACCACACTTCTTGATGGTTGCAAATGATGTTTGTTTTATGAAATGTATGTTTATGCACAATTTAGCTTACAAGCGATTATTGCAGAACCACCGGCCTTCAGATTTCTGATTTTCTCCATGCCTACACAACTTCACTGTTTGCTGATAGTTGAATGTGTATGGCTTGTTCTCATTTTCAAGCGTTTTGTCACCCTCTAACACGTGCTATTCGAGGTTCACATGAGATGCTATTTACTAATCGAAATTGAGTCCGAAAAAAAAACAAAAAATCCCGTTAACGTAAGGATCAACAACAGCTACACGCAAGCAGGAAGTGCAGGAGCTAATAGGACTGGCCACAATACGAGCAATGTATATAAGATGGATGATCCTTATTCTATTGAATAACGTCCATGAAGCACCTTGGGAAGCTGGCGATGTCCGTTCCTCCACGTGGTGCCACTGGAAACTTCTCCCTCTGGGAGCTAAGCTAATCGCGAACACTCGATTGCAGGCGACAGGCCCTTGTGCAGGCGACAAGCCCTTGTGACAGGCATAAAGACCCATGTCACATCACATGATTGATGACGCTTAAGAGATTTCGAGATAGTGCTACGGCGTCCGCGGGAGCCGACGTGCACTCCCAGACCCCGGCGAGTGTGAGAAGTATGCGAGAGTTCCCGATGCGAGGACGGCATCGGAGCCAAATGAGCTAGTCCAAAAGTCCCGCAACGTAGGCAAGACCCGCGTGGCAACGGTGAATGTGGGTACGTTGACGGGCCGCTCGTGTGAGAAGGTTGAAGCACTGGAGCGTAGAAGAGTTGATTTCTGTGCAGTCAGGAGACGAGGTGGTCCTGCCGCAAGTCAAGAGACATAGGACGAGGCTTCTATGTGGAAGCCCCAAAACCACCAGTGGAGTTGGAGTCATCGTTTCTGAACGATTTCGTGACTGGATTGCAAGCGTCGAACGCTTTGACGATCGATTGATGAAGATCGTTGTCGAGGCTAAGGAGCGACTCTATCACTTCTTCTCTGCGTATGCTGGCTGCAGACTGGCTGCTCCGATTAAGCCAAGGATGAGTTTCGGAGCCTGCTTGATGAGAAGGCAGGAGAGGTGCCGTCGAAAGATGTCATCATAGTCGCTGGTGACATTAATGGGCACGTCGGAGCGACGAAAGATGGGTACAGCTGTCGTGCTGGATTCGGTTACGGGGGGTGAGGGTCTGAACTTACGAATGTCATCGCTAATTGCGGGGACCTATGCCGCAATGCGGCAACTCCTCGGCTACGTCTTCCGACTGCGTTGACCCGCCGCCAGCGCGACATCCTCCACCGCAGCCGCGACGACATCCCCGTGCATGTGGCAGGCGAGAGGTGAAGAAGAACCAGGATAGATTTCAGTCCTACTGATTTACTTTTACCTGTTCTACTCCCTTTATTTACTTTGTTCAGGATTATTTTCAGCCGTTCTTATGTTTGCTTACATCAATTTGGCAACACCCTTAATTTTTGTCCTTAAGTTTTCCTCATTAGTTTGGATTTATTTTCTAAAAATACTTCCAAGTCCGACACATTGGTCCCTGGTATTCATTCGATCCAGTCTCCACCTTCCTGTCCTAATTCCCTACCGGCTATGATCGATTGGCTTCGTCGCTTTCTTTACGATTTAGAAGGTAGCCAGTGGTCCTTTCTGACGAAAGGAAACCATAGTTGGACGAATAGCTGGACAAAAACCAGTTAGAGCTTCATGTAGAGTCCAAAGGAGTAGTCGACGCGTTCGCGGCAGCGCCTTCCGCACATGCGACAGTGATCAGTGGCGGCGCAGGAGCCACTAATTACGGCGCGGCCGTGGCTGCCGCAGCCGCGATGACCACTCATAAGTTCGATCCGCTGCCCGGTTACGGGTCGCGTAACGCCGATGCTGAGCGTATCCTTGAGTATGCGGAATCGCATAACCTCATCCTAGTGAACACTGTATTTCGTAAACGCGACTTCCCCCTCATCTCACATTATAGTGGGAGCTCCAAGTCTCAGATAGATTTCGTCCTTGTGAAGGATCTCGACTGAGGTGTTGCCACAGACGCAAGGGTGGTGGGTGCCGTATGAGACGGTCGCCCCACAGCACCGACCGCTGATCTGCACCCTATAGATCGCCCATCCAGGGCAGAAGCAGGTCCAGCGGTGCGACATTGAGAACCAAGTAGTGGCGAATGAGAGAGAATGAAGCAGCTGTGATCTATATGATCTCGCGTACGGTTACCAACAGCCACAACTGTCGACGAAACTTGGAAGAAAGCTGCCGATGCGATACGTGAAGCCGCAAGGTTGGAGTTGGAGCTCAGCATAACGATGCCTGGACGACGGAAGGTCGAAAAGGAGAAGTGGCTGTGGACAGATGACGTGAAAGCAAAATTTCGAGAGAAGAGTTCGCTTTATCACGTGTTTTTCAGCGACCAGACAGCCGATAACTGGCGGAAGTACCAAGAAGCGAGGAAAGCTGCAAAGAAGGCCGTGGCTGTTGCAAAAGCCACTCATTATGGAGATGTCAACGAGAAGCTCGAATCGCGTGATGGTGAGCGGTATTTGCACCGACCTGCTAAAACTCGCCATCGCCAAACTGAGGATATTGAAAAGTTCTTTGGCATAAATGATGAGAGCGGCCATCTTCTTTCAGACCGCAAAAAAGTGCTGAAGCGACGACGTGATTACTTAGAGGAAGTTTCCACTATGGAATTTCCTCACCCGGCCATCCATTCTGTGGCTTCTGTTCACGATCCCGTTCACAAGATCACCGTGAAGGAGACAGAAGCGGCTCTGAGGAAGATGAAGCCAGGCAAAACGACTGGCCCCGACGACATGGCAGCTGATCTGTGGTACTCTGCTGAATGGTTGGCGAAGTTCTTCAACCAGGTTGTGGCGGAGAAGAAGGTGCGGGGGGTTGGCGCCAAAGCACGACGATTCCGATTTGGAAGAAGAAGGGCAGTCCTGCAGACTGCTCCAATTACCGTCCGATTCACTTGCTCTGGCACAGCATGAAGGTCTTTGAGCGAATTGTCGATGGTCGAATTCGTGACATCGTACAGCTTTCCAGCAATCAGTGCGGTTTCGTAGCTGACTGTGGCACCATTGATGCCATACATGCCGCCCGCGTCCTGTTAGAGAAGCATCGCGGGAAACAGAAGCCATATCATATCGCATATCGCCTTCCTCGACCTAATGAAGGCCTTTGACCGCGTACCGCTTGAAGTGGAACGCCCTGCGACGACATGGAGTTCCTGAAGAGCTCATAGAGTGGGTACGAATCCTCTAGCCTTGTCCAAAGAGTCGAGTTCAAGCTGCAGCTGGAACCTCGATGGAGTTTCCATCTCTGTCGGGGTGCACCAGTGTTTTGCGCTTTCCCCAGTCCTCTTTGTTCTCGTGGTGGACGCCATTACAAGGGATCTTCAG
The DNA here is from genome assembly GCA_947359475.1 of Heligmosomoides polygyrus bakeri. Lineage (NCBI taxonomy): Eukaryota > Metazoa > Nematoda > Chromadorea > Rhabditida > Heligmosomidae > Heligmosomoides > Heligmosomoides polygyrus. The sequence continues at coordinate 38,481,246 of OX375869.1, forward strand.
AAGTCAGTCTCCTGGACTTTGCTTTGTACTGATGAGATAATGCTCGCTAGCGAAAATAAATGTGAACTCGAGCGAGAGGTGCAAATTTGGTGTGATCGTTTGGAGCGGTTTGGACTCAAATTGAACGTTAAAAAGACCGAGTAGCTAACGACGGACGTGAACGAGTCCAGCTCCATCAAGGTTAACGGCATCGAGCTCCCACGCACTTCGGTTTCTAAGTACCTAGGATCGGCCGTAGTCCGATGGCAATCTGATGACTGAAGTGAATGCACGCGTGAGTGCAGCTTGGCCCTAGTGGCGCTCGTTGACTAGCGTGCTCTGCGATAGGAAGATTCAGAGCACCTGAAGTCAAAGATCTACAGATCAGTCGTCCGGCCGGTAGCAATGTACGGTGTTGGCTTCTGACCAAGGAAGTTGAAATGCGCCTCAGCGTCATGGAGACGAAGATGCTGCTTTGGACGGCTGTAGTCACGCGCATGGACCGCATCCGAAACAATGCCGGCAGAAGTTCGGTGTCGCGCCGCCGTACGCAAGATAGACCTTAACTTCGAGGTAATTGGAAAGCGGCCTAGAGGGCGTCCGAAGCAGCGCTGGTCTGACACGCTACATAGGAACTTGAAGGTTGCTGGTGTCCACCCTGATCTAGCGCTGGATCGGGAAAGGTGGCGTCATGACACCAGAATAGCGGACCCCGCTACGAAGCGGGACAGACGCTGCAGAAAAAGAAGAAGAAGAAGAAGACGAAGAAGAAGAAGAAGAAGAAGAAGAAGAAGAAGAAGAAGAAGAAGAAGAAGAAGAAGAAGAAGCACCTTGGGAAAAACTCGTTCTGCTCGGATTGTCAAGAACGAGGATGTGACATGAACGGGTTACCCGAAAATTAAGCGCGCAAACTTCTAGCCTTTGGCTTCTCCAAACATTAAGATAATGAACTTTCCTTTGTTTACTAGTCTTTCCTTCTTTTTTGGGTCAGTTTAGTGTTTTTGTTGTGAGATTAGTTAGTGAGTTGCATACCAAAGGAAAATAACCGCATTTGCCCGTTGTCCAAGACCATATATGTACCAAGAAAAAACAACTGCTAAAATTGCCCGCGTCCGACTTTCTATTAATCGGCATCGCTATGTAGCGATCAATTTTTGTGTTGAAAGAAACCATAAAGCCTTGGCCACTTTGCTTTATGTGGATCCCTATTCTTTGATCCTGAGCTTTATAAGAAAACTACTACGTATAGCCCTTCTATAAAAGGGAGAGCCTTAAACCGTGTTTCTCAGATAGAGGTAAATTGTTGTAATCTACGACATTAACAAATTCTCTCTTCTTGAAACCTAGACGTGGTGAGTTATGCTGTCACTCGTATCAGACAAGGTTTCAGGCGCATCTTCCTAGGCCTTTGAAAATAGTACGGCATGCTGTGAGCTTACCGCTAGAGAATTACGGTCCAAATCCACTTTCGTCGTAAGTGAAGCAGTGCTCCTATTTTGGGTGCAACTGTGTATTCTATATATCGAATACATTGGATGGTTCTAACCTCACCGCAAACAGTTACGGTAACTCGGTGCTCTACCGCATCAATAGCAGTGGATGAGACCGGCTTCAGTTCATACTGCAGCCTTCAAGCGAAAGCAAGTATTTATTACTAGCAGTTTTTTGCAAATTAGAATATACGGATGTCAAGTGCCGCTTATCGTTCAGATTCTAGCGCGACGCTTCGTCCTCTTCTTCTAGGCTAGGCAGGAAGTCAGCATACTTCATCGGAATGGCCAGAGTTGCCCCTATAAATATCACGCTGAAGGAAAGGACTGTAAAAGCATACGCAGAACTTCTATGAACCTCCGTAGAAATAAAGGATCCTAGGGACGAAATTGCTGTTTCTTCCAACATAAGTACAGCATCTGTAGGTGCCCAAAGAGTCACGGAAACAAAACTCTTCATTTTTTAGATCTCTTGTTATCTGTAGCCCTGTTGCTCCAATAAAATTTATAGGAAACGGGAATTTATTTTAAAAAAGGTTAACAACATGTCCTATAAATTTCTTTCCTCTGCCATATCTCATACTTATCGATTCTGAGCAATCTGAGCTATCGGCAGCTCCTGGACGAGCACATTGTGATCGCCTCTAAAACGTGACATTAGTGTAGATCGGATTATGGAAATTTCGCGCGCGACTGTGGAATTAGGCAGCAGTGGGGAGCAGGTGACAGGCATGACGTATGATGGTATAATTCACTCATAGATGTAGATGCACTCCTCCGTTTGCCTTTACCTCATTCACTCCAGACTTCTGTTTTTGCTCCATCTTAAAGCTAGATTCCATACTGACTTCAATATTGAAAATACAAATAAGGCAGTCAATGAGTACTTCGCAAAAATTTTGTCCTGAACGAAACATCTTCCACCCGCACAAATATGTAACTCTTCTCACACAAGTTCCGTTTACGTTGTGTTGTCCTCGTAAATTCATATTATAAAGTGCCCCAAATGTTCTTCATCGGATTAAGATTTGGGAAGCATACCGGCCAGTCGATAAGTTAAATTGAATGGGTCTTGAAAAAATTCTTTGTCGACCTGCTAGCGTGTTCCTGGAGGATCCAAATCTAGTCAGCATTTTCCTAAAGGAATGGAAGCAAGTGGTTTTGCAGCAATTGTTGGTATTCATGAGAGTCCAATAGCGACTTTTGCTCCTGCGTGAGATGCTGCCCACACTATCACTTTACCGCCTTCAAAATTCCTCCTTCAAAAGAGAATTTGTCCTTGCGCAAATCGTTCCAATAGTACCGCTTTCCACTAGGCCCACTGAGATTGTAGCGCTTTGCGTTAGCAAAAAATCACCTGAATGATGAAACATCAGAATAGTTAACGTAATGTCTAATAAGACGAAAAATCTGCACAGTCCAAAGACGGTTTTTGTTGTGGGGAGAAGAATGCCAGCCTATTCTTCTTTTGTGCTGTTGTCAAACATACGGTGGAATCAAGTTGAGTGTGTAGAATGTTGCCCCCGGGAGGAAAGAATCCTGGGTCAACCTGAAAGCTTCTTCACCCGTATTAATCAGGAGTTCTTAGGAATTTGCTGATCACATTCTGCGATCGCTTCAGCTGCGTCGAAGTTCGGCGGTCCCTTAGCTTCACTGATTGCCTTGATTTGTGCTTGTTTTTCAGTTGAAAGCATCGTACCGCGGCCCATTGCACTCTAAACACTTTGCAGTGAGGAGTGTTAACTAATAAAATAATTGCAGCTGGTCTGCCTTTCTAGCCGTTCTTCCTTGATGGTGAACCTATATTTTTCAACAACCTCGAGTTCAGAGATTTCGCGCAATCCTTCCTCATTTCTTGCAGTCATTGCGGATTTCGCTCAAGTTTTTTGTTCCTACGTTTTTTGCTATGCTCAATTCACTCATACAATGTTGAAATTGACTGCAGCCGAATCACGTGCAGAAACAAGAAAATCAGGGGTGAACCTATCTTTTTTGAAGTGTATTGGAGAGCGTGATAAGGTTGTAGTTGCTGGTATGGCCACGACCAAAGACCCATGGAAAACTATGAATGCGACACATCATAGGTTTCATCGACGTCTGCCAAGACGTTCTCCATGTCGCTGTTAATAGTTGATTTAAGGCTTGGGTTATGTAAATTTTGGGAAAAGAATGGGATGATAATTTAGTCAGTCAGACACTCAGAGCACTGACCATCCGCTGATCGGATTACAGAGTTGCCTCCCTCACATCATGCTCCGTCCGAATCGATGGTAAATCAAAAACCAATATCTCAATTAATTTTCCCGCGCTGAACCTGGTTCAGCATGCTGATATCGTGCGCCTGTATGGAGTCATCGACAACAAGACGAAGCTATTCCTCATTCATGAGTTTGAGGACTACGACATGCACGACTTCAAAGTTAGGCGTGAAGACGTGCAGGCCGAGCCGGTTGTGCTTCTTAGTTCATGAACAGGCAGTAAATGCATTAGTTAAAGGTATAATCGAGATCAAAGCTCGTCGATGGCTTAGTGCAGATTTTCGTAGTAGCAATTCTTCGGAAATGGTCACTATCATTACTTTTACGTACAACACTAGGAAAAAAATGAATGTGCCTGCACTCAAGGATTTCTAAATGTTGAAATCGTATGCTGCATTGTAGAAGTTATCGTTCCAGATGAATTTGTGAGTCCTTTGTTTTCGCTGCTTTTTTTCCTAAGAGACTGAAATCACGTACGAAATTTTTCACAAGCACCTGCTTGCTGGTGCATTACCTCCCCATCCTACTGAAGTTGTAAAGGTTTATGAGCTAAAAAGCCAAAGAATGCCGTTCTTCTTCTCTACTTGATTGGCGCTGTTGTTGCGTTGCGTTTGTTTCCTTTTTGTTTGGGCATGGTTTGTTTCGTGTTTGTTCTTTTATTCTAATTGTAAGGCATGTCTTTTTTCACGCATAAATAAACAAATAAATAAATGAGATTTTCGATGGATCTTATAAAGTCTCTACAGACTTGTACGTTTTGACTCCCAACACATTGGTTCTTTTTGATTCCAGTGCAAAATTTTAAATGGATTTTTTTTTCAAAAGAAGGTTTTATGGTTTGCACTATGTAGCTTCTGTCGAATTGGATTCCCAGGAGCTAATCTAGCTCTTTCTTCGAAAAACGTGTGCACTCACTCGTTTAATGTCGCCAGAATAACGCTTGTGATAAGAAATGGAACAGCATGCAGCAAAAATATTTATTTATTTATTTATTTATTTATCTATCTATTCATTAAGAGACGTGAATTGCAGAATTACACGCATAACACATAACACGTATCATAAAGCAACATGATCAAGCGGTATTAAGCAGAACACAATTCAAAAAGCGGTATTAAGCAGAACACAGTGCAAAAAAGGAAACAAGCTAGGTTAACCTACTTTGGGCAAGCAGCATCTTGTAAATATCTTGCGCAACTCCAATAAATCACACTTACAAAACCGTGAGTAGAACGCAGGACATCACTACATTTGATTAAGAGAGCTCTGTTTTTGGGAATTCTGAGTTTCAGTGCAAAATTCTAGAAAATAATATGAAAGTGTGATGGAGCACAACATAGATGTGCCATGGATGCTTGAAAAATTTTTGAGCAAAGGCTGCTTACAAATGCATTTAACACAGATATGGTTTTGGCTTGCCTTTCAACAAAATAACAGCGAAAACAGCCATGCCAGCAGGCTGGTGTAAAAGGGGTTAATTATCTACCTTTAAAATGACTGAAAGGCAAGGCTTGATCAAATATTAAAGCACAATGAGCGTGGGTGACATCTGGTAAACTAGAATCACATAAGAGAAGAGCTATGTACACATTTGTAAGATTACTTAAACCACGGAATCATCAAGGAGAACTATTTAGTAGACAAGGGATTAGGCTTAGCACTCTACACCTATCACTAGAAGTGGCCACTAGCAACCAGATATTTATAACAAGTGCTGGACTGTTTGTTTTTTGTTGTAGCAGTTTTTCTGTCAGTTCTGTAGCTGCCTTCTCCTGAGCTCCTTAAGCTTTGTTATCGTTCATTAGCGTGACGAAATGTTCAAGAGAACTCCTTTCTCAAAACTCCCCCTTTGAACTTCTTCTTCTTCAGCGTTTGTCCCGCTTCGTAGCGGGGTCCGCTCTTCTGGTGTCGTTACGCCATCTTTCTCGATCCTGCGCTTCATAAGGGTGGACGCCAGTTACTTTCATGTCCGTGTGTAACGTGTCGGACCAACGCTAGTTTGGGCGTCCTCTAGGCCGCTTTCCTACCACCTCGAACTTAAGGCCTATCTTGCGGACGCTGTTTTCTTTCCCACGCAGAACGTGGCCGTACCATCGCAAGCGAGCTTCGCGTATCTTGTCCGCTGTCGGCTCGACACCGAATTTCAGCCGAATAGCATCATTTCGGATGCGCTCCATGCGGGTGACTCCCGCCGTCCAGCGCAGCATCTTCGTCTCCATGACGCTGAGGCGCGTTTCAACTTCCTTAGTCGCAGGCCAACACTCAGCGCCGTACATCGCTGCTGGCCGGACGACGGTTCTATAGATTTTTGACTTCAGGTGCTCTGGTATCTTCCTATCGCAGAGCACGCCAGTCAGCGAGTCACGTGAGTGCCACTTGGACCAACGTCTGACGGCGGTCTGATGGTTGAAGTGAACTCATGCGTTTCACTTCAACCATCAGACCGCCGTCAGACGCTGTTGCTGATCCCAGATGTTTGAACACCGAAGTGCGTTCAAGCTCAGAGCCGTCAATCTTAATGGAGATTGACTCGTTTACGTCAGTCGTTAGGTCTTCTTGACGTTCAATTTGAGTCCGAACATCGCCAGGCGGCACACCAAGCTTGCACCTGCCGCTCGAGATCATCTTTATCTTCGCAAGCAAACATCACGTCATCAGCATAGAGCAGTGTCCATGGGACAGGCTTCTGAAGATCTCTCGTAATGGCATCCTTGACGACAACAAAGAGGAGTGGAGAAAGCGCAGAACCCTGGTGCAGCCCAACAGAGATGGGAAACTCCATTGAGGTTCCAGCTGCAGCTTGCATTCTACTCTGTGGGCAAGAGTAAAGCATCCGCACCCACTCTATGAGTTCCTCAGTTACGTTGTGTTGTCGTAAGGCGTACCATATAACCTCACGCGGTACGCGGTCGAAAGCCTTCTCCAAGCCGAGAAAGGCGATATGCACCGGCTTCTGTTTCTCGCGATGCTTCTCCACCAGGAGTCGGGCGGCGTGTATAGCATCAATGGTCCCACAACCAGACACAAAACCGCACTGATTGTCGGAGAGCTTGACGATTTTACGAATTCGTCTGTCCAGGATTCGTTCGAAGATCTTCATGCTGTGCGAAAGCAAGCAAGTCGGACGGTAATTGAAGCAGTCTGCAGGAATGCCCTTCTTCTTCCAGATCGGAATCGTTATACTGTTGCGCCAACACTCCGGTGCTTTCTTCTCCTTTACTACCTGTTTGAAGAACTCAGCCACCCACTCAGCAGGATACCAGAGCTTCGACTTCCAAACATCGGCTGCCAGATCATCCGGTCCTGTCGCCTTGCATGGCTTCATCTTCTTCGGAGCCGCTTCTGTTTCCCCCGGTGATCTTGTGAACGGGAGCGTGAACAGAACCCACAGAAGGGTTTGGCGATGGCGGGTTTTAGCAAGTCGGTACAAATACCGCTCACCATTGCGCGACTCGAGCTTTTCGCTGGCATCATATAATGAGTGGCTTTCGCAACAACCACGGCTTTCTTCGCCTTCTGGTACTTCTGCCAGTTGTCGGCTATTTTATCGCCGAGAAACACATGGTACCGCGATTTCTTCTCTCGCACCTTGGCTTTCACATCGTCCGTCCACAGCCATGTCTGCATGTCGACCTTTCGTCGTCCATACTTCGTAGTGCCGAGTTCCTCCCTTGCAGCTTGGCGTATCGCGTCGGTTGCTCTGTTCCAAGTTTCGTCAACAATCGTGACTGTCGGCAACCGTACGCGAGAAATCACAGCTGCTTCCTTTTCTTTCACTCGCCACCACTTGATTCTCGCAGCACCGCATCGCTCGATCTGCTTCAGTGTCGGAGGGGCGATCTTTAGGGTGTAGATCAGCGGTCGATGCTGTGGGGCGACCGTCTCCTACGGCACGATCTTCGCGTCTGTGGCAGTGCTTCGGTCGCGATCCTTCACAAGGACAAAGTCTATCTGAGACTTGGAGCTCCCACTATAGTACGAGATGAGGTGGGAGTCGCGTTTTCGAAAACGTTGTTCACAATGGTGATATTATGCGATTCCACATACTCAAGAATGCGCTCACCATCAGCGTTACGAGACCACCATTACAGCTGTACCCGTCCTTCGGAGCACCTACGTGCCCATTAAGGTCACCAGCGACTATGATGACGTCTTTCGGCGGTACCGCTGCTGTCTTCTCATCAAGCAGGCTCCAAAACTCTTCCTTGCCTTGATCGTAGCACCCACTCTGCGGAGCATGCGCAGAGAAGAAGTGATAGAGTCCCTCCTTAGCGGCGACAATGATCTTCATCAACCGATAATCAAAGCGCTTGACGCTTACAATCGCGTTACGGAAACGTTCGGAGACGATCATACCAACACCACCGGTGGTACTAGGACTACCAGATAGAACGGCCTTGAAGCCTCGTCCTATGTCCCTTGACTTGCGGCAGGAGCACCTCGTCTCCTGCCGCAACTCGCACGAGCGGCCCGTCAACGTACCCACATTCAGCTTAGCCACGCGGGTCCTACTTACGTTACGGGACTTTCGGACTGGCTCAGTTGCCCCCCGATGCCGTCCTCGCATCAGGGACCCTCACATTCTTCTCACACTCGCCGGGCTCTACGAGTGCGTGTCGGCTCCAGCGCACGCCATAGCACTATCTCAATACAAACGTCATCAACCATGTGATGTGATATGGGTCTTCGTAGGGGACCCAGCCTGTCACAAGGACCTGTCGCCTGCATTCGAGTACCCGTGTTTAGCTTAGCTCACAAAGCGAGCAGTTTCCCCACGAGGAGGAACGGACATCGCCACCGCCAACATGCCCTCACTCTCGAATCCACTAATCGTTCGTGGATCTCCGCTGTGTGCGATAGCAGTTTATTCACAGTTGGAGTATTCGGAAGTGTCTACCTTCTGCTTAAAGATGTGGTACTGTGACCCCATTGAAGAACCCCAATCACTCCGAAATCTCCGCATTTTATCAGTGCATCTGTTGCCACTTTTAACCAGGTCCACCATCCTTCCCAGCCTTTACTTTCTTTGTGGAGGCTTTCTGGCCCACATTGGGATAGTTCCTCCATTGGTTCTTCTTGCCCCTGCCGAGAGAAATCCTGGCTCAGAAGTTTCTTCCCATTACTGCTATCATCTCCCATCGATCTTGGAAATAGAGCTTCCACAATGCCCTATGGCCAGAACTCTTAGTAATTACTAAAAACAAGTAGCGCTAGCTTTAAGCTACCCAGCCAGGTTGCGATTTTTTCCCTAGTCGTCCATTCAGATTTTCGTGTAGGACATCCCTGTCTACGTTCTCTGCATACTAGGAAGGTGCGTAAATGAAATCCGAAATTTCGTAAATCGTAATTACGAAGAAACCGTCGTAAATCGTAAATCGTGAACCGAAAATCGTAAGAATTACCTGACGCGTACTACTAGCACTGAATTTCTAGGTGTATTTTTGGTTACGGTAATTAAGGGTAATTCAGTATATATTATACTTTCACCTTTGATTTCAGTATAAGCTGAACAGATTTCTAGCCAACTGGACAACCCTAAAATCAATTAAACACCTTCTAAAGGAAACTGGACACGTTAAGTTTAATCAAATCGTTGATTAAAAAGTTTGTTTAAAAGAAAGCATGGCCACGGCGACCAAATAAAAGGCACAACCTTAAAGTCCCCACCATTTTAGCTTGCATTTTTTTTTGCGTGTGATTCAATCGACGACGGTGAACCGAAGGTGTTCACTTTCTGTATTTTGACATATACCAATGTTCCTTTAAATAGAATGCTTTACATTGTTAACCGGACAACTCTCATTCTAAACCGAACAATTTTCAAGCAAGATAGGGACTTTGTGTTCTCTCAAACCGTAGTTTCTTCTTAGGTCACTCCTGAAAGCGAATGGTTAAACAAGATTTATCTATATGTGTTCTCTCAAACCGTAGTTTTTTCTTAGGACACTCCTGAAAGCGAATGGTTAAACAAGGTTTATCTATACTTTAGATGCGTCTGACATGATTTCCTGTTTTATTCCTAGTGTGGCTTCAAATTAAAAAGTGTTAGGCTTAAAACGAAGTGTTCGTTTCAAAATGAAAAGAGACCGGTTCAGAGTGAAAAGCGTTCACTAAACAATGAACCAATGAACTGTTCGGGTGATGTGAACCTTAAAGCAGTTCTGCCGATAGTATTGAAACGGTCAAGTCATATTTTTTGAACTCTCTAAATAGTCGAATTATGTTTTTTTAATAAATGGAAGCATATTGTGCAACGTTATCAAGTGATGTAGAAGTTACTCACCAGGGAAGCCTCTCATGCGTATGTCTGAACTGCGAAAACAAATTGTGCCTTGAGAATCTTCACCCTTAGTAGGAACGGATGTTCTATTTTTGTAAACTCCTTGAACACAAGGAGCTAGTGACCCTCAAATTTTACTTTAGGATCGCATGTACACGCACGTAGATCTGCACGGCAAAAATGAATACCACTATGAGAATCTCCACCCTGCAAATAGTAGGAAGGGATGTTCCATTTTTGCAAAATCCTTAACCCCAAGGAGCTAGGAGTTCTCAAAGTTCACTATGGGAGGCATGCACACTTGCTAAACTAATCTATTCGGCCGAATTTTCAAAAAATGGATATCATATTCGTGATCAGCGCCCCTTAGGCAACGTTTGGTGAAATTTTTTTGCTACCCCTTTTCAACCGCGACTAATGAATAAACTTGGAGTTCTGAAAGGGTAATACAGGGTGCGCCAAAATTATGGCGACAAGGTTTTCAATTCGCCGAGAAAGAAAATGCGGTACTTTCGAGAAACCAAAGATGGGATAATGTTTATCAGTCTATTGTAAACTATACGCAACATTGAGATTCGAAGATGTCTCCATCGGCATCGATATAGACTTTGAGACGCTTCGGGAAGGCATCGACTGCGGCACGCAAGTAAAGCGCGTTGAGCTCATCCCACGCCTTTCTTCAAACCATCCACGGGGCGGTGAGGTTTCCCGCAGGCTTTGGCTTCCAGAGCTGGTCAGACCGTGTAATCCATCGGATTCAAATCCGGAGAGTTGGCTGGCCACTCGTGGAAGCTGATGAATTGCGGAAAGTTGCCTTTGCAACAGTCTTGCAGCATTCTTGCTCTGTGAGCTGGAACTCCTTCCTGTTTGAAGGTCCAGGAGGGTGCACGTGGGTCTTCTTGCAGGCTTTAAGTCCCAGTTTACGGAAGATTCTTCTCAACGACGTCTCCATGATGTCCATTTTCCCGACAACCGGCGGACCGAGAGCGCCGGCTTCCTGCGAATTTGTTCACATACCTTCCCAATGTTGTCCGTAGTTGTCACAGAAACGTGTCTTTCCCGTCCGGATCTATCATCCTCGATTCCCAGGTCTTCTTAGCGTCTGATGAACCTATTCATAATACTTTGATGAACTCCAAGACGGTGGTGAATGTAGCGTGCCGAGAAGCCTCGACGATAAAGCTCAATGATTTAAGAACGGTGGCACGAACGTTTCACTATCTTGAAAAACGACTTATTGTTATGTTTGACTGAGGTAAGCATAAACTAATTGACTCAATAAAAACAATAAGAGCACGAAAAAAAGCAGAAGCTCCGAATAAAAGGTCAAATTGTTTGCGCATGTGCTGTCGCCATAATTTTGGCGCACCCCGTATGTAGTGCCACTTCAGATTTACCCATGACAATCGCTTACTCAGGGGCACGTGCACTCATGTCACGGCGAATCATCCTGATCAACTTCTAGAAAGATATCTCTGCAGCCCTTTATTCAATAAAAATCTCTCTATATTTATTTTATTTATTTTTAAAATGGTCGGCTCACCAGACGAAAATCAACGTGCCGCCGTCCAGTGATACATTAGAATATGACGATGACTCATACTCACTAGCCTGCTGGGACTGCATCTAGCGGCCCATCATTAGTGTGTCCACTTGTACATACGTACATCTTCAACGGGCAGTAGGGACTTGTGCAACGATCGCCCGTCCTTCTTTGATCATATGGGGTGCAATGCTAGGTGAGATCGACTGGGCACACATTCTCGACTTGTGGGGTGAGGAGTACAGCACGGTGCCGGAATCGAACACCTAACCCTGTACCTATGAGCCGCTGCCACTCCGCGCTGAGCTGCTGAGCTGCTTGCACGAGTATCTTTCACCACCTCCCTTATCTCAGGGTGTGCATAAACGTTTTAGGAGCGTGCTGATAGTGTAATACAGCGCTAGGCGTTCAGTGACCCCTAGCACCTTGGGTTCAAGGGCTTTGCAAAAAAGGAGCGTCCCTTCCTTACTATTTGAAGAGTGAAGCTTCTCACATTGGTATTCGTTTTCGCGGTTCAGACATACGCCTGAGAAACTTCGCTGCTCAATTTAATTTGAAAGAAAGTCAATTTGAGCAGAGAAGCTAAGAAGTCCAGTTCTAGTTACAAGACTCAAGCTGAAAAGACTACTAAGGAAACAACTACAAGAAGGTAGGTATCCATTAATTAAGCTTTGCTAAGTATGTGTTTACGTAGTAATAACTGCCACACGCTGACCTAACTGAAGCCCTGTTACTCAAGAACATATTGCGACTTGCATTTCCATGAGAGTCGAGTAACTGCTCCTTACTGTGTATTCAGCCATGAACGATGTTTATTCATGGTTTGGCATCAATTCTGTTCGATTGGGTAAAGAAAAAGCGTTTGTGGGCAAGGTGCATAGGAGATATCACGTGTATCACCTGTCGTTCCGTTGATCATCGACTTGCTCGAGCGGGCGCCAGCAGCGTCTCCATTCGTCCCTGTCGCGTGCCAGAGTGCTCCAATGGATCCTCCTCCCTCGAGGGACACGAAGAGCGTCATAGTCGTTCAGGACTTTCACGAAGAAGTCCGACCAAGCGTTGGTGGGCGTTCTGGTGTTCTCTTGACATCCCGCAGAACCCAGTTGGTAACGGCTCTCGTCCAGCGGGTGTCTGTGAAGGGCATTACGTGGCCGGCCCATCTAATTTTCGACAACTTGTCCCACGCGAACGTCGGCGAAGCTCGGAACTCCGGAGGCCTTCTCTCACTTGCGTGAGTCGTGTCACTCCGAGCATCGTCCTCTCGATTCCACGCTGCGCGACGCTGATCGCGTGTTCATCCTGCTTTCGTATAGCCCAGGTCTCTGAGGCGTATGTTAGGGCAGGAAGAACGGTGGAGTCGAATAGGTGGGCACGGAGTCGGACGTTCTTCGTTTTCTTCACGACTTCTTCGACGCTCTTGAAAGCTCCCCAAGCCGCTCGTTTCCTCCTGCTCAGCTCTGGTGCTAGGTCGTTGGCCATGTTGACTTCGCGACCCAGATACACATAGCTGGAGCATTCGGAGATGTTCGTTCCGTTGAGCGAGAATGGGGCATCAGAAACCCATCCGTTCTTCATGAACATCGTCTTCGTAAGATTCAGCTGCAGTCCAACGCTTCCACATACACGATCGAAGTCGGCCAGCATTCGCTCCGCCTGACTGATGCTCGGTGTTATGAGCACGATGTCGTCAGCGAAGCGAAGATGGTGCAGTTGCCGGCCGTCGACCTTCACTCCCATGTCATCCCATTCTAGTTCGCGCATGACGTTTTCGAGGGTGGCGCTGAAGAGCTTCGGGGATATGGTATCCCCTTGTCGAACCCCTCTCTTCACGTCGATGACGACGTCGTTGTAGAATGGTGAGATCTTGGTCGTGAATTCTATGTACAGCTCCCGAAGGACTCTGATGTTCTGAGTAGGAACACCCTGAGTGGGCAGGGCGTCGATGTCCGCTTCAGTTTCGGCGGAGTCGAATGCCTTCTTCAGGTCGATGAACGTAAAGCACAGCGGCAGCTTGTGCTCTCGCGACACTTCGATGAGCTTCATAATGGAGTGTATGTGGTCGATGTTGCTGAATCCTCTCCGAAATCCTGCTTGCTCGCATGGCTGTCCTTCGTCCAGCGTTCGGCTGATCCTATTCAGGATAACTCGAGTGAACAGCTTGTATTTAGACTACAGACAGCAGGCAGATCGGGCGATAGTTGCCAATGTCGTGCACGTCTCCCTTCTTGTCCTGCAAGACGGTCCTGCTGGTCTTCCACTGAGACGGAACCTTGCACTCCGACAGGTAACGCGTGATGAGCAGCGCCAGGGTGTTGAGCGCTGGCGGGAGGTTCTTCAGGTGTTCGGGTCTGATCCTGTCAGGACCGGGTGCTGTACGTTTCTTCACCAACGAGATGGCGTGTCGGATCTCGGAAGGGAGAACAGAGGGAACGACGTATCCATCCTGCGGAAGATGGCGTGGGGGCAGGTGGACGTGGCTTTCGAAGAGATCGGAGTAGAAGTCGTGGATGACCTGCTCCATGGTCCTTTTGGAAGAGGTGACGGTTCCGTCAGGACGTCGGAGAGCGGTCATCTTGGTCTTGAACTTGGCGGAGTTCCGGCGGGCATTGCCGATGCTCAAACCTGCCTTTGCACCTTCAGCTAACACTTCCGCCCTTCTCTCCTTAAGATCCACCTTTATCGCCGCTCTGCATAGCTTCGCAAGCTCGGACGTCAGTTGGTAGTTGCCTGACGCTCGTGCTGCTCCACGCTGGCGTATCAGATCGAGAGTTTCCGGAGACAGGCGTCTCTTGTTCGTCTTCAAGCTCTCGGCTCCCTTAGCACTATCGCGGAGTTGGTGCACGAAGTGGTCGTACTCCTCGTCGATGTTGTCCATGACGGTATCTTCCCAAAGGCCGGCGAGAGAGGTGTAAAGGTCCCAGTTGATGGTTGTTCTGGGACTCCTCTTCTTGAACTTCACGGCCTTCTCTCCTTGACGCAAAAAGCGGAGCCGCGAGGCGGTGGTCCGATCCCGTGTAGAACTTGGGGACAACGGAAACGTCGGTCAAGCAATACTTGCGGTTGAAGATGATGTGGTCGATCTCGTTGTGGAACTGGCCACCGGAGGATTCCTAGGTCCATCGTAGGGAGGGAGGCTTCCGGAACTGTGAGTTTCCATGGATGGTATTGGTCGACATGATAAACTCAGACAGCCTTTCACCTTGCTCCTTCCACTCCAAACAGTGGGTTCCGATGTGAAGTTCTTCCGGCGACCTTCGCGGTCCGATCTTGGCGTTGAAGTCGCCGATGTTCACCTTGTAGAAGGTGTGATCTTCTTTATAGAACTTCTACAGCTCCACGTAGAAGGCTTCGACCTCTTCGTCGTCGTAGTGGATGTTGGGGCATACGCGACGAGTACAGTCAAAGCTGGCACGGAGCCACATCGCTTCAGTCGCAGACGTCCGGGGTTGTCAGAGACTCGTACGAATCGTTGTTCATCGCCAAGTGCGTGTTGACGAGGACACCAACGCCGCCTACTCCTCTGCTGTCGCATGTTCCGAGGAACAGTTCTTCTCTGGAGTCGTAGGCGGCGTGTAGGGGGTGATGTCTTCTCGTCTCGGTCAGTCCCGTGACGTCGTACTTGATCTTCCTGACTTGCATCATCAGGTCCTCGACGAATGCTTCCGATGCGAGCGTGCGGGCGTTGTAAGTACAGATCGTCATCCTAGAAAATCCTTCTCAATTTGCACAGCCTGATTAGGCCCTGAGATTTTAGCAGCCTCTCCGTACGCGTACTTCCCATCACTGCAGAAATGGGGGCTCTTTCGGGGTCAGTAGAGTGAGGCCCTTTAGTGCTGCTGTTTTTGACTGGGGTCCACACGGGTAGCTAGTCGGGCTCTGTCGTGCGGGCGAAGAACTCCGGGCAGCCAGCCAGACTGCCCGAAGGGACTGGGCGAGACTTAAGGCGGCCTCGAATCGCCTTACATGTAGTCCCAGTCTACCGAGTGCAAGCTTTTAGCCGAGCCGACACAGTTACAATCCGCACAGGCGCGAACACATCCACACACACACTGTGCATGAACATGCCGCTCCCACGCACAAGGAACGCGTCGACCCGACACAGGAAGAGCAAAGAGTCCATCCCCTGCATCCCGCCTGCGTCTCTGGGTACCACACGGTCGCATTTGGTTCGCGTTTCGTTCCCCTATCCACCACCCGGAGACGCGCCACGTGGGCCTGCGACAAGCGGCCCGAGATCCCTCTTAACAAGAGAGCCCGAAGGCTCTCTATCGAGGGAGACATAGGAGGTAGCGAACAGAATATGGATTAGCCAACAGTCGTTCTCCTCCCGTACAGGACGCATTTGCATGTTTCTCTAACAGCTAGAACGAAACGATCTACGCAGTCTTCTGTGCCAGATTCATCAACTGCTTACTGCTCTCTAACGGTGAAAATACTTCCAAACTTGAAATGAGTCTCACAGCTTGGGTTTGGCAGTATTTTCACCGTTAGAGGGCGGTAAACGATTAATGAATCTGGGTCCAGGTGGAGAGATCATTCTCCAATTATTTACTCTTTTCATTTCTCCTCAAAAGCAAACCTGATACCAAGCGGGAGCCTTACAATGTAAGACAAATGGTTAAGCAGGAGAGAGAAAGAGAAAGAAATAGAAGTCGAGCCGCCTCTACGCACAAATCGGGATCATTATCTTCCGTCCCATGCATAAGCAGTGAAGAACAAAATCTAACAGGAAATGGTAATACGCTGTGAGAGGAGACTCTAAGATTGAGTCCTTTGTTATGAAGGAAGTTGCGCCACAACGTGTGAATCTCCTTCATTTGTAATTCAAAGATCACGTTCACGAAAATTTACGATTTACGACCCAAAATGTCGTAAACCGTAAGTCATGAAAAATTGCCAAAATTGTCATAAACCGTAAAATCGTAAATCGTAATTACGCACACCTCTGGTGCATACAGTTGTCGGCTGCAGAACCCACCTGATCTCTCAGTATGCAGACTTCCCAGAAGCGAAAAACGTCGGCTAGGGAATAATAAGGAAAATGAACAACAAGGCACGCAAATAAAATTAAAAGGGGGATTAGTCTGGAAAGGCAAGCGCATTACCTGACAAAGGGACTGGGAGATGAGGAGTGCAACCGTGAAGCTCCAAGAAAGTGCGGAAAGTCGTCTTCAATACAGAGCTGGACGAACTCGACACTACGGCAGAAGGCGTCCTCGATACGAGATGGCTGATGACAGGAGCAGGAAACCTGTCTACCCGGGGTTAAGCGTTAAAGAGAATAAGATGAGGGACGTTGTTATAGATTTGGGTTTGAAAAAAAAACTTAACAGATGGAAACTGTGAACAATGATAGCAGGCTTCCGACCTCCTATACTCGCTCTTTTTCTATTGCTGATACTGTAACACATGATATGGAGAGAACTGAAATGACATGAGGGGAAAGTGATCAGGGTACTTAGCCCCATGGTTAAATGCTGCGATTTACAGCCGCAGATTTCTAAGATACGGTCCACCGCCATGGGTTGTGAGTGTTTTCTTGATCCTTCCACTGGGAGTAAATAAGTCTCCCTCTCACCTTTACCAAGTGTTCTTATCTCTGCGATACATCTTGTTATGTTTCCGACGCATAAGATACAATCATTGACTTCCTACACTCCAGATTGCCGCACCCAAGGGCACCCGACGTCTCACTAGCAGCTTTCTCCATTCCCTTGGGCTTTCTAATTGCGTTAAAATACCTCCTTAAACGAAAGGCAGCATCCACAAGCTATCCGTTTTGCGTTCACAACTACATTGTGCACTATTAGTTTGCTGGATAAAAATCTTCATTAGCAGCTATTTGCTTGATGAAGGTCATCTCTAATCAGTTATTGATTGAAATACTTTGCGTGTAATATTTCTATGGGGCATCGTGGCGTACAGATGAGTTCTCCAGTTAATGCTAGACGTTTGGACAGTCCGGGAACGAAAAAACGAATCCCTTGAAGGTGCGAAAACGCTTTCAGAATGGGGCTCACTTACACTTGACATGCATGTGACCAAATTTCATTCCAGCACAAGTTGGTATGCTCTGTGCAGACAAATCTCATCCAGTCGATTTCTTACATTGAATTCGCCCCACACCCCACTGTTTTTAGAAACGATTTGTTTAATGAAGTACGGAGCAAAGTAAATTGAAGCCTTGACTAAGTTTTGTTAGAGTGAAATGCCTAGAGAAATTCTGGTCATACGCTTGTCAACGAAGTAACAATTTGCCTTGAAATACATAAATAAAATACTAGCGAAGCGAAATACCAACGATTAATCATGGATAGCTTCCACTTCAGAAGAGATAATTTGTGATACTGAGAAAATCGGATCTTTGGTTCTCGTAACACCCTAGGCAATCATGCCTTCCACCGGGTTCAGTAGACTGGTACCACACCTGTCTGGGAATAAAGAGACGACCTGTGATCACCTGGCCATAGCAGGTTAACTCTTGTACCTACTATGTGTAGATACACGCACTTACAGTAAGAAACATCAGCGAAGACTGTTTCAGTAATAAGCGCACTGGCCTGACGTCTTCATGGCCATATGTTTACCTTTTTTCGTTCTCACCATCAATGGATGGCCGACAGGACCGTCTCGCTGTACAGGAAGGAAGACGTGTGCAACGATTACAATTCTTACCCGATCTGCCTCATACACCCCGGTAAAATTATAGGTTCAAACCCGATTTGTCCATTAGTAGCGAAGAACCGCCGCCGAGGATCAATTATGTTATCATCGTATTCCTCACTATCGAAAACCCCCATAGAAGATCTCTAGGCGGGTGATCTTATCAGTGCAGGATACCACGAACTTTTATTGAAAATTTAACGAATGGAGACCTGTGCAAAACATAAATTCGCTTCATAGAAAACCTAATTACATAATCACAGAAGTGCCTACAGGAAGAGTAAGATTAGTACTTCGTAACATCACCTTTGTTGTAAACCACATCGAAAATTCTATTTGGCACACTACTGATAAGGTAATCAATAACAGTTTGCTTTACATTGGTCCATGCATCAAGTATGGCGTTCTTCAGTTCAGAAACGAAGTGTAAGTGGTTCCATTTTTGTGTTCCATTCCCCTTTATGTACATAAGTTCTCCATCGGGTTGACATCTGGAGAGCAACTAGGCCATTTCAGTAGTTAAATTCTGTTGGAGTTAAGCATTAAGATCTGCAATTAACTGTGATACGTGCATGGATGCATCGTCTTGTTGTAAAATAAGGATGTGCCTACGAAATCTTCTGAAATGTGGCTGAAGGTGATCTCCGAGCAATTTCTGGAAGTCGTCAGTTCATCCTACACGAGACAAACTCCAAGGCAACAAGACCTTATCCCGAAAACGAATCCCAAACCATGACACTTCCATCCCCAAAGTTGCTCGTGGAGAACAGTTGCTCCTCTTTCCCCACATCTCTTCAGAAATGTCTGTACCCGTCGGGCCCATCAAGATTCCACTCCTTTTCGTCGAAAAAGACCACCTAAAATTGAAAACGCACTTCTGCTTGCATGTCAAACTAGATGCAGTCAACTTACCTTCTTCCAATTCGTTCGTGCTCACATGTGCACGAGCGAAATTGAGCCTGGCGGCCAGGTGGCTGAAACGCGCTCCATGCTGAAATGCTAATGTTACAAGCGCAATTTGATGCACCCTGTCGTCAACGCTGTCGGTGACAGGTTGTCGGCGACTGGTCGCTGAAGTATAATATATGGCGAGTTGCGAGTTTCGTCGACGTTCGAAGATCAGAGACACATTCACATGGGCCAAGTCGTCAAAAATTAGGTGGGCCGCACGCGTAATGCGCTCCGCAGACATCAGGTGGATGAGAACTGACTGGATTCCGCAGGATTTCAAGAAAACGCAAACGCCCACTAAGGTGTTGGTCGAACTTTTTCGTGAAATCCCTGAACGGGATGACGCTCTCCGTGCCCCTCGAGCGAGGATGATTTATTGGAGTACTCTAGTACGCGACAGGGACGAATGGAGACACTGCTGGTGTCCACTCGAGCAAGTAGTGATCAGTGAGACGACAGATGATAAAGGTGATACGGGTAGAACAGAGCTACTCCGCAGTTGTCGGCGTATCAAGGATGAACCTGCTGGAGACGAAATTGTCATGTGCCACAACTCCTGGTCGCTTGCGTGACCACTACTTTCGTCAAGCCTAGTCGTGACGCTGGGCCTGGACAAAGCATGGCCTGCGGCTGTAAATTCTATATCGTATTTTTGCACACGTGCTTTATCTACATATCTTCTATAACTTACCATCGCTGTCCAAAATCACGAGGTGCTTACATACATTTAACGGATAGCTCAAGTCAACCATTAAGGAATCTCACCAGGTCATGCTCAGGTTATAAAGGGAGTTCCGCCAGTTAGTGATTAGTTACAGCACAAGCTCAAAAACCTTACGAATTCAGTCGCTCAAAAATTATAGACGACTCCATGCCGTTAACTCACCCGTTTCGTGCAGCTCAGTGATGGTGAACCCTTCTGTCCATATCTAAGGCTCTCAAGAGGGCAAAAACTCCGAAATGTAAACTGTAATAAAGATCTTCCCATCCTTTGCTACGCGGAAACAAACCCTCGTCAATACAACATCGAAGATGTCATGTTTCCCAGAGCCGGAGGGGGAAGCATATTTGGTCGGACCGGGAAACAAGGAATACGAAGCATTGAGAGGGTGGGTGATCGGGCTTCACAGTTTAATGCGTTTCTGTGCAATTTTCACGTGAAGTGGGGATCATTTCAGAGCATGCTGGACACCTTTGAAGCCAAACCCAACATCTTCCAAAGGTAGCCGAGCGATTTCCAGATTAAACCCAACACTCTCTAGGCAGGTCGAAATAAACTTTCGCTCAGAAAATTTCTGGAATGAATTTCTTTTCTTAGCTTCACCAAAGTGAATAAAGTGTTTAAAATATAAAAAGGGAAACGAGCCAATTGACTAAAAGTATTACAAAATGGGAACAAGCAGCAATTTTGGAATAAATTAAGAGGAGAGATTGCGCCATGCACTTGCATGCGTTCTTCTAGCTCGTTGGGATTTTGATTCAATTGCTAGTGTCAACGCGCTTACTTGAAACTGCAAGTGAAGATATAAATGCTTTTTACAAACGGTTTTGTTGTGTCTTCTTCTAGTGCATATTTCTATGCAAACGAAATTCTTGAAATCAATCGAAGCTAGATCGCTAGAGCCTGTGCAAGTGCTTGATTCGATCCCATCTAATACATTCGGAAACTCTTTATTAAAATAAAATTCAATCCATTATTTCGTGCGACAGCAATCTAAAAAGGAAAAATTCAAATTAATATGTTCATTTTATTGGGACGGGTGAGATATAAATAATCATACAAAGTTATATTGAATTTTCGAAAAACAGGTTTCGATGTTTATTGAGAGCGTATAATTCACCCTGATTTCCGTCAAATTTGAAGGGTACTTTTTCGAGTCTGAAGCTTCCAGTTCGCCTTGAAAAGAGACCAAGTTTGTACACAAGGTGTGAATTGAAAGTCGTATACCTCATGTGTTCGCGAAGGCTTATAGAGAACTTCCCTCTAAATTTCTACAGCTTTTCAAACCATTTTTTCTATACCCTTTTCAACTCGAATTCGACGCCCTACAAATTAGACTGGACACTTTTTGAATCAAATCGGACACTACTCTGAGCTAGCCTATGACTTGAAGTAAAAGCGAACTCTTACAAAACAAAATGGTCTTCTTACAATATGAACTACAGACTCTGCAAGATGAATAGGATGGTCTTTTCAAAGATAATTTGGTATTGTTTTGAAATCTTCAGTCCAGCTGCCCGAATGAATATTATTAAATAATTCAACAAGTTTTGCAATCCGAGAACAGTGTTGTTTTCAAGAAGAGATTGGAGAATCTTGATTTATTACAGCTTCCAGAGTAAGAGTGCTTAAACAAATAGTTTCAGGCTTGCGCGTATGAATGCTTTAACCACATTACAGGTTTTCATGGTGTTCCCCCGTTTATATCGTTGAATGGATGTGCCTTCTTCCTCCTTCAGCACGGCTTGCTCGACCACTGCTCCTTCCTATGCATTCAATGTTTAGTGTTTAGTTCCTTAAGTGTATTGTTAGTGTTTACTTGGAGTTTACTTCTGACGGTTTTATTTCTGCTCCTGTTGCGGTGACTTACTACGTCCCGCTTACTTATACTTCTCTGCCTTGAGTTTTTTCTCTGTATTTCTTTCCATCGTTTGGACCAGACCGATCGTTGACGGGAGCCCACGGATACTCACTCATCTGCAAAATTTTTGTAGGGAATATCACCGAGATTAGAGAATATGCAATAAAGTCGTATGATTGGAATCTTCTTGAAGATCCATCGGAAGACTACGACCTTCTCTCCAAAGGACTGTTGAAATGTGCTAGCAGCTCTCGCGAAGCCACATCCCGTCTGCTTCAAGACTCAATGCACATGGGATTGAACTCTTGGAGCAAGGAAGAGCTGTTAAACTGAATCCTAATGCTTCCCATCTGGAATAAGTCACCATCTCGAAGGTCTTCGAATTGCAGTGAAGGAGTCCATTCAAGCCTACAGAAGATTGAAGCTGTTAGAAGCCGCTGGGAAAAGTTCAAGCATAAAGCGCTGCAAACAAGATCTCTGCTATCAGAAGGCAATAATGTCAGCCCTTGTGGATAAGGATGGAACAACGCAAACGTCTCGAAGAGCGATGGAGGTCATCGTTCAAGAATTCTACACAGATCTGTTCCGTTCTTCCATCACTGTCCCGAAATGCTTGATGCCACCAGCTGAGGAAGTACCTCCCATTCTGGAATCAGAAGTTGCTCATGCCTCAGAAGGATGAAGCCGGGCACTGCTCCTGGACAGGACGGCATTTCTGCTGATCTCCTTCTTGCGGGTGGCAGTGCCCTCTGCTCACTTCTTGCCAAGCACTTCAACCACTACCTTCGACTTGGTAGGATTCCGGACTCATAGAAGGAGTCGAAAACAGTTTTAATCTTCAAAAAGGTCGGCAGGAGGATATCAACAACTATCGACCCATCAGTCTTCTCTCGGTTGTGTACAAGATCTTCACCAAGATACTGCTTAACCGCATGGAGCGTTGCTTGGATGAATATCAGCCAGTGGAGCAAGCAGAGTTTCGCAAGGATTTCTCCTGCATGGACCATATTCAGACTGTCTCATAGCTCATCGAGAGGAGCCGCGAATACCACCTCCCACTTGTCCTTGTCTTCGTGGATTATCCGAAAGCGTTCGACTCTGTGGAAATCAACGCCATTCTGAACGCGCTTGTGCACGCTGGTATACCATCGCCCTACATCCGACTTCTCGACGAATGCTTCTCGAACACATCGACTACCATCCAGCTGTTCGATCGAAAGCTTAAAATTCCTATCGGGAAAGAAGTACGGCAGGGAGACACGATTTCTCCCAAGCTATTCACAGCGGCACTCCAGGATGCCATGAAAGACTTGAACTGGGACGATAAAGGCTACCTTGTCGACGGTAAACGGATCAGCAACCTTCGCTTCGCCGACGATATTGTTCTCATCTCTACCACCACGGCAGAAGTCGAGGAAATGCTGAACGAGCTCAATGTGGCAGGTATGAAGATTGGATTGGACATGAATATGTCCAAAACGCAGTTTGTGGTCAACCAGTAGTGTGACACGGGACTCGTAAGGTTAAATGGAATCGCTCTACAACAGGTCGACTCCTACGTCTATCTGGGAAGAGAGCTGAACATGGATAACGATCTCGCTCCTGAAATCGCCCGCAGGAGACGCGCAGCATGGGCAGCCTTCAGTTCGATTCGCGAAGTCACCGATCAGGTCAAGGATCCCGGCCTCAGGACCTCGATATTCAACGCCTCTGTACTGCCTGCGATGTGTTACGCGACGGAAACCTGGCCCGACAACAAGACAATCGCCAGAGCGATGCAAACTACGCATCGTGCACTGGAGAGATGTCTGCTGAGGACAAGCCTTCGTCAGCAATGGCAAGAAGGCCTAGGAAGCTCGGAGCTACGGGAGAAGTCGCAATTAGCAGACCCGCTGCAGTACATGAAGAAGACCAAATATCGCTGGGCCGGACACCTGCTTCGACGAAAGGACGATAGATGGAGTCTCCGTGTCACAGAATGGCTCCCGAGAGACCATAAGAGCCCACTGGGACGACCGCCAACGCGATGGGCAGACTCATTCTCAAGATCTTTCAGAGAACGGAGTCTGCCTCACTGGATGCAAGCAGCCAGAGATCGAGCGGTCTGGAAGAGTTGTGGTCCCCGCTGAGAAGACCTCCAGCCGACAAAAAGACCATTAAACTTCAAACTTCAAACTTCACATCGCCCTCTGGCTGCTGCTATAGCGTACGCAAGGCTAAATGAACTTCTCACTGTTGTCCTATCTGCTGGTTCCACGTGGGTGGTTGGCATACCCGTGTCCCGAAGTTCCAGCAGTGGCCTATGACACCAGAAATGGAATGAGGGTACCATGGCCAACTGGAACGGTTAAAAGTCTATCCTGTTAGCTGCGTATGCGTGCGGCCACCATTAGACTAGGAATATCTCTCGATTTTTTCTGAGCATAAATGTTCATTGCTATTAATCTGCTCTTCATTATTGGTATTGCTCTTATTGTTGTTGTTTTTTCTGCATTTTCTAACTCTGCTTTGGCAAGATATGTTGTGTGCTGCTTTATGGCACACTTAAATACTTCTATAAAGCATAAAAAGGCTGCAATCATACAGCGCATTAAAAAACTCATTTTTTCCTGATACTTCCTTTATTTGTATTGACCTTTTCTGCTCAATTCGATTTGATGTGTTGCATAGAGTGTGTGATTTGCTGTGTGAATTAACCTATAATAAACATAAACATAGACAAAAAGGGCAGACCACGCCATGCGCTCGAAAAGTCCGTAACTATTTTTAAATGATTGGCAATATACATATATGCTGCAAGTGTGAAACTCCAGGCAATCAGAAATTTCGCTTCCAATCGAATCCAATTCGCGAAGCATTGGATCATGGCATGGCGCAATCTCTTTCTTTGGCATTGAAACATAGCCGCCTTTCTGCTCTTTAGAACAAGTTTTAAACCATCATTTTTCTAAAATGTTAGAGTTCCATAAAATTTAAAACAGTGTGATTACTTATTGGTGAACTAAACTCCAGAAAATCAAACAAAAGTTTTTCTTGAACAAAAACTATGTTGACCCCATTGGACTTGTTTACTGCAGAAAATCTTATTTTAATTTGCAAGAGTATCTTTGATTTCAAAACTTTTATGACAGTTTAGAAGAGTGTCAATTTGATTCGGAAAGTGTCCAATTTAATCCGAAAGTTGTCCAAATTAATTTATGGAGTGTCCACGAGACTGGTATACATCGAACTTTGAAAACTGCCCTTCACAAGCGGAACACGATTACGATTTACCGAGACCTCTCACAGAAGCTTGCTGTAATAAAATTCCGGAGCACTTAGGAAGTTAGATATGTTCCAAGTTCTCTGGCACACCCAGTCCTGATTCCGTAGCTCACGAAGGACCTTCTAACAAGACCGAAGCTTGGAGGAAGGAGTGTACCGCGTTAAGCAATGCGTCTCCCAAAGTAGGCCTAACGGAAAGCTCCTCTGAATTAATTCCTTTTGTTTAAACTTCAGCAGTAGCCGTCCAATGTCTTCCATAATTGCGACTGCGTTTCTCTCAGTATACAGGGCGGAAACTAAGCTCCTGTAGCGGTATAACTGGCTGTAACCGTACTCCAAAACATTGAAAAACAGTATTCCTCCAAGAGTTTATTTAACAATGCACATGCAAACACGCGGTCACCAATTCATTTCGAAATGTCCTCCTTTGGCCTTCCAGGAGGCTTTCAAACGACTGACGAAATTGTCGACGATGGTCGCTAGGGTATCCATGGTAATTTTGTCCCAAGCTTTAGCAGACTCTTTTTCAGCCAGTAACTGAATACTGGGATCGACAAGTTTTGCTCTCCAGAACCGACCATTTAGCAAAATCTATCGAATTGAGGTTTGGCGACGCACATTGCCATGCTAGATGTCGCTGGGTGCAGCAGGTGCCTAATATTGTTGCAGGCGCCATTCGTCGTCATCGAAGTATTCTCGAGCCCAAGGTAGAAGGACTTCTCGAAGAGTTGGCTTCTGGTGGCACCCCGCGTCGATTTTCGCTCCTTTCGCCACAAAAACGAGAGGAGTTTTTCCAGTGGCACAAATCCCTGCCCAAACCATGACTGTTGCTGGGAAATGGTTTCGATTGACTACCGGTGATTTCACTGAGCCAGGTCTGAGCAAAATCTTGTCGTTTGCCGGTTGTGAGATATTTACACCGTAAGAACCTCATCCGTGAAGAGCACTTGCTTATGGCGACCATTGGCGACCAATCGAAGCATCGTCTGCGCCCTTTTCATCCTATTTGTCTTCATAGCATCTGTCAACAAGTGATCTTTGTGCATCCGATAAGAACGAAGCTGTAACTGATTCTTGACGAATTTTTAAACAGCTGTGCAAGAAACTCCCAGGCTTCCCCTCATTTCTCTCGTGTACATATGCAACGTTGCGGATTCCGACGTATTCTGCTTATTATAACTTCGCGAGCCCGCACATCACAGAAGAGAAGATCTTCGTCTGTGCCAAGTTCCTCGAACCTCTAGACGATCTCCCGAACGGTTCTATCAGACATTTGAAGCTGCTGAGAGATGATCTTGCTTGATACACCGCTCCTGTTTAACTCGATGACAGCGATCCTATTGCTTCTGTCCAGCATGCTTCTTTGGTATCAGCAAACCAATCCAAGGAAAAGTTGGTGTGCAAATAGAGACCGACCATTAACATAAGCAGACACCATTGGCATATCAAGTATGGATGTGGTCTGATTACGATCAGACGTGAAATTTGCAGCAGAAACTTCGTTTTCACCCGATACATATGTATAACACTTTCGATGACCGTTGCTGTTTGATCATGGGCCATAGTCGAGGGCGCTGCCGTTTAGACATCTAGAAGCGCTATTTTATTACAAATGGAATGCGCTGCTGTACTTCTTGCTTACAGCTTCTTGAATGCTGTCCTGTTCAGCATCCCCTGTTTCACGGTCTTTTATTTCAAAACTTTGCTGACATGTTGTGCTGACCCCCCTTCGTTGTCTGGTCAAGCATCCACTCCATTACAATCGGAGTATACGAGATGTAAACCAACCTAAAGGCCCAGCGGAAGTCTATTCTAGAGAGTTGTAGAAATAAGGTATTCAGTGGGCTAGAACTGGTGCACGCGTTGTTGACACAACCTCTACACCCACAGATCCCCTCTTCGAAGCTTCTGAATGCTTTAAAAATATTGGTCTATTAAAGAAGGAAGCTAAATGATAGCAATGTTTCCGGTGTTAAAGTCTCAATTTCAAGAGTGGAACAAGTGGCTTTGAAGCTTATTTCAGTCAACACGGTAGCATAACTTTCTCTCCATGAGTCTCTATCGCACGAAAACTTGCTTTCGAGAGTGTTGAACAGCTCTTAGGCTGACTCTGTCAACTTTCGATCCTCACAACGGAACAAAAGCGATGTCTTCCGTGGCTGGAAAGCTCCACCAAGTTGGCCACATTCATCTCGTTATTGCTGAGACAACAACGATGTAGATTTATATCAATCTGCCTTCGGACGTTTTTCAACATGTGCGGCCTCGGCTCCCGGGCAGGGCGAGCTTTCCGGGTAGCCTTCGAGCGCTGTGACCGGGGCGTTGACCCCATAGATAAACCGTGCCTGACGTGGTGGTCTCTGCGGTGAACGCGGAAGAGTGCACCCGTCTCCGTGCCGGACGTTCGTGCACCGCGATCGATTCCGCGCTGCTGTTGTCTGGCGCTGAAGCTGCTCCAAGTCGCGCTCTGCTGCTCACGCCGGCTGCTCTAGCCGAACACCGCTTCCGTCCCTGCAAAAGCATCCCCGAAGCCCGTGGCAGGTGATGAGGGTCACGGCGCGTGGCTCTCGCGATGAACTCGGTTGGTCCGTCGTGGGGGAGCCCACGGGCAGAGAACTCCATTTCGAATGGCAGCAGCAGCTTTGCTTTCTTTCAGAGCGTCTTCACAAGATGAACGGGGTCGACTCCGCCGACCGGCCACCTATGAACCAGGTAACGAACGCTTCACTGCGCCAAGCAGGTTTCACCTTGTCTTGAGTCCTCTCCTACGCACTTTTCCTATTGTTCCAGTGAAGGCGAAATGCAAGCGAGATTTCCAAAATAACTGCTGCTCTAGCAGTTAGCCTAATCTCCTCTTGGAATCCTTCCTTTTTCAGTTTTGGGCACAACGCTTAAGCCTCTGAACCATGTGCGGGCGAACCATGCTGTCTTCGAATTTAACCACTAGCCTTGATTTCGATACGGCCTTTCAGCAGACATTGGCATGGAGTCCGCTAAGCTGAACGCCTTTGCTGAAAAAGCGTTCAAGTTTCATTGTCTTTCATTAATTACTATTTAATTCACCGATTTTATTTGTATTTATTCATTTATAATTTTGTATTAATGAAAGTGCACTACGAAAGTGCCTACTCTCTCTCTTTAGACCTACCCCACTTGTGTGATGCCACACGGGACTCTTAGCTGCTGACGAACTTGTGCTGTACTTAACACAAGTTATTGTATACGTTTATAACACAAACAAATAACACAAACAATGAAGAAGACTCACAAGCAGTAGAACTTGTGGGGAGGAGAGAGGGCACTTGAAAGCTGGAGATCGCCAAGCGAGAAGAAGTAGAAGTTTTCCTCTCTCTCCCCAAGGGCGTCACCTGGCGTGGCGCCGATTTCGGCGAGATCTCTCTTGATGACGTCCCTCCACCTTTTCCTTGGAGCTCCTCTCGGACGCTTTCCGGGTACCTCGAAATTCAGGGCCAACTTTGTGGGATGGTCCTCTTGCCTTCTGAGGATGTGTCCGTACCACCTAAGGAGCTGCTCCCTCATCTTCAGCTGGATCGGAGCTGTCTTCATCACTGTCCTAACATCCTCATTTCGCACTCTGTCCTGACGTCCATCCACATGCCCATCTGAGCGATCTCATTTCCGCGGCGTGCAGTTGCCGCTCCTGAGCTCTACCTAGGGCCCAGCACTCACAGCCATAGAGGAGGGCCGGCCTCACTACTGCTCTATATAGCTGCCTTTGAGTATCCTGGAGCACCTACAGTCAGAGAGGATTCCCGTGCACTCCCTCCATTTGAGCCATGCTGCATTAATCCGTCCCCTGACCGCGTGATCCACGCTTCCTTCCTTGGATAGGTCGCTTCCATGATAGCGGAATTCTTCCACCTTTTCGATCAACTCCCCATATGTGATCAGGCTTGCTTTCCAATCTTCTACTTTGAGATGGAAAGTAATGCACGAGAAATAGAGCAGCAAGCAGCTTAATTAGTTTCCATAGGCGAGGAAAGGTCTCTCCCCTCCACCGGCTTTAATACAGACGTATACTGATAGCGATTGATAACGACCGGGATAGCTACGAGCCGCAGCTATCGTGTCGAAACATGGCTTCAACAACTCACACCAATAGCACGAGGGTGAAAGAATCAAAACAACGCTACAACCTACGAATAATACAAGAGATCAAGTCGACCTTGTCGACAATTTATATTTTATCATATTTGTCTTGTGCCTTGAATATAGGAAATCAGATATGCTTATCTATTTTCCTTAATCGTTCTGATAACGTTGTGAGCACTTCCACTTCCAGTAGTCAATGTATAACCTGTAGTATTCTGACTAGTAATTAACCCAATCCTTGCCAAATAGGTGGAAAAAATCGAGGAGCCTGTTCTCAAGGCATGCGCCGATTCTCGCATATACACTTCTATCACTTGTATCGCATGAATGCTCAATAAATGTTTGAGGAACCGACGTTCCCAAAGAGGCAAATTATAGTGAATTGCTTCTACTCTGCGACTCCCTCCTCTACGCTCTAAATTTGTTAAGCTTCCTTAATTACTTTAGAAACTCACCATAATTATCACCGATGTGTAAGGTTCTTGGGCGCGTTGACCGCCGTCCGAGGAGGTGCCGGCTCCTCGGACGGCGGTCAACGCGCCAGCACCCGACACCAGGTCTTTGGTTTGAATTTTCCACTCAAGCCAGCTACGCGCTTCATGTCTTCAGAGTCGGCGAATTGGTAACATACCTATGTGGAAAGGATAAAGCACTCCCTTGTTTATCGGCTCGCCGTTTCAAGACATTGTATAGGCCAAACACGCATTCAGCTCCACCCCCTCCCAGGACGTCCGTAGAAGAATGCGTGGCGCATTCCAGAAGCGATTGGGTAACGCCGACCTTTGTTCTTTTATCATTTATGTAGGGTCCCTATACCAGTCGGAATGTTGACCGGTTGGTGAGTTTCAGCATCGTCAGAGTTTCCCTGTTTCCATTCTACGACAGCTCCTATTATCTTTATGGCTAGCAGTTTTCCACGTTGCATTTAAAAACACAGCACACGGAACTCATTGACGTGTGCCATAGCGAACGCCAGCGCAGTGATTTTATTCGCGTTGACTTCCTGCTACGAATTGTAGTTGAATCCAGTTGAGTGTTGTCCTCCAGATGCGTATCTCCATCGTCGCACAACTTCCATCTTGGTGGACTCTAAGCACTGCTCGTAGTGAAACGCTCCATCTCTTTGCAGTTGCGCTATAAGACCTTAGTTCTGTTCCTAAACACTCATTAGAATCTGAAACACTGCAGTATTATACTCATCCTTTCGTTTTCGCCATCTCAGCTAACCACAATATGATCACAGTGTTCATTTAGTGCCCTTTTTCGTAGAGTAATTTTGAACTCTTCCACCTCAGTGTATGTTCCTCAAAATTCGCTGGAAGTTAGGTTCGGTACATGAAGAGAATCGTCATGGATCGAGGACACAATCGGTGGTTCTCATGTGGGGGAGTGAGTTAGAAGCTTTCCATCCCATTTCGCGCACTCCCTGAAGCCCTTTATGCTCAGTCGAATGCCTCAAAATGGTGAAACTCACTTCCGAGTCTGACGCATTGGTGCTAATATGCGTTTCATCTCATTATCCAAACTGAATAAGCTCCCGAAGCTGATCCTCTAGTTATGCGAGCACGGCGCATATCTCCTAGAAAAAGAAAACACGATGTTTGCACGCATATTTTGCAAGAACATGTTCAAGGATTTGCAAGCCAAACACCAGGTAGGTCAGCAATACTAATCGCAGGAGAAGGGTGGGAGGACTCCATCCCTTATAGTGCGAACCTAGAACTTACAGGGTGTCTCTCCTCCAAGTTGAGAATGACAAAATTATGTATATACGCTCGTAGAATAAGTTCAGTTTCTCGTTTTTACGCGATCTCGGGGAGCGCAGTAGGAGGAGGCGCTGGCTCTGTGATGCACGACGTATCGATCCATCAACGTCAATTAGTGGTTAGCTTTCCAAGATTTGTAACATCGGCCCCTAACCTGTATGGGAAAGGAAAGCAGGCTTTTTCATTGGCTGACCATCTCAAACGATCACATGTTTAGACCAAATGGGTATTTAAATAGCCTGCGCGATATCTCGGACAGGTAACATTGATCAACACTGATGTTTGGCTTTCATCCTTTTTTGTTGTAATTATACTGTTGCATATTTTTCTTTTATTGTCGTTGGAAAGGTAAACGGAACCAGACTCGTGGATAGGCCGAAAAAAATGCTCATTGGTTGCAATCGATTGTAAGCGACCTTTGCCACTGATTGTTGGTAGAAGGTAAATGGTACAAGGTCGTCTTAATCACTTCCTTCAAGGAATTCATCATACATTCTCCGGGCTGTCGTGGTGGCAACTTGAATCCGTATTTTCCCCATAGGCGCGTGGCAGCGCAGTCGGAGGAGTCTTCGGCTACCGCGAG
The DNA here is from genome assembly GCA_947359475.1 of Heligmosomoides polygyrus bakeri. Classification (NCBI taxonomy): domain Eukaryota; kingdom Metazoa; phylum Nematoda; class Chromadorea; order Rhabditida; family Heligmosomidae; genus Heligmosomoides; species Heligmosomoides polygyrus. The sequence goes on from OX375869.1 coordinate 38,512,718, forward strand.
TGCCCCATATTCTTGGTTCGGATTTCCCGCCCAGGCCAACTGAGCTCTCCATCTCTTCGGGGTCGGCGAATTGGTGCAAGAGTTATCTCAATAACATAAAACACGGATTTGTACATCGACTGGTCACCGCAAGTCACTGTATAGGCCAAATGCGCATTCAAAAAGGGCTTCAATGATATCCCTTACCTGGAAAGGTCCCCAACTTATGGTGACTTTTTGCAACGCCACTTTGACAGGATGTAGGGCCCTGTAAGCGGAGTCCAAACCACAGTCAGTTTTTCTGAACGCTTTTTTAAAGACCTGAAAAAGAGGTTTAAAAACGCGTGCGCAACACTCATCAATCTCTGCGACACCTCACCAGATGTGCCTCGGTGGCGCGGTCGGTATGAGTGCCGCCTCGTAGGAGCACACCACCGGGCTTTTCAGTTGGAGTCCGAGTGCTGCCAATACTTTTGCACGTACTAGTTCGTTGTTATTACGCTTTCCTATGACCACAGGAGTCAATTTTAAACCATCAATGCTTTAAACAAACCACGGCTGTCTATTTGCGCTTTCATATGTGCTAGTTTTTCGTTCATATCTGCACCGTATCGCTTCCTTGGAAATAAAAACTCCTATATATTGTTAAATGGAAATCTTATATTTATTATTACCCTTTTAGTCAACAGCTATGGTATGAAACTTTGAAACAAGTGGAACACAAGCGAGTGTCACAAGCAGCATCTACCAAATGCCAGCAATGAACAAACTTCTCCCTGGCAAGGAATGACACTTCTTCTTTGTTGAAGGCGTAATCTGTTGTTGAAGAGAAGGGTCCTGTGTGAACAGCATTGTAACCAGCTGCCACCCACGCGTATGGCAGATACGGCCGAAACACCGGTGTGCATAACTGTCGGTAGATCTGGCTTATAATCTGCAATCAAAAGAAAAGTCACGGGTGGTACCCTTTTTGAATAACATTTTATACCAGTTGTCTACTTTCAAAAGAAGCATATTTTATATAATACACCATATACAATATATAAAATTAGGTAACTGGTATGAATGATACCAGTTACCTACTTTCAATATAAGCGTATTTGTGTGCATTTACGGTATAATTGGTGATACGGTATGATATGATGGTGGTGCAGATACGCATCCTTGTAAAATCAGCACGTAAGAAGGCGCAAATAGACAGCCTTGGCTTGTTGTAAGCACTAGTGGTCTAAAATTGACTCCTGTGATCATGAGAAAGCGTAATAACAACAACTAATAAGTGCAAAAATAATGACAACATCCGAACTCGAACTGAAAACCCTATCAGTGTGCTCCTACGAGGCGACCCTCCTACCAGGTGCGCCACAGAACATCTTGTGGGGTGTCGTAGAGGTTGATGAGTGTTGCGCACATGCCTTCACACCTCTTTTTCAGGTCTTTAAAAAGCGTTCAGCAAAGACTGGTTGTGGTTCTGGACTCCGCTTACAGGGCCCCACATTCTCTCAAAATAGCATCTCAAAAGAGATTCACCATGAGTTGGGAACCTTTCCTTGTTAGAAGTAGAATGCGCGATGCGTACCGGCGGAGGGCTGACTAATGCCGACCTTTGTCCCTTATCTTTTATTTTTCTACACAATGACTTGCGATGGCTAGCAGATGAACAATTTAGCCCGGCACCTATTCACCGACTCCGAAGGAACGGAAGGCTTAGCTGCCCTTGGCGGGACTCGAACTAAGAACCCCGGCGAATGGGTGTACGGGATAGCCGGCGCTGAAGCTGAGATGCCGCAAGGCCAAGATTTGGAGGCGGTGTGATATCAAGAAGCGAACGAATATAGAAAGCACGAGAGGATTAACAGTACTGTGTTCAGGAAGAGTACGATGCGGAGTACGGCGGGAAGGCACAGAAGCAGGAGTCCGTCCTGCGAGGGCTAGGCAGGTGGGCGTCGTCGTGCGAAGTTTCAGACTGAGCTGGATGTTTAATTGTGAATTTAGGACGCTGCATGGCTCATACTGCTATCCATTCACAGGAGTGAGGCCGTTCGTGGACACCCTGGTCGGCTTTATGCCTATTCTCCACTGGCTGCCGAGCTACAACTTCAAGGAGGATCTCTTCAGTGATGTCGTCGGTGGACTCACCACCGGCATCATGCACGTGCCTCAAGGTTTGGCTTGTGGAAGTGCTCTTTGGAGGAATCTCTCGCATTGCGAAGAATTGCAGGTATCGCCTACTCGGCACTGGCCGGTGTCGATCCTGTCTACGGTCTCTACGCCTCATGTTTTCCTGCATTTTTCTACATGTTCTTCGGCACGTCACGGCACGCTTCCATAGGTGAGCTGAAGGTTTAGGGTAGACTGCTTAGAGAGCAAGCTGCCTTACTTATGACTTTACAACTCTTTTACTTCTTTGCCCTCGTATCCATTGAAGAGTGGTTGAAGGGAAGGAGGTGATAGAAAACGTAAAGGTTTCTACAAGCTTTCAAAGAATTAAATTAGTCGGCAGGACTATCCTTTATTTTAACATTTTTTTAGTTTACGTTTGAATATTATCTCACCGCTTCTAACGTGTTCTATTAGAACGACTTTCTGCTTTAGGTGAGGTGTTTGAGCGTCCCAGCTTGCCTCGCTTTCCCGCCCAGGCCAATCACTCATACTCCGGTGTTGGTGGCAAAAATAGCACTGTAGGGCACGGACTTGTTCATCGGCTGGCCACCACAAATCACTGGGCAGGTCAAATACGCATCCAAATCGCCTACATCCTATCCTGCAGAAGTAGAACGTGTGGCGCATTCGAAAAGGGATTTAGTAACGCCGTCCTTTATCCTATTATCCTCTATCAAGGATTTAGTGGGCTACGTATCGTTCTTCTGCCTCTACTATCTCCAAATCTGAGTATTCATGGAAAGTATGCAGGTGGATGAAAAAATGGAAAATGAAAAAATAAATTTCCTTAGAGATGCTACATACATGCATTTTAGCTCTGTATTTGTGGCGCGTGCTTGCACACGATATGTGATGTTTAATCTGTTTGCGGGTGTGCCACACATTCTACTTCTCCAAGATCTCATGGAGGGAATTTGAATGCGTATCTGGCCTATATAATCAGTTGCGGTGTTCAACCGATGAAAAAGTCAGTGTACATATTATCCTTATAAGGCAAGTGTGCTACCAATTTACTGATAGTGGAGTAGTAGAAGGCTAGGTTGATCCGAGCAGGAAATCGAACCAGAACCCTAAAACCGAGGGCACGCTGAAACTGGAACCTCCTCTGACATCGCTATCACGCGCATACTTATACAGGACCTACACTAAAATCTGAGAGATCACTTATCTCGTGACCTTTGTGGAAACCTGCAATAATTGCGATAAACTATTGCTCGCTTTTTCTAATAGTAAACTGCCTCACTATGAACAGCCTTTCAAGTTGTGTGAAGCAAGTTGTGTTCGTTAAACTGATACATTACATAAAGCCAGCGATTAATGAACACCGGCAAAGGGGTCTTCTCACCCATTTCTATGACTCCGGTTCCTTGTGCTCGTCCATAGTTTCTTTTTAAAATGCCTTATATAATTCCATAAATTATGACACTGTATTTTAAGGAACTACACGCCTATAATTTATTTTTAATGTGGCAAATTTTAATGTGCTAATATGAGAATAACTGTGACTGTTGTGGAGGTGCCACCAGACAACCTAAGCCGGCAGCTAGTTCGGAATCGTCCTACGATCACCTTTGTGTCACCCCTGGTTGCACCTTACGCTCATATGGCAGGGAAGGCTCTGGCAGGTATTACTTGCCAGAGCTGTGTGAGGAATATATCGGTGAGACAGCGCGACCCTTACATGTTAGGGTCAAGGAACACCTTGAACTCAAGGCCAAGTCCAGGACGCCCACTGCAATGGGTCACCATAGAGCCCACGGGCATACGGGGGAGGACTTTGAGGTCACGGTCGGGCTACTGGCAGTCGAAACCCAAACTGCCGTCCGCAAGGCTCTGGAGGGATTTTGGGTTCATGCCAAAGACCCCACGCTAAACAGGAAGGAAGAGTGCCTCTATGTAACACGGAAGCTCAGATCCTACATCAGGTTGGCATTCTGATTTTGGCGCCTGTGTCTCGAAAACGGCTCTACTAGCGACCGATTGGCCAGTCTGGCTTCCTACGAGGTAAGGGTCTCGATCTCTCTATTGAGTAGGTGATCGAAAGGTAGTCTTGAATTTCTAAGGTTGAGGCGACGTTTGACGCGGTAGCCACATCTTGACTTGATCCATCCTTTCTGACTCTGAAGAAGGCGATACCGCCGAAACGTTAGCCAATAAAGATCTGTATTACCTCGTGTGGAGCTCAGTCAAAACAACGCTACAAGATCTACGATGCCGAGGTTCACAGAGAGTCGTACATGGCGGTTTTGAGAATACTTCTCGTTTTTGAGCGTGTAACATAGTTGGAGAAAGTACCAGCTCGCGTGTACCTCGCCACAAGGTTTGGGTCTCGAACAGGAAGCCCTAGCCTTGCACTCCTCTCAGTTTGATTCGTCGCACATCTGGAAAGACAAAGCACTTTTTTGACCAACGGCTGTTCACTGCAGGTTATTATATAGGTCTGACATCCATTCACCACTGTATGGATCATGCCGCTGAGGGATTCATTATACCAGGCTTTATCCTGCTGTCCTTTATGTTCTGAAATATCGTTTCTCTTTTATGTCCTTGAATATCCTAACACCGTTGTGAATACTGTTGCAGCTACGTTCATACCGTCGATGAACTGAGAAGAAATTGTCATCATTCCACCAAGGTATTAAATAACTACCCAGCATCGATTGTAGCTCATCTCGTTTCACTCCATGATTGCTTATTTTCATGAAATGATTCATAGGTTTTCCAAAAAGCAAGGGTTGGAAGCAAGCTTTCTTCTTGTGTTCTACGCTCTATTCTTATTTTTCTTAGCGTAACCGTGGGATACAGTGTACAAAATATTAGCCGGTACGAGTCTCAAAAACACCTCAGCTCCCTTACAAGGAGAGTCTCCGGAGTGGCTTTTGCGATGCAATTTTTACAGGATGTAGGTGTGGGGAATCCAAAGCCATAGTTACTTTTTTCGAAATGCTCTTCTGTGGCCGAAAAAAAACTGTGTGGACGCGTGAGCGCGAAGTTCATGGCGCCCTGCTGCCACCCAGGTCGATGTGGTCGGTTGGTGTAGTGGTAGCGGAGTCGCATCTCGAGCACACCGACCGGGTTTGATGGCTCGGTAGTCGGTGTCGTTGGGATTCTTGCACACATCGGATCGTTATTGTTATGGGCTTGGGTGACCACGGAAGTGAATTTGTACACGATTAATGCTTTTAGTATTTGAACCTAGCCTTTTTGGGCGTTCACTTGAGTTACGTCTCAATGGGGTCGTATTTGCACTGTACCATTCTATTGGATCCCTAACATAAAAATATTTCTTGCTCACATGTAGTAACTGTGTTTATTGCTGACAATGATAATCAGCAGTTATGATATAGAACTATGAAACATTTAAAACATAATCGCTTATCACACCAGCAGCATCTTACAAACGCTAGGGACTAAGAATCTTCCTCTCCCTGAAAAGGCATCACTACTTCTTCGTTGAAGGCAAAATCGGTAGGCGTAGAGAAGGGCCCTGGGTGATCATCATCATATCCTGCAGCCACCCAAGCGTATGCCAGACATGGGCGGAATGCCGGAGCAATTAATCGTGTATAAAGTGACTCCTGTGATCACGCAAGCCCATAATAGTAACGATCCTATGTGTTCAAAAAAAAATGACGGCACCGGTGACCGAACCATCAAACCCGATCGGGGCGCCGGAGATGCGACCCCGCTACCACTACGCCAACCGACTACGTCGGAATGGCTGGCAGCAGGCACACGGGGCGCTACATCCTGTAAAAATTGCTTCGCAAAAGCTCACCGCCACTCCGGAGGCTCTCCTTGTTCGTTATCATTTCATTGTCTCGCTTTATCATTGTAAATGATCAACTCTGTATGTGGAGATATCTTTTATTCGACGCTTTTCCCTTCGTCAATTAAAAAATTTGAAGATGTTTTTTAGGTAATAATACCCCTTTACTTGATCCAAAGCAAGATTTTAACCCATAGGTGTGTAAGCGGCTTCGCTCATTCTAATATTGCTTGTGCTTCATTTCGTAATTGCCTGAGGGCAACGAAGCGCATTTTCTGTTCAAAGATCTTATCATAGCCGCCGTGCCCTCGGAGCGCTGGCGAGTTTAATTAAAGGCATCATCGCTGGCCTATTTCAGTCATCAAAGATTATTTCCATATACACTCTTCCGCAGCAATTGAATTGGCAAATGCGACTGCAAGCGGAAGCCACTGGAGGGCATTGCCACTGCGAACGGGTATCTGGAACAGCTCGATAGTCGCTGAATAATTTTCCTCCAAATACATAGTTGTGGTGGGCCGCGTTACTCCAAAGGTTACTCTTGCACTCCACTCCACGCTACTCCAAGGAACACTCCTGCAAAAAGAGGAATTTCCCTGAGACACCATTTCGGGTTTCAATGACATGGAGAAACTTATGTGTTCCGTTAGGCTCTTTCGATTCCATCGCAAAGGGTGTGTTTGGGATTAGAGCTGTCGTTCCCAGCCAAGAGGAAGAAGAACATATCTGAGATTACAGGAAGCGAATTATAAGGCCTCGTTTCACATTTTCACTTCCTCATTTACGGAATACAACTAACACGTAAGGGATAGACAAATGTTAGTGTTCCATACCTAGTACTATGCAAGCAAACCGAAAACTGGAAATGAAGGTAATCAAGAGACTACGATTTGGTACGTCGCCGGTAACTGCTACCACCTTTGTTGTCCGCCGACCAAGCTTCGAGCTATGTACCCATCTGCAAGCTCAGAAAGGCTGCAGCGTCTTTTAATTGAAAAAGGATAACGAAGTAATTCGGAAGGAAATTGACCACGATCCCTTCTTCTAATTGAAGCCTTTCAATTTTAAAACACGCAGCGTTTAGAAAGCGACAAGTGGACAGAAATGCGTGCCGAACACCAAGGAACGTTGCACTCTATTTGGTTGCAAGAGATGATTTAGAGGGTTTCGAAGCCGATAGCAAACTAACCTAGCACAGGAGTGGACGACAAAGGTCGAAGGGAAATTTTCATGCCGTCGACTTCCTTACGTAATGGAGCGCTTTTCACTGTACACTGCAGTGATTTGTGAATACGCTTGTATACCAATTCGCTTGACTCTATCGCTCACAAGCACTGGAAAAATGCGATTTCCTTCAGGGACTGAACAATGGTCAATGCCGATTGTACAGTTCAAAACAGGAATTGATGAAATCAATTCAGATTGAAACTCTCGCTCGTTTTTTCTTAATCCGCATGCTGAACACGAAGTGATGAAGTGAGTGAACTTCATGTATCTCTTCAATTATATTATAAGCTGCGTAAAGCACTCTAGAAAGGATTGCAGCGAAAGGAATTTGGCTACAATGATGGGGTATTGACAGCTCAAGGCGCATGAGGTCCGCTATGGGTTTCCCACGGCTTCCGTGAATCTTTGTTGAGCTCGATTTTGACACGGGCTTAGCCAACCCAGCTGGGCTTTATGTCCGTCCAACGCGCTAAAAAATTTCTGGCCTATTTCTGAAGGCAGTACTTGTCGCATTTTTCTTTGAAATAAACCTAGGAGGAGTGCTAGGCTCACTTTGAACTAAACGAAGTCTCTCTTTCACAAAGTAGACGGAAACTACTGACTGCTCTATCTTCCTACAAGCATCGGAAAGTCTTAAAATGATTTCTTCCTTTTTTGTTTTTTTTGTTTTCATCTATGCACGGGGCTATTTCTGAAGTACTGTTCAAAAATCGTTTATTAACTTCATCGATTTTTTATTCCTAAAAATAACTTTAATCAACTGATTTGATGAAGTTTATTGCAGCTGTTAACCAAGATTGGTATCGACCTTTATTCTGGATAACGTTTCGGCGTTGTCGCCAAGGCGATGTAGTAGAAACCAGCAACGCTAAGCCTAACGGTGGAGATCGAGCTATCCACCAGTGACCCTTAGCTGGAGGTGGGCTAAGTCAGGTGGGTGGTCGCGCTTATATTTACGGGTCACCTGCCCCTGGGACATCCTTGAGCACGACCACGTAGTTGAAACCCGCAGAGGTCGACGAATGGCGCCAGCTCCTTCGGCACCGCGATGCACTCCTCCCTGCGGTTGATTTTTGGATTTTGGGCAACGATCCAAAACGCCTCGAGTGTTCTGCGTGCCGAGATGTCGCACTCGCATGCCAAGATCGTAACGACCTCCTCAACCATTGCGACGCTATGGCTTCGGACCCTGTGCTCTCAAAGCGGTGGACAGCTTGGACTTCCTTAGGCCATCCAAGTGCTCCTTTATTTAGTGAAAATTGTAATCCCCTTGGATGTTAGCGACCTTCATCCATCTGTCGGGCAGCTCTTCGATGCCGCTTTTCTAGAAATTGAAAATTGCAAGTCAAAGAAGTAGCCGATCATCTTGAGGTCAACGTATTCGAGGTAGTCGAATTACCACTGCATACTTGAGGTGTCCACTTGAGGTCTCGTATTTATTGATGTTTTTCGCGTGGGAAATGCTTCAGTTGAAACAGTTACACGGCATGAGGTAGTGCTATGCGATGCGTATGGGACCACTTGACAAAAGATTTGTAGTCGGTTTGATGCATGCGGCAAATACACATTGGTGCGTCTCGAGAGCTCTCCAATTGTTGCCTAATAGCAGTCTTCAGTGTCTTACCAGGATACTATCTCAACGGTAGGTCGGAACGGCGCAAGTGTTGTATATGGGCAGAACCGCCTCTTCCTGGGAAGTAACAAACTGCAGGTATCTCGACCCCAATACAACTCTACGCAGAGTTAGGGGCGACGGAAGTCGCGTGTTGGCGCCCTGTTGATTCATGCGCTCCACAGCTGACGGGCGCGCGGGATGAGGGCTCGTATCGCGGATCAGCGCAGTGCACAGGTGAAGTAGTAGGGAAGCGCTCGGGCTCGTGAGCGAGGGGTCGGGGGTTTGGATCCTGCAGACTGCGTTTGTTTTGTAATTTTGCAAAATCCATGTTTATCATATAGGTAATCCACCTAGGGGTATTATAGTGTGTTATAGAGCATGTTTACATATAACATATGCTTCAAACTACAGATTAGCTAAAATGTTCACTTCTGTGTGTCACTTATTTTAAGCCTATTTTGTGTGAAGCTATAGTTATGTGACGATAGCCACTAGGCACTAGTAAAAAGTTCCGACTCGGATTTTTTACCGACAAGACTTCGGTAAAAAATCCGCTGAACTTTGTCTAGGGGTTATTTCTGGTGCTGATCACGAATCTGACATCCGTTTTTCGTTTTACGCTGGAGTACGGTAGGTTACGGAAGGTACGGGTGAGTAAGGTAATGGTCACCGATTTCGCTCAAACTTCGGCGTAAAACGAAAAACGGATGTCAGATTCGTGATCAGCACCCAAATAACCCCCTAGACAAAGTTTCAGGAAAATCGCTGACCCTGCCTGGACCACCCTTGTTAACGGTATGGGTGGTATGTTATATGTAAACATGCTCTATAACACACTATAGTACCCCTAGGTGGATTACCTATATGATAAACATGGATTTTGCAAAAGTGCAAAACATACGCAGTCTGCGGGATCCAAACCCTCGACCCCTTGCTCACGAGCCCGAGCGCTTCCCTACTACGCCACTTGTGCACTGAGGTGAGTCACGATACGAGCCTTCATCCCGCGCTCGCCTGTCAGCTGTGGAACACGTGAATCAACAGGGCGCCAACACGCGACTTCCGTCGCCCCTAACTCTGCGTAGAGTTGTGTTGAGGTCAAGATACCTGCAGTTTGTTACTTCCCAGGGAGAGGTGGTTCTGCCCATATACAACACTTGCGCCGTTCCGACCTACCGTTGAGATAGTATCCTGGTTAGACGTGTGAAGGAAAATAGTGTAGAAGTTAGCCATAACTGCGATGCCCTCAGGTAGTAGCTCATTGTGGAGCAGGTCTTACAAATTTCACTAAGAGAGAAAAAACCGCTCGTGCACTTGAAGTGCGTTCTCGAGGCTATTCAACCAACGAAGTACTGTGCGTCGCGTCGCAGCATCATCGACGCACACGCTGGCGTTGTTAGCCGTGGCTTGGGGCGTCGTTCACGTCTGTTCCTTTAGTGTGAAAGTGCGAAGTCTCTGCTGGTAAATTGACATAATTCGAATACCAGCTATCGACGGGAGCACACTTGTATATTCCTGGCCTGGAAGCCCGTGGAAGATTCTAGAAGGCTCTCTCGGGTACTAGGCCCAAACCTATAACGATAGGAGACGACGTAACTCAGTCCCTTTTGTGATGCGCCACGCATATCACTTCTACTGGATGTGGAGGCGGTTTGAATCCGTGTTTGGCTTATACAATGGCGGCAGCCAACCGATGCACAAGACTGTTTTATCTTCAAGTTCTCTCTAAAACCTCGGCATTGTGTAGATGTTTCGATTACTTCTGTGCCGAACAAGGTTGTAAAGTGGATCAGTATTTATTTAGCGGCCTAACGTTTCGACTCCTTCGTTCGATGAGGCGTTTGGTCGTATAGATAGCAACATCCGAAACCTCAAGCCCTTTTAGGTCTCCGAAGACGACGAACGGGTCGAAACGTTAGGCCGCTCAATAAATACTGATCCACCTTACAACACCGTTCGGCACAAAAGTAATCGAAACTGTATTTATCTTTCCCAGGGAAGTCTTGTAGCAATTCGCCCCGAAAGGATGGCGAGCGTAGTTGGCCTGGGCGGGACATCTGAACCAAGAACCTTGTCTCGGATACACGCGACAGCCGGCAGTTCAGACTGCCGCGTAGACGGTTTGAGGCGTCGGAAAGCTTCGCATTAACAGAACAGAAGAATTTTAGGGGTAGTTTTTACTTTTTTAGTCTCAAGTTTTTTTTTCGCTCTTCTTCACCTATCGCTTTATCTTCCACAAAATCCTGCACTCTTCTCCCTTCCTTGTCTTTCTAATGGTCAATTGAATTTCATTTCTTTTATGAATTCCCTTCCTTTTTGCAGCGTATTATTTGAATTGGCATAAATACACAAAGTTTCCACAACCTAAATAAATCAATAATTAAAGAATAAAATAACGTTAACTGCTTGTATCTAGTCAAACTACGGACAAAGTAGCAGTGCAGATGTACAAAAGCCCGAACACTGCCAGGGGTTCAGGATCGTTCGCGGTCGTCGCGCTGATGGCCGGTGTCGCCAACGACAAGGTGATGTTCTCGCACGGTGGCGGTGTCGTGGAGTTCTCACGGAATGCCACTCACTTCGACGTCACTACTCGCTACGAAGTCACTCCGATACAGATCGCCACCACCCTCACCTTCGCCATAGGCATTTGGCAGGTGGGTGGCAACGCTGCAGACGGTTCCGGTCTGTGCGGTTAAGTCTAGGTGTTCAGGTGCTATGTGCCCTGCTCCGACTGCAGTTCCTGATGACGTACTTCTCCGATACGCTCGTCTCAGGATTCACAACAGGTGCTTCAGATTCTGCTAGGCGCTGCTGCCACTTCCTGGATCAAGCGTCCTTATTGTAGGGGCTGCTGTTCACGTTCTATTGGCACAAATCGATGACATCATGGGTGTGCAGGTGCCCAAGGTTTCTGGAGTAGGCTACATCTTTGTGGTAAGCACAAATGACACCACCACACAGCAATTGCAACTACATTGCAATCTCTGGATCCTTTTAGGATACTTAAACAGAGTTTACCTTAGAAGCAGTGGAAAAAAGATGGTAAACTTTACAGAGGCTCTATGATCTCGCCGTTCGAGTTCCCAAAATCAACGTCGCCACACTCATCATATCACTCATTGCAATGAGTTTTCTCTACGTCGGAAAGGAGTTCTTTTCGCCATTTCTCGGGAAGAGATTCAATTTCAAACTGCCGATTCCCTATGAATTGACTTTGGTGGGTGGCCTTTTCTCTTTTGTGGAGGAGAATGTTATATTCATGCGTGATTCAGGTAGTCGTCACAGCAGCATTGTCGTCAATTTTCCACTGGCACGACGAAATTGCGCTCGAAATCGTTGGTGACATTCCTGCAGGGTGAGTTTCTGACTATGTTAGCCCTTTGTGGCCGTAAATCTTCTTCTTCTTCTTCAGCGTCTGTACCGCTTCGTAGCGGGGTCCGCTATTCTGGTGTCATGACGCCACCTGTCCCGATCCAGCGCTAGATCAGGGTGGACACCAGCAACCTTCAAGTCCATATGTAACGTGTCAGACCAGCGCTGCTTCGGACGCCCTCTAGGCCGCTTTCCTATTACCTCGAAGTTAAGGCCTATCTTGCGGACGCTGTCCTCTTCTCCACGCAGAACGTGGCCGTACCATCGTAAGCGAGCTTCGCGCATCTTGTCCGCTATCGGCGCGACACCGAACTTCTGCCGAATGACATCGTTTCGGATGCGGTCCAGGCGCGTGACTCCAGCCGTCCAGCGCAGCATCTTCGTCTCCATGACGCTGAGGCACGTTTTAACCTCCTTAGTCGCAGGCCAACACTCAGCACCGTACATCGCTACCGGCCGGACGACAGTTCTATATATTTTTGACTTCAAGCGCTCTGGCATCTTCCTATCGCAGAGCACACCAGTCAACGAGCGCCACTTGGACCAAGCTGCACTCAAGCGTGAGTTCACTTCAATCATCAGATTGCCATCAGATGCTACTGCTGATCCCAGGTACTTAAAAACCGAAGTGCGTGGGAGCTCGATGGCGTTAACCTTGATGGAGCTGGACTCATTAACGTCCGTCGTTAGATATTCGGTCTTCTTCACGTTCAGTCTGAGTCCAAAACACTCCAAGCGGTCACACCAAGCTTGCACCTCTCGCTCGAGTTCACCTTTACTTTCGCTAGCGAGCATTACGTCATCAGCATAAAGCAGTGTCCAGGGGACTGGCTTCTGAAGATCTCGTGTAATGGCGTCCATCACGACAACAAAAAGGAGTGGGGAAAGCGCAGAACCCTGGTGCACCCGACAGAGATGGGGAACTCCATCGAGGTTCCGGCTGCAGCTTGAACTCTACTCTTTGGAGAAGAGTAGAGGATTCGCACCCACTCTATGAGCTCCTCAGGAACTCCGTGTCGTCGCAGGGCGTACCATATCACTTTACGCGGTATGCGGTCAAAGGCCTTCTCTAGGTCGAGGAAGGCGATATGCACTGGCTTCTGTTTCTCGCGATGCTTCTCTAACAGGAGGCGGGCGGCATGTATGGCATCAATGGTGCCACAGCCAGCCACGAAGCCGCGCTGATTGCTGGAAAGCTGGACGATGTCACGAATTCGACCATCGACAATTCGCTCAAAGATCTTCATGCTGTGCGAGAGCAAGCGAATCGGACGGTAATTGGAGCAGTCTGCAGGACTGCCCTTCTTCTTCCAAATCGGAATCGTCGTGCTTTGGCGCCAACACTCAGGCACCTTCTTCTCCGCCACAACCTGGTTAAAGAACTGCGCCAACCACTCAGCAGGGTACCACAGCTTTGACTTCCACAGATCAGCTGCCACGTCGTCGGGCCCAGTCACTTTGCCTGGCCTCATCTTCCTCAGAGCCGCTTCTGTCTCCTCCACGGTGATCTTCTGAACGGGACCGTGGACAGAAGCCACAGAAGGGATGGCCGGGTGAGGAAATTCCATAGTGGAAATTTCCTCAAAGTAATCGCGCCATCGCTTCAATGCCTTCTTGGTCCGTAAGAAGATGGCCGTTCTCATCATTGATGCCGAAGAACTTCTAGATGTCCTCGGTCAGGCAATGGCGATTCTTTGCGAGTCGGTACACATACTGCTCACCATCGCGCGACTCGAGCTTCTCGTTGACATCTCCATAATGAGTGGCTTTTGCAACAGCCACGGCCTTCTTTGCAGCTTTCCTCGCTTCTTGGTACTTCCGCCAGTTATCGGCTGTCTTGTCGCTGAGAAACACGTGATAGAGCGACTTCTTCTCTCGAACTTTTGCTTTCACGTCATCTGTCCACAGCCACGCCTGCATTTCGACCTTGCGTCGTCCAGGCACCGTGATGCCGAGCTCCAACCTTGCAGCTTCACGTATCGCGTCGGCAGCTTTCTTCCAAGTTTCGTCGACAGTTGTGACTGTCGGCAACCGTACGCGAGAAATCACAGCTGCTTCCTTTTCTTTCACTCGCCACCACTTGATTCTCGGTGCACCGCATCGCTCAACCTGCTTATACCTTGGAGCGGCGATCTTTAGGGTGCAGATCAGCGGTCGGTGCTGTGGGGCGACCGTCTCATACGGCACGATCTTCGCGTCTGTGACAAGACTTCGGTCTCGATCCTTTACAAGGACGAAATCTATCTGAGTCTTGGAGTTCCCACTATAGTATGAGATGAGGGGGAAGTCGCGTTTACGAAATACAGTGTTCACTAGGATGAGGTTATGCGATTCCGCATACTCAAGGATACGCTCAGCATCGGCGTTACGCGACCCCTAACCGAACCCACCATGACAGCTGTACCCGTCTTTCGTCGCGCCGACGTGCCCATTAAGGTCACCAGCGACTACGATGACATCTTTCGACGGCACCTCTGCTGTCTCCTCATCAAGCAGGCTCCAAAACTCATCCTTGGCTTGATCGGAACATCCAGTCTGCGGAGCATACGCAGAGAAGAAGTGATAGAGTCGCTCCTTAGCGGCGACAACGATCTTCATCAACCGATCGTTAAAGCGTTCGACACTTACAGTCGAGTCACGAAATCGTTCGGAGACGATGACTCCAACTCCACTGGTGGTCCTGGGACTTCCACATAGAACGGCCTTGAAGCCTCGGCCTATGTCCCTCGACTTACAACAGGACCACCTCGTCTCCTGTACCGCACATAAGTCGATTCGTCTTCGCTCCAGTGCTTCTGCCAACTCGCACGAGCGGCCCGTCAACGTACCCACATTCAGCGTTGCCACGCGGGTCCTGCTTACGTTACGGGACTTTCGGACTAGCTCAGTTGCCCCCCGATGCCGTCCTCGCATCAGGGACCCTCGCATACTTCTCACACTCGGTCTCTGCGAGTGCGCGTCGGCTCCCGCGGACGCCGTAGCACTATCTCGAGAAACTTGAAATGTCATCAACCATGTGATGTGACATGGGTCTTCGTAGGCCGGCCTGTCACAAGGGCCTGTCGCCTGCATTCGAATGTCCGTGCTTAGCTTAGCTCGCAGAGCGAGCAGTTTCCAGTGGCACCACGTGGAGGAACGGACATCGCCACCCCCTTTGTGGCCGTAAATGTTGATCCGAAATACTTCTCCATTCATCAGTCAACTTGCATGTGGTAGCCAGTCGGAGGACCTTCGGTTGTCGCGCACAGCTGGGCTCTAGGTTCTCACTGTCAGGCCGTCGAATTCTGTCTGGGTCGATCAAGCCTTTCATTTCTCCGGGGTCGGAGAATCTGGATGAGACTTGTCTCTCAAGGCCAGAACACTGCATTGTCCATAGGGTGCCCACCATCACCATTGCATAGACTAAATCCGAAATCAAATTACCACCTAATCCTGTAGAGGTGAATGCGGTGCGCATCTTCAGAGGAGGATGATTAGCACCATCCTTTGTCACTTAATGTGACGAATCAGTTTAAATCAGCAAACCATAACATGATGCCGATAGTTTAGTCACTGCAACTTGAAAAGGAGGTGTCTAGGCTACTGAGCGCTTTCTTTTTGTTAGATAAAAAGATAAGTCTTTTCTATAGAACTGTTGACCTATGGTTTCATGTCAATGTTTTGTTGCGTCAGTCGTGATAATCCTTTCAGCTGGATGGACATCTGAATTCTCGGCTGATTTCAAGGCCTTCGCTTCATCCCTTGCGTGATATTATTGTATCCATTCAATTAGACAAATAAACTACATACGTTCTGTGTTTTTCGAAGTCAGCCGATTTGGCCAATAACACTAAGCTCTCGAATGCACTCCGTTAGCACGTCTTAAAAGCCTGTGGACTCTCCTAACTTTACTGAAAAAAGCTCTTTCATGGAGTCAAATTCATAGTAAGGGTCATCAAGGCTGGAGCTTCTGAATACAGTCTATGTACCTTTTGCGACGTCTGCACAAGAGAGTCAAAGAATAATCAACCATGGGATAAAATTAGCTGATAAATTAGGTTTCGACTGTAGATCCTCACTTTCTATCGCAATCTTATTGCTAGAGAGATGGGTGGGGTGCAGTTGGAGGACGTGCGGGCAACATGACCCAGAATAGCTTCAAGGTGCGATGCTCGCTCGGACTAACCAGGCGTAGATGATCCGCACCATGCTTGTCTGGAAAAGATAAAACGCTGACCTAGCCATAACAAATAACCGTTTAGGCCACATATTTATTTATTTATTTATGCCATGCACCAAGGCCGAAAATACAATTTTAGAATAAAATACTAACGAACTCAATCAAAAACAAATAAGGCTGAAAGCTCTCTTTGTACAAGTAGAAGTTTTAGTCTGGAAAAAATCCTTTTCACTTTTTTCAAAGATTTATTACTTTACAACTACAGTGTCAAATCAATTGAGATAAAATCCATTCTCAGTTTTACTACACTTCTCCAAAGACTGGGTACTTTTTTAGTTCCTCTCGCTTAAAGGTCTGCTGTTCTGGAGTCGTACCATTGCTGAATCCAACTTTTGAGGTCTTCATCCGTTTCAAAATATTTCTCTCCAATTTCTTGCTTGGGAGCACGGAAGAGATGGTTGGTCGGTAGGGGCGAGGTTAGGGCTATGCGGTGGATGGGGCACTACCTCCCAGCCCAGCACCTTTATTGTTTCTCCTGTGAGTCTTGCAACGTGTGGTTTTGCACTGAGTGCCTGACAGGGCATGTGGAATCCAAGCTCCAAATTTCCATGCAAAGCCAAGACCCTTGAGATGGATTCCCACTATCCTATGACACTACGCTTCGAGCTTTGCCTGTTGACGTGTCGTCTGCCTACTATCGGCACGAAGAACATGGAGTAGTTCAGTGTCGCCCAAGTTGGCCTTTCTGACTTTGCTTTGTCCTCGAGTGAATAATCTCCCTTTAAAAACTTTCCGAACTACTCAACAGGCGCGATGAGTAGTATATATATATATATATATATATATATATATATATATATTCATGAAGAATGCCGTGTCGAAAATGGCTATGAGGTCGATCTGGCATTGAGTCCGGAAGATTGGATAGATAACGAAACACAAGAAGGGCCTTGACCTGTGTCCGCGTGCGAACGATAAACAAGTGTGATGGGATTATGAAATCAGCTATCAATACTGGCTAGCGAGTTCACAAGGAGAACGGTAAAAAAAACTTTTCGAAGTGCGAAGAGATTTTTTTCCAACCTAATAGTTTCTTGAAGCCATGCAAGGATAGACCTAAGACCTTCCGATTTGCACTCAAAGTGTTTATCTTCTTCTTCTTCATCAGCGTCTGTCCCGCTTCGTAGCGGGGTCCGCTATTCTGGTGTCATGACGCCACCTTTCCCGATCCAGCGCTAGATCAGGGTGGACACCAGCTACTTTCTAGTCCATATGTAACGTATCGCACCAGCGCTGCTTCGGACGCCCTCTAGGTCGCTTTCCGGTTACCTCGAAGTTAAGGCCTATCTTGCGGACGCTGTCTTCCTTTCCACGCAGAACGTGGCCGTACCATCGTAAACGGGCTTCGCGCATCTTGTCGGCTATCGGCGCGACACCGAACTTCTGCCGAATAGCATCGTTTCGAATGCGGTCCATGCGCGTGACTCCAGCCGTCCAGCGCAGCATCTTCGTCTCCATGACGCTGAGGCGCGTTTCAACTTCCTTAGTCACAGGCCAACACTCAGCGCCGTACACTGCTACCGGCCGGACGACTGCTCTGTAGATCTTTGACTTCAGGTGCTCTGTATCTTCCTATCGCAGAGCACGCCAGTCAACGAGCGCCACTTGAACCAAGCTGCACTCACACGTGAGTTCACTTCAGTCATCAGATTGCCATCGGATGCTACTGCTGATCCCAGGTACTTAAAAACCGAAGTACGTGGGAGCTCGATGCCATCAACCTTGATGGAGCTGGACTCAGTAAAGTCCGTCGTTAGATATTCGGTCTTCTTCACGTTCAATCTGAGTCCAAACCGCTCCAAGCGATCACACCAAGCTTGCACCTCTCGCTCGAGTTCATCTTTATCTTCGCTAGCGAGCATTATGTCATCAGCATAAAGCAAAGTCCAGGGGACTGGCTTCTGAAGATCCCGTGTAATGGCGTCCATCACGACAACAAAGAGGAGTGGGGAAAGCGCAGAACCCTGGTGTACCCCGACAGAGATGGGAAGCTCCATCGAGGTTCCAGCTGCAGCTTGAACTCGACTCTTTGGACAAGAGTAGAGAATTCGCACCCACTCTATGAGCTCCTCAGGAACTCCATGATGTCGCAAGGCGTACCATATCACTTCACGCGGAACGCGGTCAAGCGATATGCACTGGCTTCTGTTTCTCGCGAGGGTTCTCCAACAGGAGGCGGGCGGCATGTATGGCATCAATGGTGCCACAGCGAGCTGCGAAACCGCACTGATTGCTGGAAAGCTGTACGATGTCAGAATTCGTCCGTCGACAATTCGCTCAAAGATCTTCATGCTGTGCGAATGCAAGCGAATTGGACGGTAATTGGAGCAGTCTGCAGGAATGCCCTTCTTCTGCCAAATCGGGATCGTCGTACTTTGGCGCCAACTCTCAGCACCTTCTTCTCCGCCACAACCTGGTTAAAGAACTTCTCCAACCACTCAGCAGGGTACCAGTACTTGGACTTCCATAAATAAGCTGCCACGTCATCGGGCTCAGTCGCTTTGCCTGGCCTAATCTTCCTCAGAGCCGCTTCTGTCTCCTCCACGGTGATCTTGTGAGCGGGACCGTGAACAGAAGCCACAGAAGAGATGGCCGGGTGAGGAAATTCCATAGTGAAAACTTCCTCGAACTAATCACGCCATCGCTTCAGCGCCTTTTTGCGGTCTGTCAGAAGATGGCCGCGCCCAAAGTGTTTATGAACTTCTTTAAATTTCTGCAGATGAAGAAGTGGTTGGGGCTCGTCATTTTGCTGCCGAAGCGTAAAGCATGACCTTTCCTTTTATATTCCTTGTCAGTCTAGAGCCGAAAAAGTCGAGTGGAATTATAGGAACCCTACCTGTGAGCATTGTATATTAAGCATCATGAGGAAGTCAGATCTTTTCCTTACAATGAAAGGCTTGCCAAGCCTAATATTTTGCCGCTCACCACCATTTGGCATCTGATAATAGTTATTAGCGAGGCAGCTCAATATCAGCTTAAGAGTGGAACTATTCTGAATTTTTTTAGAAGAAGAATGTCTATCTTCTTCTGAAGACTGTTGTTCCACACTCTGCCGTCACATATGTCTTCTAAATGCTCGCGGAAGGATTTTAGGATCTCTGCTCTTCAGCGCTTTGTAAAGGGAATGATGTGAAGGGATTTTTGACCTACACTTTATAATACAAATAAAATCTCAGGTCATTAGATATTACGAAGCTGAGGTCACGAACGTCAGCATTTGTCTCCAACGTGACACCCTTTAGCTTGTGATACGGATTTTCGACAGTGCAGCTAGTTCGAACCAGTGCTGCACACAGAATCCTGGGTGTTAATTTTTTAGCGGTCTTTTTAACTTAACAGAAATTTTTTGATAAATTTCAGATAAATCGTTAAATTTCATTAAAATTACCATTAGCTGTAAACTGTTATTTAATTTTTAAAAATATCACGAAAAAGATTTGATGTCCCAACCTCGACAGATCCTCAACTAAAGTTCAACGAACAAAGTGTAACATAAAAAATTGCTACCAAGTAATGTCGAAAACAGAAGAAACCAGCTTTCAGCAACCGATTGACTTCAGAGTATTTGAGAAGAAAAGGGACGGGATTATCTTCAAGCGAATGGTAATTCCTGGGCTGGCGCACGCATCGCGCGGGCAGGGAATCTTGAAATGTAAACTATTTAGACCCTCGAAGTTCCGTACCTTTTCTAGTTCTGTGCGAAATCTTTTAGTGTGACTGTTCTATGTACGAGAATATACAAACTCGATGCAGGCACCACCCTGCTAAGTACCGGAAAAAACTAACAAAAATACAATTAAAATCCTATCAAGGAATGTTAGTGTTCCAGAAAAGTAACATTCCAAAATTTTCTTATTGCTACTGTTCTCGCAGATGATGTAAAATACGTCTAGCGACAGAAAACATTCTTTCTATGTATTTCGGCCGCTCCAGCAAGCGAGTATAAGTATTTCGAGATAGGCAGTGTCAGACTTGCTTAGGCACATCTTACGAGGGGCTGAGACCAGTATCATAGTGGATTCGTTGACTTGCTTGGCGACTTGGTGAAGAACAGCTCTAGCTTCCGTATGAAAAATAAGGGACGCTGGGCGCGAAACAGGCGCGTGCTGTGCCTGTGCTTGATGTCACGGGAGCCCTGGTCAAACCAAAACAGATTGGCATCCTAGCACGATATCCTGTCGTCATTTACGGCTGTGGTAGAACGGATTGTTTGTGTTCAATTCTTGCTGATGTCAAGCTTGTTAGGAGCAGTCTTAGTCGGGGGGGGGGGGGGTGGGTGGGCCTGCAATATTAGTGGAAACTAAAAGGAAAGGTGATAAATTTATTGAGAAAAAGTCCGTTAAATATTTCGTTAAATTTCTGGAAATGTCCGCCAAGTCGTTAAGCCAGAATTTAACGAAAATACCTTTTACTCGTTAAATGCGTTAGATCGTTAGCCGTTAAATATGGTTCCAGCGGCAAAACATTAAGATTTTTCTGCTGCTGTGCAGAAACAGCAGAAGAGAAGGTAAAGCGAGGAACTGTTCAACATGTGCCAGGGATGAGCCGATTAACCATTATCCGTTATCCTTTATCTGGTTTCCGGTGGGCTTTGGCGTATCCGTTTTGCTGTTAGTTATTTTTTCCCGGGATTTTTCGCCGGATAACGAACAACAAAATGTAGCAAGCTTGCGATTACTTAGTTGAATATGAGGACAATTTTTAAAAAAATCGTATTGTGTTTTTTCCACTAGCAGTCGATATACGCTTGTAATGCCAGGTCGGTGCCTTCTCAGAGTTCTCAATCCTATAATTAGACTAAACTATCTAATTGCTCATAGCGTATTTGGAATGCAATGCTGAACACTGTCTTGCTCATTTCTATTTGTGCAGTTTTCACCAAAAATTTTTCTAGCATAATGTACGATCTGGAAAAAAAACCAGTCGATCAGTAGAGAAAAGGACAAACGTCTCTACGAATCACTTCGTTTTAAGGATGTGCCAGATGCTCCGCATCTACACGACCTTTTAGCGCTTGAAACTATGTTTGACAATAGCAGTAATTTGAAATTTCCCCTTTCCAAAGCAATAGACTATTATTGGATTTGTGCAAGAATTAGTGTTAAATCTAATTGGGAAGTAAACAAAAAGCGACTCTTTTTAATGACTGCCTCAACCAAGCATAGAAAATCTCGTGGGATCTATCCATAGTGACTTCGTTGCTGCTGAAAACATGAATAAAGGATATAAGATGACGGAGTGCCAGATGCGACAAGCATTCTACTCTTACGTATTATGCTGGAGGCACTCTAAATGCGTATTCGGCCTACACAATGACTTGCGGTGGTTAGCCGATGGACAACTCAGTGCATTATCCTGCGCGGACAAGCCTGGTACCAATACACCAAGCCCGAAAATATGGAAGGCTATGTTGACCTGGAGGGAAATCCGAACCAAGAACATTAAGTCGTAGAGCATGCGACAGGCGACACTTCCGGCTGCACTACCACGAGCCTTGAGGAAAAAACACCAATAAGAATGTTAAAAGTGGCTTATTTGACTGTGACATGGACAGTGTTGCTATTACCGACCTACCATTGGAGAAAGAAAGGTTTAAAAGTAGTAATTTTGTTGTTTGTTCGTTATGCGTTTTTTCCGTTATCCGGCCATTTTTGGGCAAAATTATCCGTTATCCGTTATCCGGTTTTAAAATTTTTATTATCCGCTAATCCCTAATGTGGGCGTTGAAGTAGCGCAAGTTGGGTAAGCACCGGCTTCCACGTGCAGCATTAAATGAATTCAAGTTCGGGTTCCCCTTGGGGCTCCTGATCCTGCAACTCTTCGGTGTCAATGGGTTGGGGCGGAAAGTGTTTGGGGGATACAAAACACTGACCAGTCTATCAGCTGGTCAGTTCAACTCATTGTAAAGGCTAAATTCACATTCAGATTGCGCTCACGGTACCTTTGATGCGCAGCAAGACCAACGAAGGCACCAACTAGCGCAAGCATTCTGTTCTTTACGTATTGGATTCAAGAGGTTCCCAAATGAAGTTCGAAAAGAATGAGCGAAATTCACCAGCTACTCATTTCGACGTGGTTCATTCGGCGTAGATCCTCCTTCATCCTCCTCCCTCCTTCCTCCTTCCTCCTTCTTCACTTCACAGCTGTATGCCCTTGTAGCTACTTTACTGCTGCGAGCGATACGTTTGATGAGAAATGAGGCGACGATAACGGGCTGATTTGGCCATTACGCTGACGAAGGTCTTGTTGTTGTTGACTTAGGGGTTTTCGTTCCTGCAATGTACACGACAAATCACCATCAAAACGAGCGAATTGCAGAATTCCTCGTCCGGAGCTGCCCACGATCTCGATTCTGAGAGAATGTCTTTTGCAGTCGATCGGTATCGCCATCGTTATCATAGCCGTGCACATCTCCATGGCGAAGATGTTAGGCAAGAAATTCAAGTACTCCGTCGACGACAATCAGGTCCCAGAACTGCACTTGTAGCTACGCCTTTTACATATTTGTTTGCTATTTAATCCATTTATTTATTTATCGTTGACTATTCAGCTTTCTCCTGATTCTGGCTCTATATTCAAGAAGATTTTTAGGAATTGTATGCTATCGGGTTTACCTCCATGCTGGGAGGATGTTTCCCCGCCTATCCTGTTTCTACTGCCCTTGGCAGAACTATGGTGAATGTGAAGAGTGGAACGAAAACGCAGGTGAGTCGACTGTTTCATGCACACTAGAGAACTGTGGTCACTCTTTTTTGAAGTATTCCTTTCCTATTCCAGCTGTCCACGGTGTTCAGTTGTGCTCTCTTGATGTCCATTATTCTGTGGCTCGGACCATTGCTTAAAGATCTTCCCAAGGTTGTTTCTTATGCGCTTTCTGAAACCTTTCACAAATGGAATTTGTAAACGGGTAATATGTATTTTCACCATTCTTCAAATAAGAATGCCTACAGGATTGCCTCTTTGTATATGTTGTATCTAGCAAGTAGAGGAAGAGAGTATATACAAATAAGCAGTTTCCTTTGAATGGTGTGCAGTTGCCAGGCTTAAGTTCAACTGCCTACGAGTTAATTACTAAGGAATTATATACTTAGAAGCCACTCAGAGAAACGGGCTACGATCTGAACTAGCACTGTGAATCCAAAGCAACACTGACCACACGACTTGCTGTGGCCCAAGGTTCTTCTATGTACAAACACAATTGCAAGCTCATCCAAAAATTTTACGACGCTAAACTTCGCTTGAAATTTTCAGAGATCTCATTTCAACCAACGGGCGCATCGTGGTTGAAGATCTCGACCCAGAATCTGTCACCTTTCCAGAAACCTCGACCTTTAGCATTCTTGAACACCACTGGCAACGGTTTTTTGGGCTTTATATTAGGTTGTCCCATAAGTCCCGCCGTTTTTTCAACGATTCACTGCAGATTTCGCCGGCGGTCTCTTGCATAGCGCTGCATAGCTTTCGAAAGAGAATGATTTGCTCTGTCAGATTATGTATTGCATTTCTTTCTTTCATCATGAAATTTGTCAATTTTTAGGACGTTGAATTGAAAAGTGAAAAAGTGAAAAAGTAGCCATTTGCGCACTTGTTCTCTCCGCTTAGGTTTGTAATTTTTTGCGCAGTTTTTTATTGCATTTGGAAGACAATGTTCTGTGCTACAAGAGTTTGTGTTGGTCCTATTTTCTCATTTGCCTTTATTGATTTTTAGGCCATCAAATTGGGAATTCCGACTTTTCTGTCCGAATTTTTGCCAAAACTCCTGTTCTGAGGTTGGACTTTTTTGCTTGGTGTCATATGTCGTTTGGAATAGGGTGTCTTACTCAGTAAGAATTTCTGTCGCGTTTATTGGCTCACGCTGATTTCTGTCGAATATCAACAACTGAAGAAGGAAAAGGAGGTGAAGACGATTTTTCTCTTTTTGGCATTTTGCTGATATTCAATAGAAATCAATAAATGCAACAGACACTCTTATAGAACAAGACATTTTCTTTCGAATGACATATAACACCAACCCAAAAAGTCCAACCACAGAGCAGGAGCTGTCGGCAACAATAACCATCCTCCTTCGGTCGTGACAAATGAGCAAATAGCACTAACACATATTCTTGTAGTTCAGAACACTGTCTTCAAAATGCTATAAAAAACTGCGCAAAAAATTACAATCCTAAGCGGAGCGAACAAGTGCGCAAATGGCTACTTTTTCACTTTTTCCCTTTTCACTTCAACGACCTAAAAATTGACAAAATTCATGATGAAAAAAGAAATGCAATACATGTTGTGATAGAGCAAATCATTCTCTTTCGAAAGCTATGCAGCGCTATGCAAGAGGCTGCCGGCGAAATCTGAAGTGAATCGTTGAAAAAAACGGCGAAGACTTATGGGACAACCTAATACATAAATAAATAAAAATAAATACAACAAATATAATATAAATACATATTCGACTGCTTTAGTGGCTCTGTTAAAGCTAAATGCACCAAATAAGCCAGCTCCGGGAATTTTTTTTGTTGAGCATCATTCTCAGGCGGTTTTATAAGATATCACAATTTTTGGTTGATTGTAGCGCAGCCGGAGGAGGGTTTCCTAATCAGAGTTGCTGGCTCGAGTCCCGCTGATGCCATTCAAGCCTTTCATTCGGGATCGGCCACTGTGAACCAAATCTGTCTGAGAAAGATAATACACTCACTGACTTGTCCACGGGATGACCACTGTAAGCCACCGCATAGGCCAAATACGTATTCTATTTGGCTCCACGATATCCCGTAGCATTGGACCGAACACCTTTGCCTGCCTCTGCCATTATCAGACTAGAAACCGTCGTCGAGGCTGTTTTAAGATCGGTCATAGAGCTGTTGTCTCAACGAGGAATGGTTTTCCTAGTCTGTCACCGCATAAGTGGCAGTGCCTAAGCTGTATAACTGGTGTGTTGATATACCCTGATTCACGGCCAGCTATAATCAGCTCGACAGATAGGAAGCGGATAACAATTACGGCCGGCACAACAATTAGATGCGCTGCATAAAGGCGGCGAAAGATCGGCCAAAGTGCGGCAAACTTGAAGCGCATTTGGGGAGGGAGCGCAGCTCTGAGGATAAGGATAAGGATAGCGCCTCCTCCGACTGCGCTACACGCGCCCACTCTGTCAGAGCTCTGAGGAGGTACTAGAAATGCGGAGCCGAGCCAGGACACGCTGCAGCGCTTGCACAGTTTGGCCCTTCGAGGACATATGCCCCTTTGATGTTAGCTAAACATTATGTGCCTCGGATATTGTAATCGACAGTTGGTTTCAGTGCATTCTCGCCTCCATCATCACTGTGGCGCTGAAGTCGATGTTCTCGAAGTGCGGAGAACTAAGACGCATCTACCCAGTCTCGAAGATAGATTTTGTAAGCTTTCGTTTAAGAACTTACTTTCTTGTTTTTAATGGTTTATTATCCGTTTGATTCGATTCTACAAAGCGAGAATCTATCAACGTAGGAATTTCTTGAATTCTTGCAATTAAACATCGGCTTTACTCTACATGAGTAGAGAGGACGATTTGTGACATATTTACTGAAAGATTTGCCAGCATTTGTTGCCTACGAGGACAGCACTCGAAACTTAGCTGTCCTAAAGCGCTCCACGCAGGAAGGTTTCGTTGTTCTACTATTCTCGGCATCCCCTCAAAACGCCTGCGGCTTTATCATGACGATCAAGGGCTGAAAGTCAAGTTAACGAGCATTCCACACTTTCCATTCCACACTTCCAGTGAATGGACGGTTACTTCATTACATGAATATTCAGCGAACATTGAGGCTTTCTGTCGTCTAATCCTCGCAGTTCGGCAGATCTTCTAAGATGCCTTGTCTCTGTTCATATCCCCTAGATCTTGACAATTTCGCATGCTTTAGCAAGTGCAAACGAACACGGCTGGCAAGGCGTCTGACCCGAAAGGAAGTGTTTCACCAAGCTTGGTGGGGAAATCGATTTTGGTTCGCTGATCAGGAAAGGCGCCCTTCTGCTGTAATGAATTAGTTCCAAAGCATAATGCATGGGATAAAAGGCTATACAGATACAGATTAGTGATAGTGATAAATGGTGGTAAGTGGCTGCGGTAATCATTCTTTTCTTAGGATGAGCCACGCATTTCACTTCTACGGGAATGTCCTGG
This sequence comes from Heligmosomoides polygyrus bakeri, assembly GCA_947359475.1. Taxonomy (NCBI): domain Eukaryota; kingdom Metazoa; phylum Nematoda; class Chromadorea; order Rhabditida; family Heligmosomidae; genus Heligmosomoides; species Heligmosomoides polygyrus. The sequence continues at coordinate 38,539,215 of OX375869.1, forward strand.
AGGCAACTTATATGCGTGTTTGCCTACAAAATGACTTGCGGTGAACAGCCGATAAACAAGTCAGAGTTTTTCCTTCCCAGACATGTGTGCTAGCAACTTGCCGATCCAGAAGGGAAGCAAGGTTTGAATGTTCCGAGTAAAACCCGAGCCGAGAGCCTAGTTTTAGGTGCACACGACAATCGGCCCCTTCTCCGACTATGTGCGCTGCCACGCACCCACCTTTGGATTGTACTATATCTGGTCAGCACTGTGATACGTGCGGCGTGTTAGGAATGTTATTAGACTGCATTATGGTAGTATTTCTATGAAGGTTTTGCTCAAATATTTTGCATACATACCGTATTCATTTTAAAGTGGATGATTTTTATTTTAAACTCAACACCTTTCAAGCCAAAATGGTGGTATCCGAAGTCAAAGAGGACAGTTTGAAGCGAAGGCAGACTAATCTCTGTGCTAAGAAAATTTCTATTAAAAACTCATATGTGTCTTTAAAAAATGACTGCAATTTTTGATCGAGTATAAAATTGCTATCTCCTTGGCTATGCGCATGTAAACAGAATTTACACTATCAGTCCAGTGGACAGGACGATTTATAGGGACGAGTACGCACATAGCGCATTATGCGCAACATAACACATAACACCAGGGCGAGATCAAATTTTGAGAACTTCGCCTTTTCCCTCCCTAACAACCATTCCCAGCTTTTCCACTCGTCCACTCCCTTCCCCATGGTGGGTCTTCTCGTTGAGCCACGCTGCGCTCTCCATGCCACTGCTGCGAGTTGTTCTATCTATTCTAATTTACTGCTGCCCTTCCTACATCTCCCTAATGCCTTTCATTCAAGGTTTATTCTTTTTTGGTGGTATCTTTATAGCATTAATTCTCTATAACATCTTAAACTTCTTTCTCTACGTTCAATTGTTGCTCGCCAAGCCCAACTTCAACAGGGGGAGCTCAGGCTAGTTTACAGCAGGAACTCCTTCCTCCTTCCCCTCCCTTACTGATGAGCACAGGGGGAAGGATACTCTGTCTGTTTGGTTTTCGTCTAAGGGCCCGTGCGAAACGAAAACCAAACCAATTCTTTGTTTTCCATACTTTCATAATTAAGCAATCACAATTATATGGCTATACTCAATTATAATTTACCCAAATAGTGTATTCTCCTTTTAATAAGGTGCTCTGATGATTTTTAAATTAAATTTTCATCGAAGAAAGAATTTTGACTTTATCAAACAATGTTTATTCGAGCTTTAGATAGGATATATTTAGTTTGTAGAATGTCCTGCTTATTTTTAGTGGTATCTAACTTCAACTCAAAGTGTGTCCAGCTTAACGTGAGGGCGGTAGAAGCGAAGCGAAGTCTTTTGCGGTGCCTAGGTCACCCTCGTTCCAGGCCATATGGGTGGTCTCGTTCGTCTGCACAGCTTGTATCGACGTTATGGAAGGACTGGCCATCTCCATTCTGTTCGCACTCTTCACCGTGATATGTCGATCTCAATGGCAAGGAAGATGGCTCTGGCCAGATCGCACCTACCAGCCAGATCGGCCCCTAACACGTCTCCTTCAGGCCCAAATCACAGTACTTCTTCCGCTCTACAGAAGAGAAACAAGGGCAAGGCGACGACAACCCCGACGTATGCGTCTTCCGCTTCGACGGTCCGCTACTCTTCACAAATGTGGAAAGGTGAGACACCTTTAGAATTCGTTTACTGTTGTTATTCTCTCGACGAGACAAACAGATTACATCAGCTCGAGGTCGCAGTGACGACATGCGTGATCGCATAACCAGGTCAGTGTTTTTGTCAATCTCACTACCACACAAACCACGCATATCCGCTCACCGCGCCTGACCTCACAGACCCCTTGCTAAGTGAAAAATCTGCCTATTGGAGAACGATGCTACTGAACTTGTCGCACAGTACAGGCCACTTGTCAACTTGTCAGGGTAACTCTCGCTTAAAGCCGAGTTGGGCTTACAGATAATGCCGAGAGAACGACGTCATTGGAGATTTTCGTGGAAAACAGGCCATTCAGGCAACACCATGCTGGATTGCTTTTCCATCCCGATTGACTCGAATTTTATGCCACAGCATTACTGCTTCCTAAAGAACATACTGCACTTGTTAATATTCCTTTGTCAGGCTCGCGGAGCAGAAATCCTATACCAGAAACGACAACGGCAAGCAATGGAGCAAAAGAATAGAGGATAAAGATCCCTAACCCTTGCTTGTGATGCGCCACGAATTTAACTTATTCTTCATATCGTGGAGGGATCTCGAATGCGTATTTGGCCTGTAGGATGCAGTGGCGCAGTCGGACGAGGCGATGGATGTCGCATACACTCGATGTCCTTGGTTCGGGTTTTCCGCTTGGGTTAACCCCGCCTTCTATTCCTAGGGGGTCGGCGATTTGGTACCAGAATTGTCTGTGAAGGATAAAAGGTCTGCTTGTTCATCAGTTGATCCCCACATCATGGGATATGTAGACGAAATGCGCTTTCAATTTGCCTCGAGGACATCCCGAGAAGTAGACTGCGTGGTGCATCCCACAGGCGGAACGTCGTCCTAGACAAGTCTGGTTGCAGCCTACCGACCTCGAGAAGATGCAAAGATTGGTAGTCCCCGGAAGAGCTTGGGAAGCTTGTTAAAAAGAAAGGCGAACGAAGAATGCTAAAGCTAATATCCTCGCCTAGCTGTTCTTCATTGCCTTCGCGCTAGTGAAATGAGTCGAGTGTATGACTTCATTTGACATTTATGACATTCGACATTTCATTTATGACACCAATTATATTTATTACTGTTGATTATATGCTTCACGACTACAGACTCTCTTGGATTATTATTTTTGATTTGTTTTATTATTTTTGAAGTGAATTTCTGGATTTCTGCCGTGGTGAAAACAATTCATAGTGCCTTTTTGAGGCTCCAAAATACTACGGCCTTTCATGTGAAGTGCTCCTTGAGCCTTTCAAGGAAAGACACCCAATGCTTCTCACACATTGTGTGTTTTCTTGTCTTTTCAGACTTCCACACTTGAAAATGTTCTTGTACTCGGAAACTTATTCAGTCCAAAAGAGCTCGACACTATGCTTGCGCAAGAAGTGCTCGAAAGCTGTTCCTATTTTTCGCCGTGGTAATGGGTTTCTCCACTACCTGTCGTCGCCCCAAATTATACGTCAATTTTAATTGCTTCTTGCAACCGATTGGGGTGATCAGCGAAAATTAGGCGAAAAGCAGTCATGTATGGTAGGGAATTCAGGTCCCTAGCAGCAGCGTCGGTCTTCTGGAAGTAGAGCTCACGGTAGAATCGTTCAAATCGGCTCGGGAGGATGAACTTGGGAGCAGGGAACCCAAGTGCATTGGGCGGAACATGCCATCTTTACAGAACCAATATGCGATATTGTAATGCTCCGGGTCCCACGGAAGTCTAGAGATGACTCACGGGAGTGTACTTTTATATGTATTGCATGGAAAACTCGTGCTAGCTACGATATTAAATGAAAGAACAGCACCAACGGTACCGAAAGGTCTTGAATGTCTATGAGGATTGTGGAAGTATACGATTTTTCCAATATTAGGGTTACTAGTGGTTGCCCTGGTGACGAGAAAATGCGCTGTGACAGCTGAGGTAGTATGGGGTATGCTCGGGGCAAGCATCTAATTTTTTTCATTTGATTCCCTATGCATGTCCAGGTGCACACTGGAAGTGAGTTTTTCCCAGCGTTGCCCAGTGTTTTTGTTGTTCAATGAATTTAGACACGAAGTATAACACATTGCCAAGCACGAATGTGCTCGTTCATAAATGTGCAGTAGTGCTTTCCTTTACATCCTAATACTGGAAAATTCGTCATCATCTTGATCAGCCTTCTTGCTTCTTCATTGTTCTTCTTACCATTGGATTAGTGTTTCTCTGACTGAGTAAGGAATCGGGGTCCTCTCCACCAGGTATCAAACGAGATGAGTTTTTCTATTGTGAGGGCTCTGCCTCCGATATCAGCTGGGTTGTTGTTGCCGGGAACGAACCGTAAAACCGCTTCCGGAGCGTTTTCTTTGATGCTCGAAGTTCGATTTCGGAAGAAACTGACAAATTGCTTCCATTTTTAATCCACCTCAAGGCAACACTGCTATCGTACCATAAGAAGGAGAATATCCATATTTGTGCAGACATACTTCAGTAACTTCGATCCCAGATTGATAGCTGAGAGCTCAAGACTATTTACAGTTCTTAGGAGGTAAGATGCGAAAAGTAAAAAATAATGAAAGTGAAAATAGTAGACGAATTAATGTTTTTGTAGATTCAAGAAGTCGCTAAAGTCGACGACAGACTGTTGGATGGAAACTTGGACGTCGAAGAAGGTTTGCCCACCTAGAATGCTTTTTGTTCAATCCATATCTTACCTACTTACGTTAGAGTGAGAATCACCCGTAGTAGGCGTAGAAGAGACTAGGCTGAATATCAGTATAGGATTCCTCACGTGCGAGATTTTCAGGCCACGTCCAACGGGACCGAGCAACCGAAACGGCCTGACAACCTTTGGAAGGAGGAGGTCCCTCACTTCCTCATCATCGACTGTGCGGCCATCGCCTATTGCGACTACATGGCTGCACTGGCGCTGAACGAGGTGACGTCTCCTGAAGATTGGAGGAAATAGGCTCTCAGTGCACCACATTCGGAGGGAATACGGGGCTGAGATTAGAGCTTGAGGATCACCGTTTCACGAGAGGAAATTGGTTTGCTGGCGCTCACGTACTTGCTGTTGAATGGAGTAAAAATGTTGGTGAAAGAGGATAAGGGGCTGCAGCACCTTCTTGGCGGTTTGGCGTCTCATGCACGGTTCTTGAAACTTTGAACATTTTGAGGAGCTATAATTGACTGACGCTATAATGAGACATTATAGTTTCAAAGTTGGGAAATTGCTGATTCTGCGACAATCATGTTGCCTCTCTTAGACTCGTCATCGTCGGCACAATGCATCTTCTGTTCAAAATCGTTTTCGTCCCACATCCTTCAGAACACCTCAGCCTGCTAAGCTCGTTTCCGCGTCGTAACCGGTTACGACACAAAGACTGAACTCCCACATTTCTTCGAGGTCTTCACTGATTCAAAGCTGTTCAGGTCGCCAAGGATTGGAAGGACAAAGGCGGTATTCTGTACGTTGCCGGTGCAAATGGTGAGCGATCGCCTCAATGTGTCATATCCCTCAGAGCTCGTTTACCCTCCCTCGAAATTTTCTGGCAAATTGAACTGACAGTTTTTGCAGGGCCACTGCGTGCAGCGCTGCAGGCAAGCGGATTTTTCGAGAAAATCGAAAAGGAGCACCTCTTTCCCACACTGAAGGACGCCGTCGCCATCGCTAGTCGAAATCGGTAAGCAACCGGTGTGGTTAGACAGAAGCATACCGAGTGTTGGAGCACTTTGGAGATAAGGAGCAGTGTTAATCAATCCCATGTGGGGTGCGCCACATCTTCTACTTTTGCGAGATATCGTGGAGGTGTTTTGAATGCCAACTTGGCATAGGAAGCTAGGTTCGTCTAGGCGGGAAACTCGTATCAAAAACCTGATTCGGAGTGCATACGGTAAGCGGAACTTCCTCTGACTGCGCTACAACGCGCCTAGCTCTACACATGTTTGTAGAAATTATCGATGAAAGACTGTACTACCTAACATCTTGTGTAATATATTTTTTGCTTTTTGTAGCAACGAATAACACGGGACCAAGGTGGTGAGTTAATCCACCTAAAGAATTCATCTTCCTAAGTAGCTTCAGGACGCCTTCTGTTGGCAAGAAATGGCAGGTTTCTAGTGCACCAAAAACTGTTTCTAGTTTTCGAAGAGTATTGGGCAACTATGCTATTTATTTATTTATTTATTTTAATTTTCGCGTATTATTGTTTACATTTACTCCTCCGGATCAGTGAATGACTACCGGACTTGCGTGGAGGTGGTTCAGCAGTGCATTTCCTCTAGTCTGAGCACTGCAAGTGTTTGTATGGGAATAAAAGAAATACCCAAACATTCAAAATACTTGTCGGATGTCCCATTGAGGTCGGCTGCATGAGGCATCAAAAAATGGAACGACCTCTGTCACTCGTCCAGCATACAGTCTGTTGCCATTTCACCATGCGCTTGATAATAGATATCGAAATTAGCACACAATTTCATGTGTTCCAATCCTTCGTGGAAATAGGTACGCTATGCATTTATCTTCCTCAATTTTTAGATCTCTCCTCTATGACCTCCATGCACTGCTGTAGGTGGCTTTTAAATGCCACGTCTTCTATGCTATCAAGCATACTATGTAGGTCAGAGAAGCCTTGATCCGCCACAAAGTAGCCAGGAGCCGGATATTGCCGAAGGCCTCCTAATTCCTTATCGTCTGGACGTTGTCTCACAAAATCAATAAAATCGGTGCGAGAGAAGAGCTGAGGGACCGTGTGGCATGTCCCATTCGCACCTCTCTGCCAACTTCAGTAGCGGAGGCTTTGTTCCACATTCACGGTGGATCATTGGGCACCTTGTTCGACGTGCACTGAGGTTTCCTGTTCTCCACTGCAGACAATGTCCGAAATTCAGGGTATAGTCACGTTTGGTCGGACTGGTGACGACTTCAAAATATTTAACCCATCGCTATGCAGATTATAACGGGCTCGAATTGTCAGCCTGTAATGGACAACTCTAGCCAACTACTCGGGCTAATTTGATCCATTTGCATTAACATCTCCACCTGCACTTGAAGCAGTGCTGACGGTTTGCAAAGGGAATATTTGGACAGTACTAAAAGCGACCTTCTTATTGTTGTCCGAGAATCCCCAAGAGTACATACGAGCCCAACCATTCGGTTTTTGCAATCATTCAACTTCTATACTTGTTGGCATAATGGCCTGAAATCAATTAATGTGTAGCTTTGATGATGCGCTTTAATATTGGAGACGAGACCATCCCGGAGCATCGGTTGGAGGGCCTCCTTGGCGAGGACTGGACCCAGGAAGTTGTTTACAGAGTGAAGAGACCGACGAAATAATCCCGCGGATCGGACGAAGCGATCTCCGCTTGTAAGCTGGACAAATGTTGAAGAAAAAGAAGAAGAAGAAGAAGAAGAAGAAGAAGAAGAAAGGTATCAGATCTGCGGTGCTCCCTCGCATCGCAGTGCCGAGCATCTAAAGATTTTCCGACAGATGAGTCTACTTCGAGGTACATCAGCTGAACCAGCCAGCGATGCTAAACATCGCTCAAACTTCAAATTGTGCTTGTTAACGATTTTCACTAAGCTTCTTTATGTGGAGATGAAAACATTGATTGCGTCAGGTCTGCTAAAGTAAACACCCAGTATCTGCCGGTGTTTTTCAGTAAGACCTTGTACCTACATACATAGATCTCGTCCCTTTATTCTCTCAGGAAGCGAGTTCTGTTCATGGGGTTTCAGCTGACGTTGAAATGATTTCGTAGCTGCGAAATGACTCCGAGGTGACTCAGCTAGCATATTTCCACAGTAGCTTACGTTTATCTTGATAAAGGCTGGATTCTTATCTAAAGCTGGATTTAAATTGATTTTGCTTATTACAGAGGCGCCTTGAGATTGTTGTGTGAAGGCCGAAAAGAACAAGTGAGTCACCCTCTCATTTCGCCTTTCGTAGAGCCTCAAATTTGTAAAGAGTCAGCTTCATCAGATTTAAAAGAGCTTTGGGAGAGGGACAGGATTGTTCTAAGTTGAATATTCTGGTTAGCAAATGTGTAAAGAATTCCAAAGGATGGCTGTACGCGACCAGGAGACCTTGGAGCTCCATGGACCTCCCATTCTCTACTTGCTTGCCCTAATGTTTCTCACCCTTCATTCGTTTAAAATGGTCTTAAACAATTTTTCCCTTCCTTGTTACGTGATAGAGTAGCTCCTTGGATTCAGCCTCCCTCATCCCCTTCAGACTCAAGGAATTTCGACTCCTTCATCCGGCTTGTTGTTTGCGATGTCTCTTCACTGAGTGGGGTGACATCGCAGTATCCTCCTCTCCAACTCCGTGAAGAACTCAGTTACTAAAATAAATCGCGCATCTATTTTCGTCGTGATGTTATTCGTGCACGTCAAGTTGGTCTAATAATAGACGACAATATCGGATTATTGAAACAAGTTTATTCCTTATCTGTTGTGAGCTAGGACGCGTTAAGGCTGCTTTCTTTAACCGAATTGGTGCGACTTCACATTTGTCGACAGTGCAGTTGTGACGACAAAGACGTTGAGTGCATTCTGAGGCCCATTTCCCCCATACATATCTCATCTTTTCTACGCGGTGTATTTTTGCTTTGTTTCTTCTAAGCAGAACTACGCACCTTTTGGAAAGTTTTCCGCAATTTAAACACAGGTTTTTCGCCTATTTCTTTATGCATGAAACCTGCCTCCACCCCTTAAGGAGATAGGCTACAGGCATCCTTACATAGTCTGCGTTCTTGGCTCGGATTCTCCTGACCAACAAATTCTTCCACTCCTGCGGAGTCAGTGAGTTGATAGCAGTTCTGACTGCGAAGCCAAACAAAAGGGAACATTGACTTTACCGTTGCCTGACCACCGAGTTCACTGTGTAGACCAGATACGCATTCAAGTTGGCTCAACTGTATTCCGCAGAAGTAAAGTGCGTGATACATTCTTCAAGGGAATTGATTAACCCTGAGTTTGATCCTTTGACTTTATTCTTAACCTTAAGACAGTCTACAATACACAGTGATCCCTGGAACCATGTTATAAAAATGAACTTCTGCTGATTATAAGGATGGTGGTCGAATATGAAGGCTAATGTTAGCCAATCAATGTGTGAAGCAAACCAGGAGCGGGCCAGCGGTGTGTCGAAGCAGTGATTTTGGAACCCACTTCGGGTGTCCAAGTTCCGGCAGTGGCCATGTGGCGTCAGACCTTAGGTCATGAACTGCGGCCCTTTCAATTACGGGAACAATGCAGTCATGCGAATGGGTTGGAGTGCAACCGTGTGCAATCTGTAGCCAACCAGTAAAGGTCTCAGGTGTGTATCTCAACTGTGAGAACGAATGCCATTGCGGAAATCACCACCCTTCAGATAGTAGAAAAGTATGCTCCGTTTCCGTAAGGTCCTTGAGCCTACAGGGTTAGGAAACCTGACAGTTTACTATGGAATCGCACGGTCCCTTAAGACGACACCTTCCAATCATCGAATATGCAAACAAGTGCAAAAATACTGCTTCATAGGTTTGGGGTGAGGTGTTCGATTCCTTGGGCTACAGTAGATCTGCAATTTTTACGCATATTCGATGTTTGGAAGGTATTGCCTTGTGGGACTGTGCGATTCCAAAGTAAACTATCGTGAGTGAGGTATCATGCCTGGACAAGAGGAGGGCGTGATTTCAGAGAGCTTGGTGAGAATACCATACTCATTTGAACTGGGAGCTCCGGGTCACAATTTCTGCTCGAGGTACTTGTCTCTGAAACCCATCCTTACCATAAGGTAAATCTCCTGATGTCCCATAGCGCATGTTACACACTCATTCCTGTTTAGCTCGTCTGCTCCAAGAAACCGCTCCTGCCATGCAGAGCCTTCAGATAAGCAGTCTGACGGCCGAATAAAGTTTTCGACGCAATTTTGCATTTCCTTCAACTTCAAGTAATTGCAGCCCGGCTTATTCTGCATAGCAAAACGCTCCAAAAGGGCGCATGATCGAAAAAGATGCCCTTTTTAGCATACGGATTTGGAAAGCAGTGTCAAAAATGCGCGTGGAGGTCCACAGTCAATTGCACATTTCAGGGTTCTTCCTGTGTGTTTTTATAGCACTTAATATGTACCATCGAACCCGACGATGTACATCCAAACCCTTTAGATAGATAGCCTATGCACTTCTGTGGTTCTACAAGAAGATGTAGTTAGAAATTTCTATCAAATGATTCTGAACTCAGGCTCAGAAGTAATAGTGTAATAGGTAGTCCAAAAGTATCAGGAATTTGGATACCATTTACATATTTCACCGAAGCGTTCAAAGTTTTGGCTCCATAGTTCTTGGAAGTACTCATTTTTTTAGAAACCGATGTATTAAACATGTTCAGATCAACCAGCTGAACTCACGACCGACTTCGGCGATCGGCACATCGCCAGCCTCCCTACCTCCCACACCGCCTTCTCCGATTGTCCGGCTAGCACCATCATCTACGAACAAATAAACATTTTCTAAACGAACTCTTAATGGGTGAGACACATCAATGTCAGCTCTCAAGCACGCGAAATTCGCGGCACTAATACATATTATGCGGTGTTACGATGGCTTTGAATAATGTGCATTGATGCTTTGCGATTGTCTCCTCGCTTCAGCTGAAGTGCGCGTGTGAAGATTCGTTCATCGGTGCCGCATGAAAAGACGCCCACGGTCGAAGACATGCTTCAGCGGAACAAGCAGCACACCGAGCTGACTGCGACACCTGCATCTCCTGCCACCCAGCTGATCGTCGAAGTGCTCAAGCGGCGTCCACGACGTCTTTATTCGTACCTGCCGTATGCCAGAATAACTCGAAAGGTCCTCTCGCTCTAGGGCTCAGAGGAGCGTGTAGCCTTCGTTCAGGATTTTTGTGAAGACGTCCGACCAAAACGCCGCTTGGAAGGCACCCTGATGTTACTTGAAATACCATGGAATCCAATCAGATATTGCGTTGGGAATCTCACAGTGGTATTCGTTTTCGCAGTTCAGACATTCGCCTGAGAGACTTCCCTGGTCAGATAACGCGTCTTATTACTCACCATATCGCTTGATAAGCCACTCTATCAGGGATTTCGGCTGTAATTTTCTCTGTTAAATTGCTGTAAGTCGTTTATGAATCCGGCACCAGAAGGCAATGAGCCCTTCGCTTTTCCTCCCTAATCCTAATGTGTTTTGAGATTGGACTTCTGCTGAATCTAGGAGCACGACTTCTTCTTCTTCTTCTTCTTCTTCTTCTTCTTCTTCTTCTTCTTCTTCTTCTTCTTCTTCTTCTTCAGCGTTTGTCCCGCATCTTAGCGGGGTCCGCTATTCTGGTGTTATGACGCCACCTTTCCCGATCCAGCGCTAGATCAGGGTAAACACCAGTAATCTTCAAGTCCGCTTAACGCATCTAATCAGCGCTGCTTCGGGCGCCCTCTGGGCCGCTTTCCTATTACCTCGAAGTTAAGGCCTATCTTGCGGACGCTATCTTCCTTTCCACGCAGAACGTGGCCGTACCATCGCAAGCGAGTCTAGGAGCACGTCACATGTGAAAAGCACAGTTTTCTTCACATCTTCGAACGATCTGCGTGAAAACACTTGGTAGTACCTGCCCTCATGCCTCCCCGTCCTGGTTGAACGTGGCCTATCAGCACACCTCAAAAGTGGGTGATGGATTACTAAATCATTGATAACCGCCACGACAAACTTCAAGAAAACACCGGATGGCATGCGGCTTAGCTTCTAAATACATAACATCTATTCGTCTGTTACAGTCAAGCCCATTTATTTATATAAACTTTTCTATATGGTGGAGGTGAATAAATTTTTGAACTGCCCGAATGCGTCGAGAGGGGCGACATAAGAATCGACTCCGCATCGTCTCAGCTAAACAGGAATTTTCGTGACAGCGAGGAGCAAAAAAATTCCTTCCCATCGTTAAAATTTAGCACGTTCGTTTTTAGGGGTGCCTCTGTGTACTGTTCAGAATAGCATTTGTTTTTGTAACGACCACCCACTGCAGAAGTCGCGTTTTATGACCTCTAGGTACTCTGCGGTTAATTTGTTAACTAACTACCAAAAGTGGCAGGTCGAAAAAAGTCTTCTGCAATAAACACACAATGACGAGGGATGGTCGGGCCCGCTACTCGTCTACGAAGGCGAAGCCACGCCTGGCTTCGGTTCGCCCTAGGCGGATCGGCTCGGCCTCGTCAGCCCGTAACCCATCTCCGCCTCCGCTACCGTATCCACCCTGCTCTACCATAATACAGATATAAACCAGCTGCATGTTAGTATGGTACACAAGAAGGAAACTCTCTGCCCTCAAGTAAGGAGTAATTAACCTATAACTTGATAGGATCACCATTCAATTCCTCAGGGAAGTGTCGCGATGATTGTTTAGTGACGTCGTAGAAGAAACCTGAAAGCTCTACTTCCTGGTTGAATGCCTTTTCCCAGTCAGTCGGTGGGAAGTCCTGTTTTTTTCTATCACTGACATGAGAACCGGCACCCTTCTATACTTGCAGTCTTGTTTTTACCCAAATCTCTTCTTGGCAACGATCTTGGAACACTTCGAAACTATCGATAGTAGAAGGACGGGTTTGGTGGATGTAGTCGTCTTCCGTTCGCATCCGGCGATATCCAACAGCATCGTCCAGAAAGCTGGCCATTACCGCCTAACCAAATATCTAGGCATGTGTAGCGATGTGCCGATGTCTGCTGACTATTCGAGGCTCCCGCCGTTGTTAAATAGATACACATTTCCGCGAACACCTCAGCACTTCTTCGGCTTGCAATCGCCTCGAAAGTGGCTAGGGCGAAGGAGAGTTGCAATTATGGGAGAGAAAATGGAAGCCAATTCAACGCGAGGGTTTCCTACTGTAGTGACTGCGAGCGTATGTAGAGCTTTTGAGTTGTCATGCTGCAAACGAAGAGTAAAAAGGAAGGATTTCTGAAGGATCTCAGCTGAAATGCTTTTTCGTTATTCAGTGGCAGAAACACTTATGTAGATTCATGCTAAAAGACGAAAAAATAAGACGAACCATGGATGAGCTCCCAACGAGCTCTTTTGCCTCTCTTTCTCAATGAAAATTTCGAAATACCGATCTTCGTGAAAGGAGGAAGGAATGAGACTGCTTTTCAGGGTTGAGTAATTCTAAAAGATGAGATAATCAGGCTTCTTACTGTCAAAGAGTTCAACAACGTAGCAGCATGAGTAGAAGTAGCAAAGGTATTTCATGCGAAGTGAAGTATGTATCAGACACGCTGCTGAAGGGACCGAAGAGTAATTTCAAAATAGTCCAGTTTTCGGAAAACTATGTGCTCGTCTCAATGTTCTTGTCTGTAAGGGATAGGAGATTCTTCGTTATAGCGGAGCATTCACTGGGTCAACAGCCAGTTTTTCCTTTCTCATTCTTGCCCTCTGTGCCGTCGTATACATCTTACCGGTGTCATAACGCTTTTCGGGGCTTTCATATGACCGTTCGTATGTCGCCCTACTGGCGTGCTATGAGCCACAATGAGAGCTGGAAAGGAATACGTTTATCTTTCTACAGTACTTCAACGAGATCATTCGGGTTTGTGACCGGTAAAGGAAGGATATGACTAGGAAGAGAGATCATCTTCAGTCAGCATTTCTCAACAACAGAAATAGAACAGCGCTATACTGAATAAAGAGACCGAGAACACAGTTTCTGTCCCTTTGCTCAAATTCCATTTACAAACGGCTCAGACGAGAACTCGAAGCTGAAAGCAACCCCGGCGGCTGTTGGAGAAGACAGAGAATGCATGAGTACACCAGCTTTAGCGAAGGAACGGAGACGGCTTGATGTGTGCTGAGCGGGCGCTGGAAAGCTAGAAGAATCTGGCTCTTCGTGTGGCGCGCTCGTTGAGGATCTGTGCGATTTCGGCGATTCGTTCCCTCAGCTCCAGCTCGTCCTGCTCGTCGTTCAGCGCCTCCATCACCGCCTCTTCGGGAACGACGACGAACTGCAAGGGTGGGATCGGAGCCGCGGTGGGTGAATCGATCTCAGACTCACCTCTGCCTCTTCTGCCTCATCTCCCCAATCCATTGGTGCCGCCCTCCGATCCCTCGGGAACGGCTCCAGCACTGTTTGTTCCAGCATCTCGTTCGGGACCTCGATGATTTCGTACTGCGGAACGGCTACCATCCGTGGCAGCTCGTATCGTATCATCTCGCCCCGCACAATATCTGCCAAAGCGGCTAATTCGTTGTCGGATAGCTCTGAACAACAAAAGGAATCACAACGGAACTCACTCAGAGTGCCCACAGTGCGTCCCTAACTACAGCTCTATGAGAATCCCCAAGGCAGAAAATGGGACGGAACTGCGAAGGTTATTTGCTCTGCAGAAGCTCAGGAGATCCACTGAGCGGCACGAAATGTTAATTAAATTCATGTCTCATCTAATGATTTTTGGGGACGTCAGGAATTATCGCTTAAGTCAAAACATTTTATGGCTCCAGGGCGCATTACTCCTTGGACGTACATACTCTAGCGTGGAAAACAACATTTTTCCTTAACATGCATCCTCTCTGGCCTCTGGCTTACTAAAAGCACACAAACGAACTCGTAATCTCTCAAGAAAACCTGTGCTGCTTAAAGAACTTATGGTTAACTGAGCGACAAATTGTTTTTACAAGTACCGATGTGACGAAGCCCGATACTGAGAAATCAAATGCGACACATCGAAGCAAAATGACTCCCGGAAAGTGCACAACTGGAGCAAAACTTTCAAGACTGGGCTTTCCGAGAAATCTAGAAAAGTGGGTGCATATGAGATGAAGAGAAATTCCGAAAGGCGTGCTGCCGAGCGAGACTCTGAACACCTCCTAACGCTGGCCAGTGAAACGGAATTCACTGAACTAACAGCAATTTAAAAGACCACGTTGAAAAGGTTTAATCTGGAGAATGCATGAGCAATGCGAAGAAGGTGAATAGCTCGTGTCTTTCATACATGTTCCGGTGACGAAAACAAGCGTCAAGGATGATATGTATAGTTGCCGAAAAAACTGCATTTATATGGCAAATCGGAAACAGCACGGCAAGCGTTGTCTAGCATAATTCACCTACACAAAGATGCTGACAAAAAACGGCGACACAAAAAATACAGAACCCGATTCACTATCAGGACAGGATCACTCGCATAAACAAGCCCACTTCGCTTGAAAGTTCACGGTTGCCTTTGACAAAGGAATTCCGATACTCCAAACAACTCGGAACCTTTAGCATTCACAGTGCGCTCCATTCGAACGGCTTTAAGCCTTAAGGCTTTAAGCTTCGACAAGTTCCCTTAAAAAGGAGTTCCGACCAACAGGTAGCTTCCTCCTCTCAATGGGAAGAAGACAGCGAATAGATGAGTGTTGAAGGAGACAACTCTATGTACAAATAGAGTTTTAGAGATGAACGCCTGCATAATTTTTTTATCGTTTTCCACTTAACCCACTTAGAGGCCGGTGTCTCACCAGATCTATGTTGTCAGCAAGTTAGGTCAGCCAGGCCTCTCAGTAAGCAAAGTAGATGAAGCGATGTTGGAAGCAGCAACGGAGTGCAGCATCCGTGTTTCGTGTTGAGTTCGGTGCCTCTCTGCTTTCTTTCCAAGTGCTAGCGCTCAATTGTTGACAAACACCATCACTTCTTGAGGTCTTCCCTTACGATTCTAGCCTTCTCAAGGGTTCAACAGCTTGACAAAAAACATGATTGCCTCCTATGGCAGGAGTACTGTGCCCACCGCCTATTATTTGACTTATGGTTAGAGCTCGGCAAAGGGAGGGTTTCTAAGCACTGATTTTTGCTCCAATTGAGCTCTAGTCGCCTTTTTCTCTTTCTTTCTTCTTCTCACTTCTTTAACTTATCGGCACTGTTGCTCGTTCATCTCCCACTCATTTTCTTATTAAAGGATAAAGGATAAAGGACGGCCTTACTCAATCCCTTCTGGGATGCGCCAGCGCATTCTACTTCTACGGGATGTCGTGGAGGCGACGTGAATGCGTATTTGGCTATACAATGACTTGCGGTGACCAGCCGATGAACAAGTCAGCGCTTTATCCTTCCCAGACAAGTCTGGTGCCAATTCACCGACCCCGGAGGGATGGAAGGCTTGGTTGGCCTGGGCGGGAAATCCGAACCAGGAACCTGGTATCGGCTGCACGCGGCGGTCGCGCCTCCTCCGACTGCGCTACACGCGCCCATTTTCTTATTATTTCTCAGAAAATTACTCTACCTTCTCCTTCAGTGTGAATACCGTGTCTTCTTGCCATTAGGCAAGAACAAACGAAAAAATGAAAACGAAGAAGCAGTGCCATCTTTATGAAGCGTAGTCTATTTCCA
Source organism: Heligmosomoides polygyrus bakeri (assembly GCA_947359475.1). Classification (NCBI taxonomy): domain Eukaryota; kingdom Metazoa; phylum Nematoda; class Chromadorea; order Rhabditida; family Heligmosomidae; genus Heligmosomoides; species Heligmosomoides polygyrus. The sequence goes on from OX375869.1 coordinate 38,555,243, forward strand.
ACTAGTGTTGTGCACGTCGTCCCCCTTGACAGCTGATAGGGGGAGAAACCGAACTAGATTATGCGAGTGGCAGACGTAATAATTGAATTTGTAAAAAAACGGGCAATGACTAGTTACGGAAGGGCTCACGTTGCAGTTGCTGTCGGAGAAGGGCCTCTTCGGTGAATTCGTCGTCGTCGTCGTTGTCAGCGTTGATGGCGTCTTCGAAGATGACCTGTCGCTTACCCCTCCGCAGTTTCTTCTTATCCGCCAATGATTTTGCTGAAACCCCACGGGTTAGGAAGCCGCACAATCGTAGAAAGAAGCCGAAAATAGACTCACCGTGCTCCCTGAGACTCGAGGATTTTGATGAGACGGCTTTTGTGGCCTGGAAATGAAAAGAATAATCGAAAGCCACACTTACAGGTGCAAGTAATTTTTGGAAATTTGGATGTATTGCCGTGGTACGAAGTGGACCTTACTCTATCAACGGCGGAAAAATTGAAAGTTAATTCTTTCTGAAAGAAAGCAACAGGCTGACCTATGAGAGGAGTGTTTTGCGAATTCTGCAATTAATAAATAAACTCCTGGGTGAGGGACACCACCTGTCTCCGTTCTATTCGGAGGCGAAATCCCTCTCACTGGGTTGGAAATTTCCAATTTTTTTTCACGGAGCACCTTATATAATAACGCACTAAGCGATGAGTCGATCAACGCTGAGTCATAACATAGCAGGAAAAAATAAGAAGAAATTCGGGGGGGGGGGGGGAATAGGGCGCGAAAATGGCGAAAAATCTCAGACGTCTTCTATTGCCTGGAAACTTTAGCCGTGGGGGTAATCGAGGTCGCTGAAGACGAATCTGAAGTTCGTTTTTAAAGAATCGACCGCTATCAATTGACATTGACCAAATAATCAATTTTTTGTGGATGTCGTTCAGGCGGTCCGAAACTTCTGCCCTGGGGTTTACGGGACGCAAATCAATGGGCGCGAAAATAGCAGAAAATAGCTAGACTTCTACGTGTCAGGGGATTCAGAATACGTGCCGAATACGTAGCGCAACATGCCTGGTGATTCAGAAGACGTGCCGAAAACGTCGTCCGCTAAGAGGGATCATTGAGGGGGACGAGTAGCAGTAAAGGGGAGTTGTTACGTAAGATGCCACAGAAGACAGGCAATGAACATCGATCGATTCTCTCAGATTTAACCGACCAGAGTGGGATTTAAGTGATTACGATCGTCGAAGGAAGGCTTTCACAGCAAGTAAGAGAACACGATGAGAACAAGTAAGAAGTTTCGATCGGGAGGCCAGTATCGGTCGATTTTATCGATTTCCTCACCAGTGATTTCGGTTTGGGAGACACGCGGATATAATGGAAGTGTTTCACAGCAAGTGGAAAGTTTCGATCGGATGGCAAATATCGAGCTACGTTATTGACTGTAGCTTGGAAGTGACGTTCCTTTGTTTGTCTGTGGATGACGGTTAGGCAATTCGTCACTGTTGTAGCGGTCCCGTGTGGAAAAAAAATATCTGTTCAACATAGCATTAGAAGTAGAGTGAATCTTCAAAAGTACTCTTCGTTGCGACCGAAATTGAGCAGCCGCTCAGCATTCATTGAAAATGTCGATTTTTGCCTGAGGTTGACCTTTGAGGGCGAGGAGTGAAGGTCCCTGCAGTCATCTTGGCACTGGAGTGAAGTGGGGACCGTGCTGTGGGACAGTTTTCGAGTTAAGAGTTGTCGAAGAACCTAGGGGACGAAGGCGATGATTAGCACAAGTAATGACATCATTGAACCGTCTGGATATGGTGCTGATGTTAAACGTGGTGGTGGTGGTGGTGGTGGGGATTCTGGATGGCTTCATACTACAAAACTACTCACCTGGGGTACCGCCGGTATCATTTCACAGCGGATTCACCACATCGGCCTATGTAGTAAGTGATACTGGCTAGTGAGAGATATAGAGATGCAGAGACACAGATACGATAAGCGATATACCGTTACCGGCCGGTATTCAGATGATGAATCTGGCCTCTGATCTTGAGGAAGATAGAGCAAGGTTCGAACATAATAAGCTGCATAAGCACAGCAGCTAACTGGATGGGATTATCTTTAGCTTAGTGATACTGCGCGAAGCGCGCAAGTGCGAGGCTCGCCGATAGACGTGGCGGAGCACTTGAGCACCTCATAGAGGTGTGCACCTCGTCTCTTTTACTGGTGTTCATGAGTAGCCGATGAGAACAAATTAGTCGAATTAGAGAAGGGGCAAAGAAGAGTACTGAGATCCACTTGAGCCTATGACATGCTGCGAAACAGGCTCTCTAGCAATTAAACACTAAACACAGATGTTTGCCTGTTATTTTAGTGCTAGTCGTTTATTTCCCCACGATTAAAGCGTATCCACATTATAATGCATAGATGAATGAAAAACATTAAAAAAATAATTAAAAACAGATTAATGCGGATAAAAAATAATTAAAAACAGATTAATGCGGATGCTGGGATTCGTTAAAAATGACTATTCTGCCAGACCTTGTCGGGCACACACGGCTACTGAAATCGGATAAGTCAAGGCCAAGTTTAAAAGTGCTATTCATTATATTCACTCTACCCGTTATGTCTGCAGAATGGGGTAAATGGGATAGGCTCCAATACTCAGCACACTATACATAGGTCATGGTCCACATAGCGGCGAATAAAAACTCAGACACCACTTATATAAGCCAGTCACAGGCTTAATTTGCATGAGCAGAATGTAAATGCAGTAGCGCAATCGTATTCCTAGGCATTTTCCGCGAACCTTTTTCCGCATCGGTTGTGTGCCCAGATGTAGGAGAAATTCAAGAAGTGAACAAAGTGCTAGACATCACAAATGGCCAGCTCCTCTCGCTCTCGGAAAGGGCGTGTAAATTGGGGCGACATTGAATGCGACGTAAAATCGGATTTTATTCAGCTTCCCACGGCTTCATTCACATCACCAATTCTAATAACAGCCTCCGCTTTCGTCAATGAGTTCGGGTCCTCCTCTAAAGGAGGAAAGGATAAAGAACGGCGTTACGTAATTTCTTTTCGGATGCGCCAAGCATTCTGCTTCTGTTTTAGAAGCGTAGCGATTTGAATGCGTATTTGGCTCAATAACTGCAACGTCAATGACACAGTGCGGTAGCCAGCCGGTAAAGAGATCAGCACATTGTCCGTCCCGGGCAAGTCTGGTACCAAACCACCAAGCCCGGAGGGATCGCACGCCTGGTTGGCTGGGCCGAAAATCCAGGCCAAGAGCCTGATGGCCAAGATGCACGCAACAGACGGCACCTCCTCCGACTGCACTTCACGGGTCCATTACACGGGCCCTCCTCTACTCACAAATATCTGATTTCTCTTTCTGAAAATCTCTAAATCTGACGCCGATGTCAAACCCTTCATGCTATTGCGAGCAGTGGTCAGTTTCATTTGTTGTTTCCACGCTATAGAGCTATTTACAAATATGGCTGGCAGGAACGAATCGACTGCAAATGGCTGCAGTGGAAAACAACGGCCCCCTGCTTCTATTAAAGCACACACTATATACTCTCGGATCCAAGTCATGGACAGCTGAAGCTCCTAGACAACAGCCAATGTTTCAAACCGCTTGTTTCTGTGCGTGATCACGTCGTGTGATAACTTTTTGAGTTGGGGTAGCAACAGTATGCACTACGACTACATTTCCGAGTTTAACCGAATCTTCCTCAAGTTTTGCCCGTAAATCGGAAAGGCCGTTTATTCAAGTATGCTTTGATGGTCTTGTGTTCTTCGCAGCCTGAAGAACTCCAAATCATTTGAAGCAGCATTCAAGGTGACTTCATCCTGCAGAGGAAAAAAGAGATTCAAAGAGGACGTGAAGTTGTGTAACATGTTATGTATTTGAACCAAAATCTTAGCATAAGCGGATAATTCACATAACGGGATTTCTTGTAGTTCAGGTTCAAAAAAATTGGGATGATTTGGATAAAGGTGAAATGGCGGCCCTAGATATGCAGCTGGGTGATTCCGATAGGGGTTGTTTGTTGCCGGATTTATATCCGATTCATATAGTACTGTAACTTCGCACAGCCGTATATTAAAAAGCAACAGCTTCGGCTCAAAGTATAAATCGTTCCAGAACCTCATAGCCTACATGCTTCATTAGGTACTGCACTTTACACCATTTCGGCTTTCGTTCGTGTTAATAGCCTTAAATTCCTCAATGGCCTTATTCTTCTCATCCGTGTGCTCAAGTTCGTCAATCAACGTCGATATCCATAAATAAGCGGAAATTGCGATTAGCAAATCAGGAGTTGCTACTCAGTGAAAGGACGTCATGTGGAGTCGATTACGTTGGAGCCAGTCTGTGGTCGATTTGGACACATGAAGTGCAGCGCTGTTCTGCTGCAGAACATGTGTCTGCCGTTTTTCCCGTACGGCTTGATACCCTAGACTGTCCATACGATATAATGGGTATCTAAGCTTCAGCTTCCCCCTACTGCAGAAGCCTGACCATGTCATCAGAGACTCGCCTCCGAAATTCCGTCGAGAGAAGGTGATGGGAGCCTGTCGTAGATCTCTCCAGTAATACCGGTAACCACCGGGACCATCCAGATCAAATTTTTTGTCGTCACCGAAGATGACCTGAAGCAATAAGTGAGTGAAATTCATGACGTCGACGAAACCAGAAAGTTCCTATTTATTTTCCCATTGCGTGCCATGTTTTTGCGGGCAAACTCCAGTCGCGTCTGCCTGTGGAAAGTCGTGAGATGAGGTGCTTTCTGCATGGTCTGCCTGCAGATGTGTTCTTTCGATTGAAATCAACGCGATATCGTTGTTCTTGATGCAGATAGACCCGTCTCAGCGCGAACTTGGTCGACGCTCCATGTGGAGTTCGACACCATGCGGCTAATTCGTCGACGATTCTGGCTCGAAATCACACGCGGACGATCCGGTACAGGTGCAGACCGATAACCATTGGGATTTCGAAGGAAGTGGTCGACACATCTTGCGAACGTCCGAGCTGACGAGCAATGGCGCGGTTTGTCAAGCCAGCATCCTTGAGCGCTCGGATCTTAGCTTGTTCCTCGATAATCAGGACACGTCCACGGACTGGCATAGTGGTTATTTTTGAAGAACAGGTCAAGCTGGCTATTTATGACAAGAACTACCCGCCAAAAAGAGCGCAAAATTTGAATAGGAGTGTAAAAATGCCCGATATTCTGGAGTGGCTACATACTTTTGAAACAAACAAAAAAATTCAAAAACGCCTAGTTTTTGCCGGAGATCAAGCTTTTTTCTGGAAAGAGCGATCTAGCTATTTTCGTCTACGGGGAATCCAATGCTGCTAACGACAGTTTGTAGGTACGAACGCGAAACGAGAAAATTTTGAATTTAAGGTGGCTACATACTTTTGAAACGCACTGTATTATTAGGTCGATGAAAAAGTCTTGCACCAAAAACTTTGAAAATTTTTCAAGATTTAACAGAAACTTCCAAGGACAGTTTGGTGCCACGTAGTTGTAGCACATAGCATAAACATCATAGAGTATTTCACATACGTGGAAATTTGCTTTTGAGGGCACAGAGACACTACGATTGCAGTGAAGACTGACTGACTCCGTGACTCGGACAAGGCTTCGCGACTGACTGTCGCTCAGTCTCCCCTTGTTCGTTTTCGTAATAAGGACTTTCTCGAGAATGTCGTCAAGGGAGATGAATCCTGAGTCTTCCCCGTTAACTGTACTCGAAAAACCCTATGGATCCCTCAAGGAGAACCACAACCTCAAGGCGTACATCCACCAGAGGAAGGTAATGCTGTGCTGTTGATGGGATTCTCGAGAAATGCTCTATCATGAGCTGCTTGACGACGGCACCGCAGTAACATCGAACATCTACGCCACACAGCCGCAGAAGCTGAGCGAGACTATGTCGCTGAAACGGCAAGAACGGAAGAATGTTTACGTTCTAAACGACAATGCTCGCCCCCACCTTGCAAGGTCGTCTCGCCAGAAGTTGCGAAGCTTAAGTGGGAGATGATGCCCCACCCAAGATCTTGCGCCATCTGACTGCCACCTCATTTGAGCTCTCAAGAAACATCTAAGGGATAGGTGCTTCAACGACCGAACCGAACTGGAATCCGAGGTGGAGCAATTCTTCGAGTCACAGCTGATTTCATTCTTGAAGAAAGGATTTCATGATCCCCGGTTAGACGGCAGAAGATTGTAGATGTAAATGGTAAATGCTTTATAGATTAAAGTCGCTCACAAAAGAAACAATAACATTTTGAAAAAAATATTACGCTGTGGTGCAAGACTTTTTCATCAACCTAATAGTTGCTAAAACGTAAAGTGTTCACAAGAGTAATCGCCGGTCAAGGTGATGCCCTTCTCCTGAAAACTAGTGGCGATGTTCGCTGGTATGAAATTTGCAGCGCAAATATCAAGAGAAAATCTGTTGTACTATCCCGTCACTGGCTTTTAAGCCTATTATGTAACAGATGACACAGCTGTACACCCCTCATCATGCACTGTGCTTCTATGCTTCAACAATAGCCTGTCTGACATCACCTGTTATTTGAAAGGATTAACCTCACTTACTTGAATAGAAGTTAAGAGAACTAGAGACCTATGAGCATGACAAATATCAATCAGTTCTTGAGGAACTGTGTTGAAAATGATCAGCAAAAGAGTAGTAAAAAACTGCGCGTTATATGATAAAGTCGTACTCGCTTAAAGCCATTTACCTCAGGAGTTCTGACAGATAAGTAAGGTTGTCGCTCTATGCGGGTTTGGACTTATTTTTAGATAACCGGTATTTACCCAAAACTGGAGCAGTCCTTTAGTACCGTCACACATTGTGTCCTGTGGAAAAGTTGAGAGTAGTCGTGTGTTGATGTTTTCATCCCCTTAAACAGGCCCTTGAAATAAAAACGAAGGAAATTATCAGTTTCGAGCCCTCCCTGTGTGACGTAAGTGCATCGAAAGCCAAAGCGGTGCCTTTCGCTTTCGCTTCACCGTATGTGCGAAAGAGCTCGTAATCACTTCACCCCCATCGTCCCATCTACAGCAATCACTCGCTCAGTGAAATCTCATGACTGCTGGACGGCAGTCATGGATAGTCATATGCATTCGAGGTCGTCGCATCTAGAATGAGTGCGGTCCTTCGCATTGCGCTGCTCCGCTCCGTTAAAAAAGTTGACGTCTCTGTGTTTGTCATTCCGCAGGCAATGCCTTCGTGCCCATCCAGCTCCGCAAGGAGAGGCCATTGTTCAAGCCCATGTTGTCTGTCCTTTCAGACACGCCTGGCACCAATTATCCGATTCGTATAGGATGAAAGCCCTGAATGCTTCCAGCGGCATCAGCACAAGCTGGGCTCGACGCCGCAAACAGAGGCTTCTTCGCTCGTATAAGAAACGGGTGAGCTACTTGGAAGCGAAATGGTGTTCCATCACGAGCAGCCAAAGCTTAGACCACTGCGCACTGCGCCTTTTAACTAATAGGCTCTTAACTTAATCGTTGCTGGAAATTGCACCGTCCAAAAGTTCAGTTCGAAGCCACCCTCTGGTCTGAAAATACGAGCATTGATGGTTCGGATTTTTGTAAAAAGCGACGAATCAGAAGACCTTTTCGCCATGCTCATAATCTCGCTTTTCGCTTGGTTCAGTCTCTATCTCGCCCCTGCTCAATTCGGACTTTATGAAAACGTACATATGATGAGTCAATCCCATTTTCCCTCGATTTTGGCTAGGTAAGCCCTATATGGCTGCAACAGAACCAGTGTAACTACTCCTTTAATACCTATTTTCTGGGGAAGGGGAATTGTGCTTAGCTGTGCTATTTTCTTTTGTGTTGAAGTTGGCGCTCCCCGACGATTGGAGCTTCATATAGCTAGGACTACAATCTGAAATATGTACACGGAGAATGGATCGGCGTACAATTTTCGGCCGCTGAAAGCTGTTTACAAAACAAGCCAGCCGGAAGAGATGCTCTCCAAAATGAGATTTTCACCGCTCGAATTCCTACGCCAGTGAGGGCTTAACACTTATGTACGGCTGGCATTACTAACTAGTAAGCTCTGTTGAGAGCATTCGCTTGCTCTGAGATGATACCGAGAAGAAGGCTATATGAACTCCAAGCCCTCCTATCCCAAAGTTTCTGCGTTGTTCATGTACTCACTATTATTGCGAAAACATTGGGCTGTATAATCAAGTGCACTTTTTCTCTGTAGCGAAGAACTGTTTTGCTGTGCGAAATCATCGACGCTTAACTCTTCCGGGAAGAAGTCCAACGGATGTAAAAACTACGGAATAATTTCTCCGCTATTTTTTGAAGAAAAAAGATTTTTAAGAAAAAGGTTCAGATTTTATGTGGGCGTCGGTACAGTGTTTACCTAGTTGTCATGGTGCCCTACGGCAGGTTCAGGAAATCTCTGTGGTATGCGAATTCGGCACTATTGTACTTTCACAACTCCACGGGTCGAGGAGAGGTCGAAAAAAAATTTTCGCCCAAACTTCGGCTAGGGGGTTATTTGAGGTGCTGATCACGAATAAGATCGCTGCAAGACCGCTTGCATGCTGTGCTCACCCGTAGCACCATAGACAACCCCTACAGCCGAAGTTTGGCGAGATCGGTGACCGTGACCTTAATCACCCGCACCTACTGTAACCTACCGTACTCCAGCGTAAAACGAAAAACGGATGTCATATTCGTGATCAGCACCTCAAATAACCCCCCTAGCCGAAGTTAGGTCAAAATCGGCGAGCATGACCTTGGCAGCCCTAGTCACCCGTACCTACCGTAACCTACCGTACTCCAGCGTAAAACGAAAAACGGATCTCAGTTTCGTGATCAGCACCCCAAATAACCCCCCTAGCCGAAGTTTGGGCGAAAAAAATTTTTTCGACCTCTCCTCGACCCGTGGAGTTGTGAAAGTACAATAGTGCCGCGAATTCTTTGACGATTAGACAAACCAACGTTTTAGCTATGATTAACAAGAATAAAAACACCAACATAAGGGAAGAATCCAGACGGTGACTTCCAACAAAGCGCCGTTGAGAGCGGTATAAAGCAAGTTCTAGCGGTGTAATAGAAAACATATCAGTTCGAGAAGCTAAGATGCGGCTTCGAATCCTGCCTGTGCTTACTGAAGTTTTGTTCATAAACTACTTAGTTTCTCCGTTAGTGTATGAGTCCAAAACACAGATTAAGACGAGGAGCGTAGGAGGAATTGCAGATGTATCCAGGCTTAAAAGGTTCGAAGTTAAGGTAGAGATTGATTTAGGACGGATTCGGATCCCTTACTGCATTCACGACAGGGGTGCTTCTTCGCGAAATTAAACTTTTACAGCGCTGCTCAATCTCTACGCTTTAACTGTTGTAGACAACGAATTGTGGCTAATGTGCCGAATGTTTTTGTTAATGTATTGTGAGGAGTTCCAGCGTATCCCAAGAAGCGTTATCACAGTTCAAAGGGTCACAAAAGGACATAAGCTTATTATTCCTTTGCCGAATACAGATCTTCATAGCTTGTATAGAAGACTATTGTGGCTTATATCTACAGGCTTGCGCAAGCGATATTTACTGGAGGTTTGCAGCTTGAAGTGACTTTATCCATTGCTGTCCTCCTTCATTTTACTCTTCGCGATAATCTCCTTACCCAAAATCGTCAACAAAAATTTGGACAGGTAGTGGCGCTCTCAGGTGACTACAGGTAGCTCTCATGTGTACCAAATTGGGCAAGTGCAATTTACACAGAGGTTCTAGGCTCTAACAGCCTCAAAACGTATGGAACCGTAATGACGAATTGAACCACAATCGGAGACTTCATTCGCCTTTATCCTTCAACCGAATTTTAAACAAAAAGACCATATCTTCGAGACAGCATGACACTCATAGCGGATTCGCAGAACTTCGGCGTAATCTATTGTTTCACATCGCGGAAGGAAAAGTGGAAACCGTCTCAGAGAGGAAAGGTTTCCCTTGGTCGAAAAATGACATAGCCCCAACACTTATATTTACCTCTGAGCATTAGATTCAGCCTGAAGTTTCCGTTGGTTCAGTGCGTCATTCAGTATCGGTGTTGCTTGAAGCAATCTCAAATCAAGCCCACCGTAAAATTATTTCTCCCAATTCACAATAAGCTGTAGTGCTCTGCTGTAGCTAAGGAAGTGTGGATTTTATGATTTTATGGTCAACCGTCGTTGATAAGATGTCGTGTGAAAATGTCCTTTCAACATTTTAGAGTCTCCTACACATTCTGGCACGCAAAATCATTTAAGCGCGTAGGGAAATAAATGCTTGCCAGAGTACAACAGCAGCACTTCTACATTGGCAAGCACTTTGGTAATCCACCTGAGTTAATATACTTAGATGACACAGCAGCAAGTTTAATATGTTTATTTAAGTTTTTAATTCACCGTATATTCAGCATCCTAGATGACATCTGATGCTGAGTTAACGGTGAATTGAAGCGCAACCTTCTCCGCTGTTGCACAAAGAAGTCCCTGCCTCTATGGCTAGCGGGACGCATACTGGGTAACAACGTTTGCGCCGAGTTTCACGAAACCTATGCTGACGATGTTATTGGGAGGGCGAAAGCTGTAAAGGGCATGCAGTTTCGGGGAGTGCAGGTTACGCCTTCGCACAATTATGAGTTCTCTGCAGCACAGAAGGGCTGCGCAAAGGTTTGGAATACGCAATGCCTGACAGAGTACATGCACTTAGTAGTATTCTTAGGAGGATGCTCCTAACGCCCAGCCAATCACCCCTTCATTATTATCCGCGCTGCTCTAATGAAGCGTTCATCTCACTACGAGGAGGGATATTCTGGCAGGCACAGTCTCCTCATCTGCCAATGCGAAAAAGGATCCTACGTGGCAACCACATCCTCCTGCTTGAAAGCAAGCCCGAATATCTCCAGAAGCTCTGCGCTGGAGTGGCGTCATGTTTCTCCTTTCGGGCCTTTCTGAGCTTTCGGGTGCAAGTTTTGCGTAGCAGTCAACCACGCGATAATGTTGCACAATATATTTTAAAGAAAGTGGCATTTTGGTAAACAACTATGTACTTTTTTCGTAGGTAGGTATGGCTTAGAACATGTTTGTTACAAGAGCGTAAAAAGTAGTGCAGGAAAACCCCTTGACCTCATTGTTCTTCCCGTTTTACATTCCAAAGTTAAAAACGTGAAGGCGCGACCATATCCTGCGAGATTTTGAGTTGCTTCTTATTACACAGAAAATCCTGGAGCTGGGGCAACGGCGCAGCTTAAAAGGCCGAAATTCTGAATGCGGCAAAGACAGCCCGGGTAACGTTCCAGGACGACGACCGCGTGCCAATGAGATGCTTCGGAATGCTCGATAATAGGAGGATTACACGCAAACGACGTCGATGACATCTGCCTGAAAGAAGGAGAGGACTACCTGTGGCAGTGAAACGAAGTCAGGTGAAGATTCGGGTAGTCAACGCAGGCACGGGATGTCGCGTGCCCCCCACGGAGTTAGGAAAACAACAGGCAGAAAAAATGGGCTCAAAGCGGTTCTTAATTTCTGGCTACACTCCTTCGTCCGAAAGTATGAGAAGTTCGACAGGGGCCCGCTAACTGGATACGACTGCTCCTTCCTTTCACGAGAATGCTTTGGTCGCCAAAAGAACATGTGTGGCTCAGGGTTCTTGCATTACGAGGTTCCGCGGCAGAGTGCAATTTTGTCCTTCGCTAGGTGACACAGTGACAAGCGAGCAGTGGGCTCTCTGCATTTGCTGCTCTCTGCCAAACAACTGGAACAGTTTGCGGTCGTTGGCGACTGCTCCTCGTTCTCTGCAAAGTTTATGGACTCATTTGGAACCCAAATTCGTCGATTTTTTTCCAGCCAAACGAGCACTTTGTCTCGATTGGAGCGTCGGCGCAAGCGAATGCCATTAGTCGGCAGCGCGGTCAGAAGGAATTTAATCAAGATCCCTAGGGATACCGGCCGGGCTTCGAAGCTGGGCAGCAGCTGATGGCTCGCGAATCGAAGCCTCTAAAGGCTAGAGATCACTGCGAAATTTCATAAAGCAAGCGAATAGGGACACTACACACTCGCGCGGTGATGTGATGGATGAACGCGTGATGTGTCGCATCTCCTTGTGCAAACAGCAAAAGCGGCAAACCCGGGAAGGAAGAAGCCCTTTCAGGCTCCCGTCGATCTATGGCAAAGAAGAGCGACGAAACGCAGTGACTCAACCATGCTAACTCGCATCATGATGTTTTTTTTTGGAACAAAACCCGAATCAGGCGGCACTCGAACCCGCAAACACCTGCTAACCAGGCAGGAATGGTTTGCGCCATTACACCACCGGCACCGTCTAATCTAACTCAACATCCACACCTCGTGGGACCTATCAGCCCTCAACCGGGATCAGCATGGAACCATTTAAGCCGAAGGTCTTGATGGAAAAGATTCATGGAGATTCATGGATGGAAATGCTTGTATCCTCATTCCCAGCTACTTGAAGCTTAATGAAAATGAATTATTAAATCGTATTAGCTTCTCTTACGATGGAGTACTACCTGCGTGGATTTTCGTCAGGTTTCCGCCCCAAACAGTCCAATTTCTTTTCCGATTCCAATTCTCTGGCTACTTGAAGCCAGAACGTTTCCCGTCTACTGAAATTGATGGTTGTAGACATTCCAATTTTGCGCAGCTTCCCAATGCGCTGAATCCACTGAATTTTTATTATTAGTCTCTACCAAGGGCGAAGCTGTTTTGCTAATGTTGGCACGCCTTGAAATTGCCGGCAGAACAGCGGCTTCAATGGGACATGAACTAGTCTCCGATTGTAAATGAGGAGACCATTTGGAGCAACTCATGGCTGACAGCCCGACCAAGCAAAAAATAGGGCTCTTTGCTTAAAAGCTGAGGAACTCTGGGTGTACTGGATGGGAACCGGAGAGTAGTAGGGGCACTGGAGGAATACGACAATATGATTGCTGCGTTTTGCGTGTACTGAATCATTGGGTCACGGTCGAACCGCGATGTGACTTGGTCGCATAGTGTGTGAAGACCTCCCATCTAAGCCTGCAGCTGCTGACGCAGTTTAGCGCTTAGCGTGAACAGATCCCTCCAATGTGTCTCTTGCATTTCTACCCCAAAGTTCACTTGTGGGTGAGGATAATCCATTACGACAGCCTCGTAAATCTACCCCGCCATCTTAGCTGGATTCCAGGCAACCACCTACCGAAGACGCACGTTGGCCTGATAGATTTGAAGCTTACGGTTAGGCGATTATGCCATGGAGACGGAACGGCATCTTGCGGGGGTAGCTCTATGCGCAGATACTCGAAGCTCCTTCAACCGAATTCACCTCGCTGTTTACATTAGAGGATAGCAGTGTAGCTGAAGGAGGAACTGGGTGTCGCGGGCGGCCCAAATAGAGATTCTGCCCAGAGCAGCCAAGTCTATTCCTCCTGGGTAGGCGAACAGGTGTCGTCTTGTATGAGAAGGAAAGAGACACCAAACTGTCATTCGGCTCGCTACCGCAAGTCATTATGTGGGCCAATTATGCATTCAAATTGCTTCTACTCCTACCCTGTAGGAGAAGATGGATTCTTGCACCTAGACGCAGATTTCTTTTGAATTTCTGGTGCCTCCAAATGTTGTTGTGAGTGTTTCAAGCAGTGAAATTCTTTCAAGAGCACTGCCGGTGCCAAGTCGTTGTTACAACCAGGTAATATTCAAGAACATGTGTCCTTGAACAAAACGTCGGTTTTAAGAAAATGCAATCCATTTCTTCAGTTTCTAAAACTGATTGCTTTCGGAAGGCTCAACTTCTTTGTTGTCATCTATGAAGACATTGTGTATAGTTCAAACAAGGTCCTAACTAGGGAAGGGTTTCGGTCTCCAATGAAAGCTCAAGTGGAGAGGAGGATCATTAGAAGAAGCTCGGGATGTTTATTACGAGTACCACTGAACTTCAGCAGATCAGCATTCGTTCACGAATTTTCGCAATTTGACACGAATATTCGTAATCAGCACTCAGAGTTCCTACTAATGACCCTGTTTCCACTTGAAGTTCCATGGAAGGTCGAGACCCATTTGTAACCTAAGACAGTATAGTAAGAACGCGATGGATGCGAACGGATTCTGCAGCGTAATCCGATAACGCGAAATGAAGCGAACTCAATTTGATCAGTGGACAGCCGTGAAAAGTGGCTCAATATAGAAGATATTTTATGGGAAACCTATGACACTCTAAGCACTGTGTAAGGACAGGCCAATGCAGGAGTTGCTCCTTGCACTCTAAAGGTATTATATGCGGATATTGCGAAAAAATACAGCACACACTTGGAGGAATTCATTTCCAAACGAGCACTAGACGTAAATCAAAAAGGTCGGAGGCCTATTAGTGGTGAAAGGTGGCTTATTGGCGAGCGGATGGAGTAAATCGCTTTCGCCAGAAGTAACACGGCTCTAGAGGGAGGATCGATACAGCATCATGACCACGGCGGAGAGAAGAAGCTGTCCTTGGGACAGGAACTCAAGTCATGGGGAGAGCGGTCAACAAATGTGAGTTGCAGCATGGGGAGCGAATAGCAAGGCTCTGCTGAGGAGGGGGGGGGGGGGGCGGTAGTCCTTTTCGCTGTACGGACCCTGTTGTATAAGTCTCAAAAAATTCAAGCCGAAGTTGTGTTAGCCTTCTCCAAGGCGCGCGCTCAAATATGGTAAGCGAACGATGAGCAGCATGTTTCGTACCAAAGAACAGAAAAGTCCAGTGACCTACTAATAGCCAGCCATAGCCGGTGAGTCGACTATATGAAAGGGAGGAAAAGGATGCGAAGGGAAGCATATACGGCTTGAAATGAAGCCGCATTAGAAGTAGCAGCTACCCTTTCGTCTGTGCGTAACGTACCGTAGCTGGTGCACCGGTGACGGCGATGGTGACGGAGAGCAGGGCTACGGCGAGGAGAGCCTGTGGTAGTGGCGGCATCGGAGCAGCAGCGTCGGATCGAGTCTGAGCTCGGAGCTCGAGGCGGCCGCAACGCGACGTCGTCGTCGCGTCCGCGGCGACACGCCCCGTCGTCAGTTAAGGACGACGAAAAGAACGGCGGGGAGAATGCGCCCAGCTTCTGAAAGCGAGATGACGGATGAGCTGGGCAGCGCCCGACATCAGGATGAATGGATGGACAGCTTCCACAGTCTTTCTAGAAAGCTGGTGAAGAGATGAAGCGACTGTTGCTCCCAGAAGATGTGGTACAGATGTCGGTTCTAACGGTTGAGATCGGTGCGCGTCCCTGCACTATCTCTTGGGTTCGCTTCAAACGTCATATGAGCGGTTATGTTAGATATAAGCTGTTCCAGCCTTTCTTTGAGCCGACTGACAGTTCGGTGTCATCTTGGATTTCGCTGGGTTTAAATTTAAAGAAATCGGACAAGGTTGACCAGAATACACGAATGGCTCGTGCTCTTGGGTTACCGATATATCGATACACTTTTTTGTGTAAATTATTGGCTACAAAGCGCAACGAATGTCTGACTAGCAGACTTGCCACTTTCGCTAGCTGTATCGAGACGTCCTCTAATTTGCTTCCCACAGGATTACCATTCTGTGTGTTGAAGGGCTATTTGGGAGTGCAGCTTCGTGTGCGCTCTCCACCAGCCCACACAGGCGGTAAAGGCGACGAGACGCCACCCATAGAGAGCCAGTTTAACAATTTTGGTGACGGCTAAAAGACATTTAGGTACTGCGTTCAACACGCCGAGATACACTGAATGTCGAACTTGGTCGTCTGATGAATTCTCACATCTTCAATGCGGACTATTCTAGCTTGTTTTCGGGATGTTAGCCGAAATTGTTAAACAGGCTTTATTTCACTGACAATAAAACCAATTCCAATCCTACCCAATCCTGGAAGCCTAGATAATTCAATAGCATAGTGCAGTCGTGTCTTCCAAAAGCCAGTTTCTAATGCAGAATGTCACTTTCAAGGGAGAAAAAGAACTACATAGACGTCTTTAAGGTACGCCGAGCCTTTCAGATCAGACAGATGCAGAGGAGAAGCATCTTTGATCCAAGCTGAGGATAAGCGGAATGAGCTGTTTGAGTCCTGCGAAAGCACACAAGCTGATCTAAACGCTCTGGATGGAATTGTATCAGAAACCAAAGAGCTGAGCAAAAGCAGAGCAAAAGTTTCGCGTTACCGTCATGTACTCGTCCTTGCGACTGGGCATGTAAACTGGTTGCCACCTTCTCTACGCCCCTAGTGCTAATGCGTTGCTTTCTCGCTTTACCTCAACCCTTTTTTGTCGAGTTTTGCCACAGCTATTTGACGCATTCTTTTTTTACTGCAGTTAAGAGAAAGAGTTTCGTAAGATTGTGGCGACATTTGGTAAGAGAAGTTCTGCGCAATTTAACCTTTTGAAACTGAGAAGTCGATCCAGCAGCTGCTGCATAACAAGCCCGTATGGAGCTTAGCAAAAAGCAAAGAAATCGAGCTGTCACAATGAGGTTCTGTGTTTGGTCGAAGCTCCTGCGGCACTCGGGACTCGAACCCGCACCAGCTTCTTTCTGATATGATATTGCCGCCTCTGAAGCGCCAGCACTGAGTGATGCAACGCAGCCTCCATAACATCCTCTTTCTGACGTATCAGCCCTCACTATCGGCATTGAGATGAGCTAGTTCCGGATCTGGTCGTGAGCTTAAAAGATGAAAGACAAAGGCGACGTTACTCAACTCCCTTTGGGATACTGCGCGCACCCTACTTCTGCAGGATGTCGTGGAGCCGATTTGAATGCGTATTTGGCCATTCAACGATTTGCGGTGGCCAGCCGATGAGCAAGTCAGCGCTTTATCCTTCCCAGACAAGTCTGGTTCCAATTCAACGACCCCAGAGGGACAGAATGCCGGTTTGACCTGGGCAAGAAATCCTAAGGAGGAACTTGGCATCATGTACACGCGACTGCCAATACCTCCTCCGGCTGCGCTACGGGTGCCCATCGTGAGCTCAGAACCGATAAAGCTCAAAAACACACAGCAAATTGAGTTTTTGCATCAGTGTCTTAGATTAGAGCTACCGTCGATGTAGTAGCGGCAGTAGCTATTTATTATTTCAATGAGTTTTGATCGTAACCGGGCGTCTTCGTACCAGAAAGATAACTGGTAAGACTAAATTCGTACCTTCTCGTTAAGTGACATGCTGCCCAGAAGATGCACTGAAAGGTATGGCACCTCTTCACAGCTGCCAGTATGCAGCTGCCGTCGTTGAGTTCTAACGTAAAGACGGCTTCAGTAAATCCTATGGTAAATATTAAAAGCTTCCTAGTTCATACTTGGTAAAGAAAAGTTGCTCATCACTTTTCGCTTTGGGGAAGTTGAACTTTGTGAGGCGTGAGCAACTCGTAATACCTTTTTGAGTGGCTCTCTTCAGCAAGCCGTTCTCCCTTTCAAGCCTCATTTTTGTTCTTACAGGAGTGCTGTGCGCTGAAAAATTAGATTCCTACTTTCTTACTCGCATGTGTATATCAGACTTTAGATGTTTAATTAGATTAGTAATAGATTTTAAAAATCGACTCATTGGTTGGGGGTGTGAGAGTAAATTGACCAGTAGCAGTAACTGTCGCAAGCCATGCTATCAGGATTGGGAGACGCTATCGTTCAAGTATCATTCTTCACTATAAATACGCATATAGTTTCACCCTGCATCTTCTGCTTATGTTCCTGTCAGGTTGGGATTTCTATGCATTTCTCCTTTCACTCTTAAGGCACAACGTCCTAGTTTGCTTTCTCTGGTATTTATCTTCAAATGCGCCTCAAACGATGTGGCGGACGGAATCTGTGAAACACTGGCAGCCATCAGAATTGCTTTATGGCATAGCATGGCCTTTATTGAGCCATTTCCATAAAACGACCAGTTTTCGGAACTCGACCCGCTGGCAGCTGCAGTGATTAGAATTGCATGTGCTTTTCGTCGTTCTGAAGCCAGATATTGGCCCTTGCCATAGTGGAGTTTTAAAAGAAGGCGCCAACCTAGCTAACGTCCTATAATGGATTTTGAACGTTATTGGTTACAAAGCAGTTGATCTCTGTGAAGATGAAGATGAAGGTCTCTGTGCCAGTGTTTCTGCATCATCATCTAGAGCTTATGGTAGCTCTTTGTCCTCCGGATCACTAAGATGGTGTTATGTCCTACAAAGTGTCATCATGAAGAGAACATTAAAGTGAAGCGCAGAGCTTACACGACGGACATGTAGACAAAGACGTGTTCGAGCAGCTCTGAAGGAGGCCAGGATGTAGCATCGGAAAACTCCTTACTTATTTCTGTCTAAACTGCTGCAATCATCGAACCGCTGACAGCCTCAGGCCCCCCTCGAAGATCTGTGCGGATTTTCAATTACTTGCTCGCTAAACCAGATTACCGCCCATGGCGCTCAGAAGAACTCTAAGATGGCTGACAACAGCGAACCAGGAATGCTTTTTCAAGGGGCAGCGATGAAGCCGTGCTAATGATCGCATGCAACGTACGTGCCAAAGCCAGTGAGTGATTCGGTATCTTGTGTGGTTTACTTGTCCCTTTCAAGTGGACGGCAGCACGCCAGTGATTGGAGTTTTTCGGGGAGTTTTTATGGTTGATCGCATGCCCGTATAGGCGCTGAAGAGCCACATTAGCGTATGTATCGCTTCATTTGTTTCATTCCTGGAATGGTTCACTTCGAGAAAGTGCCGTAAAGGAGCAGGAGGCAGATACTTAACCCGCCGAAAGTCTGAGTGAATCTACAATCATATAAGCTATATATGCTATAGCGAAAGGGCTATGTGGGCTTTTGTTCCGCTTAATGTTGGATTGATTAAATATAGCTCAAATAGACTCGTTTTTATTAGGTTGTAACGAATTAAATGGCACTGGCTCGCGCCATTTTTTGGCGCGTCTTTACGCGTTTGATCAAGAACAAACCGTAACATATGGCATATCGTTTTGAAGCGCAAACTTTGCTCTACCGGTGAATACCAAATTTTCTATGTAAAAGTGGAAAAACTTTAGAGTTTTATTGACTTTTTTGCAGATGGACAAAAGGGTAATCCGAGGCATTTACTTGTATGAATTCAAGCTGGGCACTACAGCTAAGGAGGCGGACGAGAAGATCAACGCCGCATTCGGTCAAGGATGTTCCACAATTCGAACGGCGTATCGTTGGTATCAGAAGTTCCGGAATGGAGATGAGAGCTTGGAAGAACATGAAGGTCGTGGGAGGCATAGTGATGTTGATGAGGACAAGCTGAGAGATGTGGTAGAGGAGGATCCACACAAAGGTACCAGGGAGATAGCGAAGGTTCTTGGCGTCAGTCACAACACAGCTGCCCGGCATCTGAAGGAAATTGGAAAGACCAAAGAGCTGGAAAGATGGGTGCCTCACGAGCTGTCTGAGGAGCAAAGAAACCGACGATATGAGATCTCGTCCGCACTGCTTCTACGGAACGAAACGGACCCATTCCTTGATCGCATCGTAACCTGTGACGAGAAATGGATAATGTACGACAACAGGCGACGATCGGCACAGTGGGTGGACAGCGATGAGAGCCCCAAGGTTTTTGCGAAGCCGGAATTGCACCAAAAGAAAGTAATGGTGACAGTATGGTGGTGTTCGCTGGGAATTATTCACCACAGCTTCCTCCCTCCCGGTGAATCCATCACGGCAGAGAAGTACTGCATTGAAATTGAAGAAATGACGAAAAAGTTGAAGGATATCCGGCCGGCCTTGGTAAACCGAAGG
The DNA here is from genome assembly GCA_947359475.1 of Heligmosomoides polygyrus bakeri. Classification (NCBI taxonomy): domain Eukaryota; kingdom Metazoa; phylum Nematoda; class Chromadorea; order Rhabditida; family Heligmosomidae; genus Heligmosomoides; species Heligmosomoides polygyrus. The sequence goes on from OX375869.1 coordinate 38,574,958, forward strand.
CGAGTTCTCCTTCTGCACGACAATGCTCGCCCCCATGTAGCACGAATGACGTTGCAGAAATTGAATGAGCTGAGCATTGAAACTCTACCACATCCTCCGTTTTCTCCCGACCTCTCCCAAACAGACTACCATTTCTTCAAGCATCTTGGCGACTTCTTGGTAGGGAAAATATTCAAATACCAACAGGATGCCGAAAGTGCCTTCGAAGATTTCGTCAATTCCAGAACTTCTGATTGTTATGCTACTGGGATAAGAAAGCTTGTGTCACGTTGGCAAAGATGTGTAGAATCAGAAGGTTTTTATTTCGATTAATAAACTTGCCTACAAGCCGAGATATTAACTGTTTAAATTTACAGTGGTTCAGTTCCATTTATTTCGTTACAACCTAATAATTTGTGACTTGTTACATAACTTGCTAAGTAACATTTAAATCAGGCTTTGTTTATTTCCTTTTATAGACTTCCAAATAAAGTACCTCCAGACAGTGAAATAGCACAAAAAAAACGAAAAAACCAAGGGCAAAGCGGGGTGCCTGAAACACCATTCCAACTACGCCATCGAAACGAGCAGTCCCCTCTGCACTCTACCGTTAAGAGATGAATTGACCCTGGAGTAACTGTTCTGCTTCTCCTTCGTTCTAACGGTTGTTACGTTTTTTCTACGGCACGAAAAATAACGTAAAATGCGGCATCTGTGAACCCGGAGAGATGGACAGATGGGAAGAAATAACAAATAACAAATATATCGAAAAAGGCATATTGCAACACTAAAGTTTTATGACTTTATTATACTGATTCGCTAGTAAACGACTGGTAGGAGCACCACACGGAGATGGATGTTTAGACTTGCTATGAAGGAGGAAACCGCCAACAAAAGAAGGACAGAGTAAGCCTGGAGGTGAGGATCAGCGCTATTATCCTCTGCTGATGTCGTAATTTAAAAATACGACTCTGTTCGACAAATGAAGAAGATGTCTTGCGGAGATCGACAGGTCGAGTACGACAATCCTCTCCAAATCATTGTGAGAAAAAAAAGACAAACCGAGTAGTAGGAAGAGCTCGACTGTAGGCTGAAGGAGAAAGCTGGTGATTAAGCGGTTCTGGCTCTGCTCGGGGGCCTTTTAGTGTTTCGAATCATCAGCCTGCATCGGTGTCGGATTCAACAGTAGGTCGTATTCTGAAACAACATATAAGGTCGTAATTCTGAGAAATTGCAGAAAAAAGCAAAAGAAAGTTTGCAAGAAAATCAAGATTTCTCCTACGGGTGGCACTTCAATTTGTCTTTTTGGCAAAGGCAACAAAATTGATTTTGTAAAATTTTGCAAAGACACCACAATGAACTAGTGTACGAGACGTCCTTTCCTCGCAAACTTCTAGAGGCCAACGCTGCTTATGCTTGTGTCGCGGTGTTGCCCTCCGACTAGGGTTGAACCAAACATGCAGGTGGCGGTGAAGAGACACTTGAAATACTCAGGATTTGATGATGTTAACAATATTTTCACCGTTATTTGTTTTTTTACGGACACCTTAGCCTAATCTAGTTTTCTTTTCTCCATTTGATTTCCTCCCTAAAAATCATGGTTGCTAAGCTGTTTGAGTGAATTTCTCAGAGTTCGTCAAATGAGAAGTATATGTCTGTGAGATCTTAACACAAACTATGGATTCGCAGGCATAAGTTGACCAGGAAATCGTAATGGAATGAAATGTAATTCGCCTAGAATACCAATTAATTCGCCAAGGCTAGAGATTCGCAACTAGGCGCAATGAGCTGAGTGGACGCCAAGCAAATATTAACAAAAACCTTCTCCTTGCAAGCGCTGCATTCTAATCGAAGTGAACGAGGTGGAACTCCTTCGCTCCCCGTAGAAGTAATCTACATATTCGATACGCGAGTCATTTGAGTGGGAATTCAGTTGTTTGAGTTGTGAGAGCCAGTCGACTTGTGCTTCCGGTAGCACCACTTTCATGTTGCAGCGCGGTAGGAGGAAGCATCAGCTGCCTCGGGAACCCTGAATCGGGCCTCTCGCTTCCCATTTCTCGCCTATGCCGCCCATCCCTCTGAGATCGGCCGACTGATACCAGGTTTGCCTGGAAAGGGTACAGCACTGACTTGTTCAGCGGTTGACCACATATGTCATTGTGCACACCAAATACGCATTCAAAATGCCCCCGTTTTTTTATTCAAGGCTTAGACAATCGTCCGTCATAGAGCGTGCCAGGAAAACGTTAAACGAAACAGCATAAAACGGAAGGTAATTATCGGCAATGTAAACAGCAAGCAACACATTTTGCAGGAAGTCCTAATTTCTGCATCCGACAAAGCCACTGCTGATTTGACAGGAGAGCCTCTGTCATCGGACCTTCGCATTTGCTCCGCAACGGATTGAATTGGTTGATTGTTGGGAAGATTCCACTGCCGAGCATCTTATGCCCTTATCTGCGTACATATCATTTTTGCGTCAAATTGGACACTTTTAAAATTTAAATGGACATTTTTCAAATTAAACTTCGAAACATGTTTGAGTCCTTTTAAATCACACCGAACATCTTCCAAATTGAAACGAGCGCCCTCAGTGTTGAACCCAAACGCAAAATACAATAAGGTTAGAGTAACGTTTTGTTTAAGAAAAATTCTGTATTTCTTTGAAATTTTCTAATTTACCTCCCCCAATAAGCGTTTCCCTCGGAATAGGCCAATTTTTCTGTGAAAGAGAGACCAATTAAGTCTCCACCAAAGTACAAGATTTGGCGAGTGGCACTTGGTTCTTTCAAGTGATACTTTTTCGTTCTTCCCTGGAAGCTCTTTCACTCGCATTTACCACTGGGTTACAATGCCTTCAAGAAATTCGTGAAATCGCGTCTCAGTCCATAACGCCGTTGCAGCATTAACCGTCGTCCGTCGAATCGATTGTTGAACTCTCTCTTTTTCTCAACGTTCGTTTTGAGGTTGTTTTTTCACAGTTTAGCTGTGCTTGTTAATAGCTAGTTATAGGTCGTTCCTCTGCTAAAAACGACTTTGTTCATGTTGTTGATATCCATACGACATTATTCGCGCAATATTTTTTTTCGAGGGCGCGTGTAGCGCAGTCGGAGGAGGCGCGACCCGATACCAGGTTCCTGGTTCGGATTTCCCACCCAGGGCAACCAAGCCTTCCATCCCTCCGGGGTCGGTGAATTGGTACCAGACTTGTCTGGGAAGGATAAAGCACTGACTTGTTCATCGGCTGGCCACCGCAAGTCATTGTATGGCCAAATACGCATTCAAATCGCTTCCACGATATCACGTAGAAGTAGAATGCGTGGCGCATCCCAAAAGGGATTGAGTAACGCCGTCCTTTATCCTTATCCTTATTTTTTTCGAAAAAGACGTAAACCAACGCTCTGGAAAGTGTGGATGAACAATGATGCGCTATTTCCAACGATTCATAGGTCATCTTTGATTTTGGAATACCAACGTGAAACAAATCTGTTGTTTATCTTTTTCTTTCAAGCAAGTCTCTATTTTTAAGGTCTTTGTAGTTTTATGGTTTTTAGTGTTTATGCAGCTGCGTGCGTATGGAGTGGCATCGCCTGTAAAATCTTGCCAGCTTCCAATGAATATGTCTTACCAAGATACTATCTCAACGGTAGGTCGGAACGGCGCAAGTGTTGTATATGGGCAGAACCGCCTCTCTCTGGGTAGTAACAAACTGCAGGTATCTCGACCCCAATACAACTCTGCGCAGAGTTAGGGGCGACGGAAGTCGCGGGCTGGCGCCCTGTTGATTCACGTGCTCCACAGCTGACGGGCGCGCGCGGGATGAGAGCTCGTATCGCGGCTAGACGCAGTGCTCAGGTGGCGTGGTAGGGAAGCGCTCGGGCTCGTGAGCGATGGGTCGGGGGTTTGGATCCCGCAGACTGCGTTTGTTTTGTAATTTTGCAAAATCCCTGTTTATCATATAGGTAATCCACCTAGGGGTATTATAGTGTGTTATAGAGCATGTTTACATATAACATATGCTTCAAACTACAGATTAGCTAAAATGTTCACTTCTGTGTGTCACTTATTTTAAGCCTATTTTGTGTGAAGCTATAGTTATGTAACGATAGATATTTGGTGGCACTAGCAAAAAGCTCCGACTCCACCGACAAGACTTCGGTCAAAAAAAAATTTCGCCGAAACTTTGTCTAGGGGGTTATTTGGGGTGCTGATCACGAATCTGACATCCGTTTTTTACGATGCGGTCGGAGACCTCCCATAGCTTTAACAAGGGTGATCCAGGCAGAGTCACCGATTTCGCTGAAGCTTCGTCTAGGGGGGTCATTTGGGGTGCTGATCACGAATCTGACATTCATTTTTCACGACTCTGTCTCTACCTGCCGTCATCGGCAGAAACTTTAAGAATGTAATCCTGTGCCTTCCTGTATCTATATTATTCAGCCGAATCGTGAGAAACGGATGTCAGATTCGTGATCAGCACACCAAATAACCCCCCCCCCAGACAAAGTTTCAGCGAAAAATTTTTTTTGACCGAAGTCTTGTCGGTGGAGTCGGAACTTTTTACTAGTGCCACCAAATATCTATCGTTACATAACTATAGCTTCACACAAAATAGGCTTAAAATAAGTGACACACAGAAGTGAACATTTTAGCTAATCTGTAGTTTGAAGCATATGTTATATGTAAACATGCTCTATAACACACTATAATACCCCTAGGTGGATTACCTACATGATAAACATGGATTTTGTAAAAGTGCATAACGAACGCAGTCTGCAGGATCCAAACCACTGACCCCGCGTTTACGAGCCCGAGCTCTTCCCTACTACGCCACCTGAGCACTGCGCCTAGCCGCGATAGGAGCCCTCATCCCGCGCGCGCCCGTCAGCTGTGGAGCACGTGAATCAACAGGGCGCCAGCCCGCGACTCCCGTCGCCCCTAACTCTGCGCAGAGTTGTATTGGGGTCGAGATACCTGCAGTTTGTTACTACCCAGAGAGAGGCGGTTCTGCCCATATACAACACTTGCCCCGTTCCGACCTACCGTTGAGATAGTATCCTGGTTAGGCCTGTGTTATACTCCCGCGGGAGCATCCGCGGAAGGGCGGGAATCGCGCCGAGATCCCTCACCTGGCCAATCGCCGCGCCCCGCCACGCCAGCCGTCCGCGGTGCACCCTTCGTCCGCGGACGTTCCGCGGATGCTCCCGCGGGAGTATAACAGAGGCCTAAGAAGTACGCTGGTCATGCGTACATAGATAACGTTTTTCGGCGTTTTTCTTTCTTCAGGAATGGCGCTTAAATCTAAAGCAAGAGGAATAGAATAGTCTCTGAATCCTTAAATTCATGAGCCACAACACGCAGCAATTCATATAAGGTTATTGTACAGATCACATTTACAGCGACCAAGAAAAATAGCTAGTCGATGAGTGTCAAAGGACACCGTCAGAAGTCAGGTCACTGTTTCCCCAGAAGCAGCCATTTCAGTTGAGGCTGCGGATCAGATGATCACCTATGTGGGTTGATCACAGAATGGACAAAAGCATACATTCAGAAGCAGATACCCTCTTGTTAGAAGTGTCGCCATTCTGTGTTCTTTTAAAGGCAACCTTCTTGCTCAGCCGAACATCCATAGATCTACACTTCTTTACTAATCAACTGACAGTCATTTCCACATTTTTAAACTCAAATTCCACAGCGTATGGACCGAGATTTGTCGAGGCTGTGTGGGAGTGTATGCTTGAAAGATATTGTGTATCTTGGAACTGCAGGCCAGTTAATCTCTGAACGTTGAGAGCACTACAATCCACACATTGTTTTCAACCAGAGGCAAACTTGCTTACCCCGGCAAGGTTCTGAACGAAATGAGCAGTTAGATGTTGCCTTCATTGGGGCTTGGATGCTAGAGCATTTCTCCTCCTGGTCGGGCCAAAGGCTAAATACTAAATACTTTTATAAACACGAAGAAACAGTTGTAAACGGAAACTTCGGCATCGGCAATCCCTGTTGACCTGCTCTAACACAGGTGCCTCCTACACTACTCCTGTAACCTCTAGCCAGGGGTATTCTGTAAGTCCCTGAAATTTTCATTTCCAAAGGTTTTTCCATTCTATTTGCTACTGTTCTGTTGGCGCTTTGAAGTTTTGGCGGTGCTTAATCAGTCGCTTTGGTGCTTTCACAGCTTCTAGAAGTTTTATTTATTTATTTATTTATTTATTTATTTATTTATTTATTTATTTATTCTATGTCAACTAAACAACGTGCAAAAAACACTATTAACAGAACATAACAGCGCAATGCAAAAATTACAGTATGGCTGAAAGAAGCACAAGAAGACTTTACCTGAATTCCTATAGTAATTGGATTGTTCAGCCAGTGTGTAAGAATCAGCAAATGCTTGTTTCCTTTCTCTCTACCTTTTTCTTTATACATATATCACCTTCCTCCAGCAAAATCTTCAGTTCACTCTCATCTTTAGCAAGTGCACGACTGATCTGTGCATTTCAGAACGAGGAGTGCCACAATCCTTAACAGTAGTTCCAGCCTGGGCATGTTTAAGAATGCGTGCTGCCACTACGAATGGGAAACAACGGTCGACAGGCCCACGAGAAGGACCACCTCGGCTGGATTCCCCAGCTTCGAAGTAGTCGAAACTCAGAATTACAGCTGCTCGCCTCCCCATAGAACAAAGTTGTGAGCAATTCCAAGCACGGGTAAAGTAAATAAAAGTAAATGCCTCTCGCAAAATTACCCTAAAATTTCATTAAGAGGGGAAAAAGAAGAACTAACGAATCTCTCTCTCTCAAAATTCTCCATGGCTTAGCATGACTTTAGGTTGCCGATTGAAGTTATTTGGGAATTTTTTTTGTATCTGACTGCCAGCGATGATACGACCTCGTTTTGCCAGGGTGAACGAAATTTTGATTGCAACCTCGTACAAGTCTTCCAGAAATTCGTCATCGGCGTCTGCTCTTCATTCGGAGAAATTCGGCCATCTACAATACCGCTCGCGCCGCACGGTCAAAAGTGGGCGAAAAAACGCCAACATAGCGTCGCAAAGCGTCGCACGCTCATAACTCCTTCAGTTTTAGGTTTCTTGAATAAAGGTTGATACCATTCGATTTGCCTCTTCGAGATCTACACAAGCATGTGTAAAACCTTACCGGAACTCCCGTATTTTCGACGTGGGTGGTCCAAAATTGGCTGGACGGGCGATCAGAGCAGCTTATTTCCCGGGATATGCGTGCTTTCGGAGTATCTCAAAGATAGCGTACGTCGCCAGTGCTCTGTCATGCAAGGAATGCCCCGAGAGTGCGCCGTGCACAATGCACACAGAACCTAACCTATCAATCGAGTGGGCAAGCGCATGTCCCCTGCGCTTCCATCTTCTCTCACTGGGAACTGCGACGTTTTCGAGCCGTGGAGAATGTTATCAGAAATTCCCCGCCTCCCCCCTCAGGATTAGCTCCAATCTGTCCCAGCGAAACCTTGGTGTGCGCCGTGAACAATGCATACAGAATCGAACCTTTCAATCGAGGGGGGGGGACAGCTCGTAGACTGAGCGTTTGGGCACTTTTATCAGAAATTTCTTGCTGCCCTATTCAGGAATTGCTCTAAGGCTGTCCAGCGAGCCTTTGGAGTGCGCCATGAACAATGCATACAGAATAGAACCTTTCAATCGAGGGGGGGGGGGGGGCGACCGCTCGCAAATTGCACGCGCGGGCGTCTTCGGAGCACAATAGCTCTGTCAATTTGGAACCTTTCAGGTTGCAGCAAGTAGGTTTTGTAGGCAGTCGAGCGGTCTGTTAGTACGCTAAAACAGAATGGTATAGCTTGGGAGTGGGCAATGTTATAGGGGTGCGAAAATGCAGGTGAGGCTTGTGTGAAGCATTTTTTTCCGATTTCGGTGGAACACTGCGAGAAGGCGGGGCGAGCTAACGGCATCAGAATCCGTATTTGAACAGAGCACTTAAGGTACTTTACGGCGCCGGGATCAGAACTTCTCAGCTGCCTAAACTGCTTTAGCCCCATCTGCCGTTTTAGGGCGGCGGACTTAACGGTGGAAGTTTCCTGCCCTCTTACTCGCCCAAATTTGGGTTTTCGACACTCCCAATAACACCGTTCTGTTCTGCTTGAAGAGCGCTATCGAACTGTATCAATCTCGACCGATTTTGGACACATCGATTTTCGGCAATATCCTATCGAGGACGTGGGCGCCCTAGGCCGAGCTGCGCGGATGATGACGTCATCGAAAACCGATATTTTCGAAATTGGCCAAATCTCCTCGTGCAACCTTCGTCCAAAATCGTCTAGGGGTTATTTGGGGCGCTGATTACGAATCCGACGTTCGTTTTTGAAAATTCCGCGGACTTGAGCAGGTTACTTCCCGTTTGAGGGTGGTCGGGTCAGGATCACCGATCACCCTCAGTTATCGGTATGAGCGGTCCCCTTCTGTAACCGTCCAAATGTACTTCGGCATCGTGTTTGGCACCCTGAATAAGTCCCCGACCCTGTACGAAATCCGAGCAAAATCGATGACCCTGACTTGACCACCATCAGTTATCCAGAAAAAATCCAAAACCTACCGAAGTCGACGGAATTTTCAAAAACGGACGTCGGATTCGTAATCAGCGCCTCAAATAACCCCTAGACGATTTTGGACGCAGTCTGCACGAGGAAATTTGGCCAATTTCGAAAATATCGGTTTTCGATGACGTCATCACCCGCGCAGTTCGGCCTAGCGCGCCCACGTCCTCGATGGGATATTGTCAAAAAATCGATATTGCCTAAATCGGTCGAAATTGATAGCATTCGATAGAGATGTTCAAGCAGAACAGAAAGGTGTTATTGGGAGTGTCGAAAACCCAAATATGGGCGAGTAAGAGGGCAGGAAACCTCAACCGCTAAAGGCCTCCCCAGAGTTCTGCGGGAGCGCCGCGGCCCTATGCTTAACCATAGGGCAGAGTCGCAGAGCTCGCCGCCGGCGGCGTCCCTGCCCTATCCTAACCATAGCGGCGTTGCCGCAGAACTCTGTGGGGGCCTTATGTCCGCTGCCCTAAAACGGCAGATGGGGCTAAGGCAGTTTAGGCAGGTAAGAAGTTCTGATCCCGTCACCGTAAAGTACCTTAAGTGTTCTGTTCAAATACGGATTCTGATGCCGTTAGCTCGCCCCGTCTTCTCGCAGTGTTCCACCGAAATCGGAAAAAATGCTTCACACAAGCCTTTCGCTCCCCTATAACATTGTCCCCTCCTATGCTATTCCATTCTGCTTTGGCGTGCTAGCAGAACGTTCGACTGTCTACAAGACCCACAAGTTGCAGCCGAAACGATTCAAAATTGACAGAGTTATTGTGCTCCGAACACGTCCGCGCGTGCAATTTAGAGCAACAACGGCTGACGCTCTCCGCGCTATTACTCGCCCAGATTACCGTTTTTCCCACTACAAATGAAACCATTCAATTCAGCATGAAAAGCTCTATCGAATGGTATCAAGCATGGCCCAACTCGAAGACATCGATTTTTCGATGACGTCATCGTCCTTCGGCCGCGGTCTCGTCCTCGATGCGAAACAGTCAAAAAATTGATTTTGCCAAAATCGGTCGACACTGATAGCATTCGATAGCGATTTTTAAGCAGAATAGAGTGGTGCTGCTGGGAGTGTCGAAAACCCAAGTATGGGCGAGTAAGAGGGCAGGAAACTTCAAAAGCTAAGTCCGCTGCCCTAAAACGGCAGCTGGTGCTAAGGCAGTTTAGGCAGATAAGAAGTTGTGATCCCGTCACCGTAAAGTACCTTATGTGTTCTGTTTGCATACGCATTCTAATGCCGTTAGCTCCCCGCGTCTTCTCGCAGTGGTCCACGGAAATCGGAAAAAAATGCTTCACACAAGCCTCACCTGCATTTTCGCACCCCTATAACATTGCCCCCTCCTATGCTAAACCATTCAGCTTTGGCATGCTAGCAGACCGTTCGATTGCCTACAAGACCTACAAGCTGCAACCTGAAAGGTTCCAACTTGACAGAGCTATTATGCTCCGAAGACGCCCGCGCGTGCAATTTGCGAGCGGTCGCTCCCCCTCGATTGAAAGGTTGTATTCTGTATGCATTGTTCATGGCGCACTCCAAAGGCTCGCTGGACAGCCTTGGAGCAATTCCTGAGTAGGGCGGCAAGAAATTTCTGATAAAACTCCCCAAACGCTCAGTCTACAAGCTGTCCCCCCCCCCCTCGATTGAAAGGTTCTATTCTCTATGCATGTTCATGGCGCACTCCAAAGGCTCGCTGGACAGCCTTAGAGCAATTCCTGAATAGGGCAGCAAGAAATTTCTGATAAAAGTGCCCAAACGCTCAGTCCACGAGCTGTCCCCCCCCCCCTCGATTGAAAGGTTCGATTCTGTATGCATTGTTCACGGCGCACACCAAAGTTTCCCTGTGAGAGAAGATAGAAGCGCAGGGGACATGCGCTCGCACACTCGATTGATAGGTTAGGTTCTGTGTGCATTGTGCACGGCGCACTCTCGGGGCATTCCTGGCATGAAAGAGCACTGGCGACGTACGCCATCATTGAGATACTCCGAAAGCACGCATATCCTGGGAAATAAGCTGCTCTAATCGCCCGTCCAGCTGATTTTGGACCACCCACGTCGAAAATACGGGAGTTCCCGTAAAGTTTTACACACGCTTGTGTAGATCTCGAAGAGGCGAATCAAATGGTATCAACCTTTATTCAAGAAACCTAAAACTGAAGGAGTTATGAGCGTGCGACGCTTTGCGACGCTATGTTGGCGTTTTTTCGCCCACTTTTGACCGTGCGGCACGAGCGGTATTGTATAAAGTTGAAGGAAAGGAAGACCAATCCTTAATAACTGGAGCTCACTCTATGATATTATATACGATGTATATACTGAAGGTGTTCGCTTATGTACCCGATAAATAGTCATACATAATGTTGTGATTTCTTCATCTCTAACTGTGAGCCCCACCCTTCATCCCTCTCATTTTCTAGAAGAAAGGCGCCAAAACTACAGGTCAGCAGGTGGTCAGTCGTCATCCTACATGTACAGCGTTTTCGATGAAGATGACGTGAAGAGAGCAGAGCGAGCTGGATAGAAGGCGAAGAACCACGCGGGCCGCTTTCGGGCCTCTCAAGGAGGAGACAAACCACCCCACTGACACCGACCTGACACAGGCGAAATCCCACTAGACAGGTTGCATCATAAGGAAACAGGACAACCGATGCACGAACAAAAGCAGTACATTGGATCCCAAGCCTCCTTCTGAGAGACGACCAACATCGTGGCATGATATGTGTTTCTCTCCTTCTTTGTTGCAGGGTGAACCCAACTGAAATTTCATTTGTAAACGAACCAAGCTTCCGTCGCCAAGTTCAAATGTAAACAGCTTCCTGAACGCCGATGGCGAGGCAACGAAACGACTGGGAAACGTGAAGTCATCTAACCACATGTATCTAACAAGGAAAGGGTCTGAAATGTATCTCTGGTAGGGAAAAGTGAGTCATAAAAGGGAATACTTTTCCATAAAATTGGCATAAATTGTAAAGTAGTATGAAGTGGATGGCGGCGAGGTTTCCAGGAAGGAGTGTCAGCGTTCAATTCCCATTAACAGAGGGTGTTTTTGCATTTCTATTGTTCGTTTGAGATCTCAGGTCTTACTCCACTCATTTCCTTCGCATTTTCCCATCTGTTTCTGTGACTAATATGCTTCCTTTCCTTGAATTGATCTCTTTGATTTGAGCAATTCCCGCTGGTAGCTGCACTCCCACTCTCGGCTCTTGGGTCTTCTCGAATCACACAGCGTTTCAAGCTATGTACTGCACCCTCAAAGGGAAGTTTAGTCCATATCTTATTGTGCGACCGCCTGGAGCCACCCAGCCAACGTGGGCTTCTTCAGCTACATGTGTATCATTCCCATGTCGCTGTGCATGGCCTTCCCTTTAATCTACATAGAGACAACAACATCATGCAGCCAGATTCATTAACCGCTTACCGGTCTTCAACGACATGTCGGTTATCGTATCTGCATCTCTCCACATTTGTGTCTCTGTGTATCACTTACTATGTAGGCCGATATGGTGAATCCGCGGTAAGATGATACGTTGATTAATCAGGCCCCTGATGAGAAGAGTGAGGTATAAATTGGATCCGACGCTGATTCGTATTATTCCGAAGTTTCGTATTCTAGAAACCCTGGACAAATAGACCTTCCGGTTGATGGCACTTCTGAAAAGTATGAATCTACGGAAGCTTCATGTAAGGATAGCATGCACAAGAGCGAATTTCAGAGTGATTATGATAACTAATTTTTCTTCGGATCGGCTGTCAGATGCCCGATTCGGATACTATATCGGATTTCTGATTAAGACTAATTAGCTGGATCATCCAAATGTGGTGAAAATCTGACGAGGGTTCACAGGCATCATCAGTTCCGAGTTTTCTCCACGGTCACCTCGTTGACTTTCCTCGTGAGTAACCCGAAGATTAGGACTTTTCAAAAATACCATTTACTCAGGGTTCTAAAAATCCGAAGTGTCCGAATCCGCTTGGGATCCAATGTATAGAGTCAGACATGCGGGTAGCTGAGAATGTCAAAGCAGTGTAGTAACAATGAAGGTCGTGTCACTGGTGTACTGGTCCCTTGCGATCTTCACGTTGAAAAACTGGTTCCCCATACCTGCTTCTAACAAGGAAAGGTTCCCAACTCAGCTGAGCTTTTGCGATGCTACTTTGGCAGGATGTGAACGGAGTCCAGAACCAGAGTCGAGTCCCCGTGCTGCCGAAACTTTTGCACGTATTAGTTTGTTGTTATTACACTTTTTTAAGATCAAAGGAGTCAATTTTAGACCACCAATGCTTACAACAAACCAAGGCTGTCTATTTGCGCCTTCATAAGTGCTAGTTTCTCAACAATGTCTATCTGCACCACCACCATATCACACCATATCACCAATAATACCGTAACTCCACACAAATACGAGCACCTTATGGTTGAATGTTATGGACCCGGGCCATATCGGCGCATAAGTGTGCAAAAAATATCGCTCTCACCTGAAGGTGTTGTCGGCCGACTACTTTCCACCTCCACACTGGATTTCACATCTCCGACAAGAAGAGAGATTGCGGTTGCAAACGCCATAAAAGGACTCTTCCTGGACGCCATATTTTGAGATATCGACTGTTAGGAAGAAGAGGCGGTTCAAATTAGAGGTAGTATAATAAAAATGGGACCTTTCTATTTCTGTGATGCGCGTGGGTGGCAGCTGGGTACCAGGGATGAGCGGATTAACCGTTATCCGTTATCCGTTATCCGGTTTCCGGGGGGGTTTGGCTTATCCGTTTTGCTGTTCGTTATCCGGCGAATTTAGGCCGGATAACGAACAACAATTGTCCAACTCTCAAGATATCGACATGGTGTTTAAAGGATTAGATAGAAGATTCTCTAAAACCATAAATGTGGTCGTGAACAATGATAGCAGGCACTATAATTTGGTAAGTTCACATGAAGACTTGGGTGGACGTGACGCAGCCGGTGCATGGACTATGTTTCGCCTACCACTCCAGGTGGATCTCAAGAAGACCTCATGCCCCGGCCAACCTAGTCCATCCAGGTCGGTATATGGATCTGTGCTGTACGTCTCTGAGAAATGCTACACATTGGATTGTTCATCGCCGCAAGCCAGTGTGCAGACTCGATATTGGATCCTATACCAATTCGGTTAATTCGAAACCGTTATTTTTTCAAACCCGGTTACAAGGTTCGTGCAAATAATGGCATCCCTGGAAAGGCCCGCATTTTGGGATGGTTCAGATAAGGGTAGCTTTAACAAAAAGCATTTTCTTATGATTCGTATAACTGATTTATCTTTAGATCTCAAATCGGAAATCCGGATAGGATAGAGTATTAGATTTCTGACCAAAATCAGTTATCTAACTTATCCGAGAATTCGAGCTGAGGCCAAATTCATTAACCGCTTACCGGTCGGTAACGGTTAATGAATTTGGCCTAAAGAACTAAAAGACAAAAACAGCGCATTCCATGGCGCGTTTTGAAGTACAAAACGCATTCAAGCCCGCTTCGATTTGTCACTTTTCAAAAAAGAACTCTCCAGAGATTTTTATATTATGTGTATTGCGCTAGCTGACAAATATTCGACGAGACGATACAGTGACGGAGGTCGGTATGAATCATTCCTTTTTGGCGACGTGTCAGATATCCAACTTCTATGAGAGGTTACAACTCTTTGAATGTGGCGCAATAATTTGCATTGGGCCGTTGACAGAAAGCAGATGTTTTACTCTTCCCAAATGATTCCAAGTTTGACTGCCGTTGCATCTTGGGATATAGCTGAGCAGTAATAGTAGTTCTCATCAAGGCGGAACCAAGCTTGCGATTTCAAATCTTATTCGACTGACTCATCGGTGCAACCGTCTTCTAGGGGATTAAAAAAAACAATGGAAGCCAGAGGAGTTATTAGTCCAAGGACGACTTCATTTCACAGCAGATTCAGTCAGAAGCTTGTGGGAAACAAGGCGAAGGGTGAAAACACGAAATGACCATCATAACAACCCAACTGACCGTATGAAAACAGCCCACTCCCTGATGAAGAGAAATGTGAATTAGTAAGAGGTAAAAGAGTCCGACATCTGAGAATGAAACTATTCTTGGGCGAGTGGTCTTTAAAGGTTCCTTTGTCTTTCAAAGACTGTGTGAAAGGCAGTAATACTAAAATGTCAGTTGAGCAGAGTCCTCATGAATAAATAAATAAATAAATAAAAGCCTTGCTTTAATAACTAGAGGAATTTGCCACTTTCCTTTTTTTTGAACTTGGTCCGTAGAGCGCACAAAAGCCCAGCATGACCTGAGTTTTCTATAAAGCTCTCATAATACATATAGTGATTTCAATAACGAAAGAAGTCACCAGTTTCTCTCATCTTGAAACATCGGCTTTTAGGCGGGGTTAGTTAGCGTATGTTCTGGTGCATGAAGTTTCGATGTGGATCTTTATTTAGCGTGATCTCACGCTTCAATTTCGTCTGAAAAAGCCAATTTGATCCACCGCGAGGTGGGGCGTTCGCCCTCATTAATTGATCAGTAGGGGAGAAAGATGAGCTTCGATACCTTGTGTGGCACAAGCTCTGCTAACTAACTAATAAAAGGTTTATATTCAATGAGTCTAAACCTAGTTTTATTTTTGTTGTTTGTTCGTTATCCGTTTTCCCGTTATCCGGTCATTTTGGGGAAAAATTATCCGTTCTCCGTTATCCGGTTTTTAAAATTTCATTATCCGCTCATCCCTGCTGGGTACGTCGATGTTCATCCAGGACCTTTCTCTACACCCGCAGATTGCGGGTTCAACGAAAAAGAAGTGGCCATGTCTTGTCAGGGAGAAGATTGTTTCCCACGTGTATTGTAAGATGTGGTGTGAGAAGCGCTTGTGTTTTACTTATTTCATAGATTTGTACCTAGCTGTTCACTAAAAGGGAAGACAAGAAAGGACTTTTATTTCCAGAGAAGTGATATTGTTGGAAAACTAGCACACATGAAGACGCTAATAGACAGCCTTATTGTTAGTTTGTTCTAAGCACTAATGGTTTAAAATTGACTCCTGTGAGCATGAGAAAGCATAATAACAACAAACTAATATATGCAAAAGCTTCGGCAGCACGGGACTCTAACTTAAAACCCTCCGGTGTGCTCCTATGAGGCGTCCCTCCCACCAACTCGAGTCATACCTCGTTGGTGTCGTAGGGGTTGATCTTAGTTGCGCACACGTTTTCAGATCTCTTTTTCAGGTGTTTAAAAAGGCGTTTAGCAAAAACTAACTGTGGCTCTAGACTCCGCTCACATGGCCCTACACCCTGTCAAAATAGCATCGCAAAAGCTCACCTTGAATTTGGAATCTTTCCTTGTAAGCTTGATATGCGGCGTCTCATCCTGGCTTTTTTGACAATCCCCACGTAGAAAAACGAGCTGCGAGAAGCCCGTTGCTATCATAAACACCCATATGTAGTGTCCAGTTCTTTTGTTTCAAAACTTTTAGCACCATTTCAGCAACATGAAAAGCAGAAAAGTAAATTAAGAGACCGTTTAATTGCCGTGAGTACATCTGTATTCAGGATGCATGTTGCGTGAGTAACAGGAGCTGGCTTCTATGTGTGTGTGCATCACGAATCGATTTCAATTTCGTCTCGCTCTACGCCCACAAAGCCTTTCTTCATTCGAGATTGACTTTCTAGGAATACCTGCTTCGTAGAGTAAGACATTGACTGTGTCATTCAGAGGCTGACACCGCACCTCATTCGCAGATCGAATTCGCTTCGCAACAACGAGTGGAAGTGCAAGGTTCCCAAAAAGTTTATACTGACTGAATTAAATAAGAAAAAGTTGAAATGAAGCTTTTATCCCATTAGCTATGAAAAAATTCTTATGTACGTTTTGATGCTTCCGGCTCATGTGATCTTCTTTTGAATCTCGTTTTTCTAGTAAAAAGAGGCTGATATTCGTGATGTTCTTTCTTAATAATACGGCATCGGCCGCACAACGATCCTCTCATGTGAATCGTACCTTTGTACTAGGGGTATTATCACAGGCGCATTATGCACGGGATTTCCACTCGCCACCGGATTTGTGTGGATTGTATATTAGATGAATGTGATACATAATATAATGCTGGTTTATTGTCTGGTTTTGAAGCACTTCAACCGTTGGATAAGTGACTCTGATTATGCAACGCAAAGGGTGGGCTCCCATCTAAGGGTGCATTTCAATAGCTTTTGTGGACGAGTTACGCAAATCTTTTTCAACGCTTGCCTGCTGCTTTCTGTGGGAAAGCGGGAAAGACTTCAACGATGCCACTAGCTCCAAAGTTTTTCACGATCATAAAATGTTTTCCACCCATTTTCTTTCATTAAGGCTGCTAAATGTGAAAGGCTGGTCATCGTTAGGTGTGGAGTCCTTCTGCACGTAGTCTATAAGCAAGGTAGGAGCACCATCCAGATGTCCCACCTGATGGCATTCTCACGTGTCCACCTTTATCACCAACGACGATCAAGCAATTCTTGGTTGCTTCGATCATCAGAGGTACACATATGGCGCATCAATATGTACGACATCCACATTATGCAGTTTGTACGGCGTCAGATCTGAACTAGCTCCCATGACATCATATCACCTCGAAAGGAAAGGAACAGGGTTATCTTCATAGGGTTGCCTACAGAAAGAATTCGGACCTTTAGAAAATGAGCTAGGGAATTCAAAGAGAGCTTCCACAGCTCTGCAGGACATTAAGCCATCGCATACTGAGGGAGGAGAGAGAAAGCGACCAAGAGACCCACATCCGCACCCCCTGAAACAGCGCGTTGTCAGCACACCCTCCCTGGATACGCTCGCGCTTTCCAGATGCCGAAGGAACTTTGTAGGATTCGTATGCAAGTCTCTCACATAGTAGACAGGTCAGCACCCAGAATGGCTTCTCCGGTCATCTCCTCACCACTTAAAGATAGGAAAATAACGAAATACAAGTCGATGTAGAGCAACTGCGGAATCACCGTCATCAGACTAGAACAAAACTATAATTCAAATCGACAGGAAAGGAAGGAAGAAGCGACGTAAGGAACAACGTGACGAACGAGTAACAAGTAGCGAAGGACACTTGGACGCTACTGTGTCGATGTTGCGAATGTGGTCTGAGCATTCTCTGTAGCAGCATCGTAAGGCTGTCACCGGCAGTATTGTTATTCACGTTTGGCTCAACAGGATCGGCGACGCGGGCAGCCCTCTGTTGATTTCTCCTCGATTGAATGAAGGAAATGAAAGGGGCGATGGCGATGAAGGCAAGAAATCGCTCGATGGAAGAATAAACTGAAAATCTTATAGATGATCTTCAGAACATCACTTCCGCCTCCAGGAACAGCAGCTACAGCATTCGGCTCAGCAGGAATCTGCAGTGCAGCGGCGACCACATCGATGTCATCCTGATTAGGCTGACCGGCAGCATGAGCCTGACCATCTCGATCTAGTCCCTGTACAACACCAAAGTGACCTTAGAGCCTCACTCTAGCATTCCGGAGAAGAGTGAAGCTTTGAGGAGCGCAGGGCTTGCTTATATTTACAATAGATGCGCTTCAAGTCACGTAACGCCTACCGCATCTTATCTAATTGTGCAATTCATGAAATTTTTGTTGCTATGATCGCACTTTAACAGCTCATAGCTGTCAGATAACTATGGGGTCGACAACGCGCGTTACTGTGAATTTAGAAGGAGAGTGTGAAAATATGTGCTTTCCCTGAACGAACTCCTTAATTCATGTGCACCTTCAGGAAGCCAAAACCATCACAGTCCTCAGAGTTCTTGGCTTTGTTTCCTACGTCATGATTTAAATTTACGAACAGGGCGGTTTGCGCTCTGAGTAAGTTTATGCAGGGTGAGTAGTCCTATACACGGAAGTTTTCTGCCGGCTCTATGCATTTGTATAGGAAACCGAAGGAGAAAAAAAGTCAAAAGAGAAACAAACGGGAGACAGTCATTACTCCAACGGAACGAAGTGTCTCTACACCAGGGATGAGCGGGTAACAAAATTTTGAAACCCGGATAAGGATAACGGATAGTTTTGCCCAAAAATCGCCGGATAACGGAAAAACGGATAACGAACAAACAACAGAAATAAAAGTGGGCTTAAACTGCTCTAGTTTCAACAGCAGACATGGAGCGCAACTGCTGTCAAATTATAAATGTTTTCTAACGACTTTAATGGGGTATTTTGAAACATAGTGCAGTCACTTTAACAAGACCCTATGGGATTCTCACAAAACTTCAGTAAAAAGAAACGCTTCTTCATGGCCATCCAAACCGATGCTCAGTTCGATTTGCGAACTACAATTCCTTCCCCAGGTTCCGCGAACAAGACCACCAAGCTGCGAAACTAAAACTGCTTTGCAAGCTCTACTCTGCTGATGTTTCGCGATGATCACCTTAATCAAAGTCTGGAAAAGATAAGGAGAGATTGAGAATTTGTTCATCCAAGCACATTTCCATAGTACAGTTTACAATTTTTCATGTTTTTGCCGTTTAAAACGAATTGAAAGAACGAGAGAAAGGATGCGTAAGACAGCCCAACTAATCGTATGGAAGCATTCATAAGTCGCCCTTGGAGGGAGAGAATGTGAGACTCATTCACCTCTTATTCACTCACATTTCCTCCATTGAACAGCAACTTGCCGGCATTTTATAAGTTTTCATTGTTGGGTTGTTTTACTGATCAATCGTCAGGTTTTCTTCTTGAATTAAGGCTGTGGCCAAGTAAAATGATCCTTGGATGAGTGGCTCCTCCGACGCCTCTTGACTTTTCTATGCTAGGCCGACTCAGCCGAATAAAGTCTGCATAACAGTCTTGGTTACGCAGCTTCACGCGGATCGATACTCTTGTTCGACAGTATCTCAAGATCTAAGAAAAACGTGGAATGAGATGGATGAAATACCAGATTTCTACAGGCTAGCCACTACAAGCCATTGTGCAGTCCAAATACAAATGCAGAGAGATACGAAAACTAGAAAAGCGGAAGTGGAATGTCCCTAAAAGTCAATCCTAAATTAAAATGAAGCTCCAACATGCGCAGCGGGGAATCAATTTAGTGCAGTTCAATTGCACTATTTTGATTTTTAATAGAGAGGATCAATTCCTTAACATTACGGAGGTACCACCAGTACCAGCGTACAGAAAATTCTTTCAGAAAATCGTCTCTATAAACACACCCAACAATTTGTAGGAGCGTAGCTTTCTCTACTCATTTAGATTGAACCTGTGCCAATTTTGCTTGTACTCGTTACTGCTTAGCGTATGTGTTTAATGCGTTGCAACAGTCTATCAGGAAAAAGTAAAATACCTTTGTCGCATGCTACCTACACACTGCAGTTGTGGAAGAGGACGCTAAATTCGGCACTAAGCAATTTATCTTGGGATGTGCCAGGCCCTCCACTTGTGACCGTCAGTAATATTCAAGGCAGCTTGTACGCATTCTTGGTCTGCACATGGCTTGTGGTGACAAGCTCATGAACAAATCAATCCATAGTAGGATTCATAGATATATAATATAAATGAACGACCCTGGAAGGATGGAAGTTGGACGCCTTTCCAACAACGTCACCTGTGCCTGAAGCCACCTCACCCTTCTAGATTAAAATGCCCTCTATTGTTGTTCGCGATCCCTCCCATGAATGTGAAGCTTCTACACAGCTATCCAATACCACGTCCAAACCTGGGTACCAGCTAACTTGTTGTTCGTTATCCGGCCCAAAATTGGCGGATAACGAACACAAAACGGATAGGCTAAAACCCCCCGGAAACCGGATAACGGTTAATGCGCTCATCCCTGCTCTACACCCTTCAACGTCACGAGCGACGATGAGAAAGCTTCGGACCCTGAGGTTTTTCGCCCTTTGCCTCTATCAGCGCGACGATGGAACGATCTCGACATCGGAGGAATGGAGAGTTTGTTTAGTATTAGCGAACCATAATTCTTGACTCCAGGAGAGTCGCCGCCTCCTCCCACTGCACATCCGCGATATGCACCATTTTCAAGTCGAAATGGACACTTTTCAAATCAAACCTGTCCTGTCTTTCGCCACGACTCTTAAAGGACGTAGAGTCTCTGCGCCCTCTTGGTCCGCGTACGCCTGTCGAACAGCATCGATTCGCTGTGACGAAGTACGAACGCGCGCGGGCGCACTTCTCTCGTCTGCCGCCGCCCCGGACGGTCGTGTCCGGTCGCCGTCCTCTCTCGTCATTTTAACCTCATTTACGAACATGATCGAGATCTGTTGCTTCATTCTCCTGGACGTGCTGATCAGTCTTCGGGTTTCTGTAGAGAACGCTTTCCTGGTAAACTTTTCTATTTCACCCACTGCGAATGTAGTAAGCCTCATGACTTCGTAGGTAGAGAACAAAATTCCGTCAAACATTGTATTGATGGTTGATTGGAGTGGTGTTCACGAATCAGGCAAACGCTTTTAGGGAGTGCGCGGGAGAACAAGTCTCTACCCCTTCGATAGCATAGAGTGGTGGGGGAAGTAGGCAGCATCGTTGTTAAATAGTATCATACGGGTTATAATAAGGTTATAACCTCAGTATTGTACACTTGGTGTTCAAGAAACACTTTACATCGGCAAAAGAACAGTGAGCAAGCAATGCAGAATCCCGATTCCCGAATCCGAACCCATGACCATCTTCCTGCAACTCACTCCCACTCGACCATCCAGTTGCTGTCACCTGGATCATGAGCGGCGCACCTCAATGTCACGCTTTGGTGTCCAAATGTCGGCAGGATATTTGAAAACTACTACGGTACTTCTCAGACAACCCTCTATAGATCACTTTGAAAATTGCCACGCGACGTTCATTGACCTCCCTTGTATGAGACCTGTTAATATGGCAGCAACTGATCTCTTCGCATTTGGTGGTCTTCCATGTTCATCTGACTGGATACCTGCTACACTATAACGTGGCCTAACGCGACCCCTGAATGTTGACATTGCACCATACACTTTTCCGGCGATTTAAGCTATGAACTAAAAGCAACGCCTAAATTCTTGGTCTATCAAAAATATATGAACATTTATATCTTTAGTAAAGTTCTGTAACATGTGGTCATCCGGCCGAGAAATATCAAAGTAGAAGCGCGTGGTTCAATGAGCGTGAAAAGCTGTAATAGAACTAGTCAACTGTAGCGGAACGCAGAGCAAAAACCAGCCCTTTCAAGGAGGAGCGAAATTAATATGCAGAAGAAACCTAATCCTAGAAAAAAGTGAAGCAGGAAGTCACGCTTCCTCTTTTGAAACACTCTCTTTCAACCGATTACAGAGCACTATAAGAGCATATTGCAAAGAAGATCGACAACCGAAGACCTTCACAACTACTAGTGCGGGCAGACACTTTCACTGACAGCAAATTTCAATTTTCGGACAAATCTTTGAAGTCGGAAAGACCAGAGTTGAATGTAAAGCACTGCATAGTTAGAGAACCGACACTTCTTTTCCGTTTCTTGTATCAACTTGTGAACGATCAACTTACTATTCCTTTTCAACGTGCGATGAGCTGCGGTGGCGACGACAGATAGGAGCTTCTAAAAGTGCTCCATAGTTTTCTTAAGATCACGCTTCGTTAAACTTCTTTTAGGCGTTTTGCAGCATTGACGGCACTGTTGGGAGAGTTCTAATAGTAGTCGAAAAAATGTTGCCTAAAAGTGTAGCGCTGATTGTAGGAGTATGAAGTACTGGCGTCTTTTTCAAAAGTGGTGTCTGCGGAAGCAGGTTCTGTTGCAGAACGATAACCCTAAACATGTCATTGCTTCCGCTGTTGGCAGCGCCGGCGTATGTGTTTACCAACCGTTAACAAGAGCAGCAACAAACTTAAAGTCGATCTCCTTGACTTCGGTAGAAAACTTACACCAGATAGATTCAATCGCTTTCGTTGTAAAGTGAGTTTTCTCCCTAGCATGCTCTGTATACCTGCGAATGACGTAGTCGATAGAAGGCAGTTCGTTTTAGCCCAGTTAAACCAATTATCAACCTGTTAATTAAGGAGACATAACACAACGTGGAGTACTACAGGCGCTGGAAGCGGAAGAGGTGCCGGCTGTCGCGTGAACTCTTCGAATTTACTGTCTAAGCCAGCCAACCTTCCATCCCTTCGAGGTCGGCGAATTGATACCAGACTCGTATTGGAAAGATAAAACACTGATATGTTCATGGGCTGGCCAACACAATCACTGTATAGGTTAAGTACGCATTAAACATATCTTCACAACATCCTGTGGAAGTAGAGAGGGTGATGTATACTTGCTTTGACACTTTGATGGTCCTCTTGTCGGCTGGAGGTCTTCTCAGCGGGGACCACAACTCTTCCAGACAGCTCGATCTCTAGCTGCTTGCATCCAGCGAGGCAGACTCCGCTCTCTGAAAGATGTTGAGAATGAGTCTGCCCATCGCGTTGGCGGTCGTCCCAGTGGTCTCTTATGGTCTCTCGGGAGCCATTCTGTGACAAGGAGACTCCATCTATCGTCCTTTCGTCGAAGCAGGTGTCCGGCCCAGCGATGTTTGGACTTCTTCATGTACTGCAGCGGGTCTGCTAATTGCGACTTCTCCCGTAGCTCCGAGCTTCGTAGGCCTTCTTGCCATTGCTGACGAAGGCTTGTCCTCAGCAGACATCTCTCCAGTGTACGATGCGTAGTTTCCATTGCTCTGGCGATTGTCTTGTTGTCGGGACAGGTTTCCGTCGCGTAACACATCGCAGGCAGTACAGAGGCGTTGAATATCGAGGCCCTGAGGCCAGCATCCTTGACCTGATCGGTGACTTCGCGAATCAAACTGAAGGCTGCCCATGCTGCGCGTCTCCTGCCGGCGATTTCGGAAGCAAGGTCGTTACCCATGTTTAGCTCTCTTCCCAGATAGACGTAGGAGTCGACCTGTTGTAGAGCGACTCCATTTAACCTTTCGAGTCCCGTGGACACGAACATGTCCAAAACACAATTTATGGTCAACCAGTGGTGTGACACTAAACGAGTGACCGTAAATTGCGTTTTGGACATATTCATGTTCAATCCAGTCTTCATAAATGCCACATTGAACTCGTTCAGCATTTCTCCGACTTCTGCCGTGCTGGTAGAGATGAGAACAATATCGTCGGTGAAGCGAAGGTTGCGGATCCACTTACCGTCCACAAGGTAGCCTTTGTCGTCCCAGTTCAAGTCCTTCATGGCATCCTGGAGTGCCGCTGTGAATAGCTTGGGAGAAATCGTGTCTCCCTGCCGTACTCCTTTCCCGATAGGAATTTTAAGCTTTCGATCGAACAGCTGGATGGTAGTAGGTGTGTTCGAGAAGCATTCGTCGAGAAGTCGGATGTAGGGCGATGGTATCTTCACCAAGATATCACCATATATACATATAATATAATATAATATATAATATGTACAGATCCGAGAGAAGGCTGATGGGATGATAGTTGTTAATATCCTTCTGCTGACCTTTTTGAAGATTAGAACTGTTTTCGATTACTTCCATGAGTCCGGAATCCTACCAAGATGAAGGTAGTTGGCAAGAAGTGAGAGAACGGCACTGCCACCCGCGCGAAGGAGATCAGCAGAAATGCCGTCCGGCCCGGGAGAAGTGCCTGGCTCCATCCTTCTGATGGCATGAGCAACCTCTGATTCTAGATTGGGAGGTGCCTCCTCAGTTGGTATCATCAAGCATTTTGTGACAGTGATGTAGGAACGAAATAGATATGTGTAGAATTCTTGAACGATGGCTTCCATCGCTCTTCGAGACGCTTGTGTTTTTCCATCCTTATCCATAAGGGCTGACATTATTGTCTTCTGGTCGCAGAGATCTCGTTTGCAGCGCATTATGCTTGAACCTTTCCCAGCGGCTTCAATTTTCTGTAGACTTGTATGGACTCCTTCACTGCAATTCGACAGGCCTTCGAGATGGTGACTTTTCTAGATGGGAGGCATTAGGATCCAGTTTGACAGCTCTTCTTTGCTCCAAGAGTTTAACCGCATGTGCGTTAAGTCTTGAGGCAGACGTTGATGTGGCTTCACAAGAACTGCTAGCACATTTCAACAGGCGTTTGGAGAGAAGGTCGTAGTCTTTCGAAGGATCTTCAAGAAGATTCCGATAATACGACTTTATTGCATATTCCAACTCCTCCGACTTAAATGTGGGATCCTCACCGGTGCCGGTTTTGAGCGCCCCGTTTAGGCCTGAGTTATACTCCCGCGGGAGCATCCGCGGAAGGGTGGGAATCGCGGCGAGACTCCTCACCTGGCCAATCGCCGCGCCTCGCCACGCCCGCCTCCGCCGTGCACCATTGGTCCGCGGACGTTCCGCGGATGCTCCCGCGGGAGTATAACAGAGGCCTTAAATATCCTCTTTTTGAGAGCCACGGACCGAGCCGGTGTCAAATAAGGGCAGCACGGAGTCGTCGAACAGGCTCCAGCGTCTGTTTGGATGATGTATACCAAAAGGACCTGATTAACGCCATTCTTTCACCTTTATCCTTTGTTTGATCTACACAACGATCTGCAGCGGCCCATCAATCGACCAGAAAACGTTTTACCTCTTCTAGAGAAACACGACACATATTAACCGATCTCGAGGGGATGGAACGCTTGGATGGCCTAGACGGGACCTGAACCATGAGCCTCGATTTGTGTACCACGCTATAAGTGATGCCTTCTCCCTCTGTCCTGTCGCCCTTTAAGATTCAGCAAAAAGCATATCGCTCTTCTAAAAGTGTCCAGAAATTGCCCAGACTTGCGCAGTAAATTGCAGTTTATATTCTAGAGAAAAACTATGTTGTTGGGGTGTTTCCGCATAGTCCAAATCGTGAATATAATCCCTTATTCTTTCTAAGCTACGAGCAGTGATCGTTCTACATGGTTTTCGAAGCCTAGAGCGGTTGCTAACCTGGGCTGTTAAAAAGACTGCTACTGTAAGATGGATGTTTAGGGATCGCCATTATTTCTCCGCCTCTCCGCCGCGAGCGGCCAGTGCACGCACTCACGTTCATGTTTTCACGTGTCTAACGTGTCTCAGAACATGTTTTGGAGCCCGTGAAAGCAAGAACGAGATCACGTTCCTTCTGCTTATATGAGATCTAAAGGCCCGTGCACACTTTGCAGCGGGCAGCGGGCAGTGGAATGTGGGCGGAGCTGGTCGCCGCCCACATTCCACTGCAGCAGGTGGAACCGCGCCGCAGCGGCACGCAGCGGAGCAGTGGCTGGCTAGTTGCCAGCTGATCGATAGCCGAAGTGGGTTCAGGGCGGACGCGACGCATATTCTGGACCTTGGACCGTTTCAGTCATTCTCAATTACTTCATAGACAGTTTTACGTACCTGTGTCAGCTTCGTGCTTCGAGTTTTGTGCAGTATTCTACAATTTTTAAGACCTTATTTTCTGTCATCATATTTATTGTCTCAGACGGCCTTCTTTCAGGATGTATTGATCAAGTTGCTCAGCAACTTTTACTTGTCAAATACAAATAGGACATCGTCGAACTTATCCGAAAAAAAAAATGTAGGGCCTGGGGTTGGAAGCTGTTTTCGGTTTCGCGTGACCCTCACATATGAAGCTTTAACAGCGTTATTTTTCGCATCTTGGAATGCTTTCAGAGGAGATTTCTCACCGCGTACAGAGTGCTGCAAGAACGCCCTCTCACAGATGGCTCTAACTTCCCAGTTGTTCACAACTGAAAGATGGCTACTAGCAGATTTCACTGGCAGCGGTACTCCACGAGGACAGCTTTTGACTTATCCGAAAGAGTTGGCAATGAACAAAGTTATGATCATTTGAAGTTAGAAATCAAGAACGTGAGAACGTCCCCTACAACCTAGTACATTGGAAACATCCCGACCCACTCCACTCCGTGAGTTTCGCAACGACGAGACTTCTTTGTGCTGACTCCAGCCGGAAGGAGAAGAATCATCGCTCTAACCCTTCCTTACTCGATTTTGAAAGAACACTCGCAATCTCGCTCGTAGTGTTTCCGATCTACAAGTAGCTTACAGCGCCCTATTGGTCAATGATCCTGTCTCAAGACTCAAGAACCCTCGTTTATCTGGTCGAAATAAACTCGAAAACCAATTCAACACACCTCAGAGGAGAGAAACAGGAAAATGCCCGCAACATGGCGTGAATTGAGGTGTTGTGTACACAACACCTCAACTCGACGCCACTTCACGTCCTTTCCCCAGTGGCAGTGGCAGTGAGGAATGCCCGAGCCATTCCTCACTGCCACTGCCGCTGCGGCCGCTGCCGGCAGCACTGCGGCAGCGGAAGTGTGGACAGCCCCTCACTGCGGCCTCCGCTGCCGCAGTGGGACCCCGCAGCAGCACGCTATGCTTCAGCGTGGCGGCCCGCTGCCCGCTGCAAAGTGTGCATGCGGCTTAAGGAGGGAGAGGAAGAAGGACAAGAAACAACACGGGATCTATGTCAGTCGGAGAGAAGCAGAGACAGCCGAGCCAGATGTCAGTGTGACTCCTACCTGTATGGGGTCTGGTTTTTCAATTTTACAATGGAATTTTGATGTATTTAGTCAAGTTCTGATGGCAGAGAACTCGGAGTTCGCAGTGATGGTTTTAGAAGGCGCTCCGCGAGTTTCAGCCAATGAAACATGTTTCCACAGGTGCACTTCACCCTCCCGTCACCGTGCTCCGTCGGAGGAATCCCATGGCTGCCTTATGAAACCTTGTCATTGATGATCCACTCAGAACATTTCCAGTAGGAGAATCGCGGTGATAGCGAACTAGCTAGACTCGCCCAATGCGCGTGAGGGGACAACGCTATGTGTTAGTCAGTTTAACTTTCTGTGCCAACACGAGGTTTGAGGTGGATCTTTATTTAGCAGGGCCTGACGTTTTGACTTCTCGTCGTCTTCAGAGACCTGAATGTGGTGCATTAGTTTTCATTTGCGCTCTACCCCACCAAGCGCCTTGGCTACCCTAGCTCTTTCTGAAAATTGCGCTATTTGCCCAAGTGGAAGATTACGCGATTGCTCAAAGATTGGAGCAATTTATCAGATCGAATGCTTGGCATGCAACGCCAAATATATTGGAGAAACGGGAAGAGCTCTTGCAGTACGTGTGAGGGAACATCTATCAAGTAAACGACGTGGATTGCTAACCAGCCCACTTGGAAAGCATAGGATTGATGCGCATAACGGGAATGACTTTGAGGTGAAATGTACCATCTTGGCCTTGTAGGAGACATTTCGGCAAGGAGAGCGTTAAAGGCATTCTGGATTTTTACAAGAAATCCGGTAATAAACAACTGAAATGAGTGCCTTTCCGTTACGAGTGACTTTCTGCCGTTTGTGTCTCATTGTGAATTATAGAAGGACCGGTCGGCGACAGCTATGTGCAGTATGCCCCATTCGTCCCTACTGGCTAACTGACGTGGGCGGCCCTTGCGGTGGATACAATTGGTGAGTTCGTTTCTCCCACTTGGTCCCTCCCTTGTGTTCGTGGGGAAAGTCCGAAATGCTAGGGTGGCCAAGGCGCTTGGTGGGGTAGAGCGCAAATGAAAACTTATGCACCATATTCAGGCCTCTGAAGACAACGAGAAGTCGAAACGTCAGGCCCTGCTGAATAAAGATCCACCTAAAACCTCGTGTTGACACAGAAAGTCAAACCGACTAACAACTTACACTGCCGAGGTTTGAAGAAGAGAGAAGTTGGAGATTGCTATGTGTTAGGTTGTCGAGAAATAAATGAGCGTATTGCATTTGTTATTATTTGAGTACATTTTTTCCAATAAAGTATGTTTTATACCTTGTAGTGTTATATATCATTAAAAAGCCAGCTCCATGCGCTCTTTAACCATGTCTTCGAGTTTTGTATAGATCATAAATGTTTCCCAAATTTAAGTTTTTCCGTTTCAGATGTCTGAACGCAATTTTCGACAAATTTTCCAAACGAATCCAAACTTGTTATCAGTGCAGCTGAAACGACCCAAAACATCAACCCTGCATTTGCTAATGAACGCACAATTCGCCACTGGTTCGAAAGGTTTCGATCTGGAGATGAAACTCTCGAAGGTAGGCCGCCATCACTCCTCACTCAAAGTCGTGGTGGAGGCGAATTCGCGTCAAACTGTGAGAGAGCTAGCGCAGCGGTTTCGGCGTTGACGGCAGCTCTATCGGTCGTCACTTAAATGCGATCGAAAAAAAAAGAAATTGGACAAATGGATCTCGCACGAACCGACCTTTGGGCAGATGGTGGAGCACCACGACGTATGTGTTTCGTTAAGGCTGCGCAATCTAAGGGAGCCTTTTTATGCAGGATCGTGAGATGCGACGAAACATGGATTCTTTGTGACAATCATCGTCGCTTTGTACAATGGCTGGAGAAGAATGAGAGTACCAAGGAGATGCCGAAACCGAGTCTCCATTCAAAGAAGACCATGATGGACAATGGCTGGTATAGCCCACTACGAGTTCTTGGAGACTGGAGAGAATATCACAGCGGAGAAGTGCTGTGCCGAAAATGAAGTGACGCACCAGAGGTTGATTGAAAAACAGTCGGCTTTTGTCAATCGAAGAGGCCCAATTCTACCGCACGGCAACGCACGCCCGCACGTTTCAAAAATTGTCCAGAAACTGGATGAATTGGGATGCGAAACTCTGCCACATCCAGCATATTCACCAGATCTGTCCCCTACCGATCAACATTTTTACAAGCATTTAGATCGTCCTGTGAAAAATAAAAATAAAAAATTCAGCAACCAAGATGATGTCGAAAATGACTTCAACGCTTTCACGGCCTCCAGAACTCTGGATTTCTACTGGCATACATAAAATTGTTTCTTGTTGGCAAAGATGTGCTGATTCTAACCATTGTTACTTTGATTGATAAAGCTCATTCTAAGCTGAGTTAGGCTAATTTGAATATTCGAGTTGCAAACGCTCATCTATTTCTTGACAACCTAATGTGTGCCACATATCATGTTTCTGCGTACTTGAGGACAAACGGGCTGCCTAGGAACGACAAAAGAATGGAACGTACGCCGCCTGCCAATGGCCACCGTCGCTGCCGCAGTCACGCTAAAATGTATTTCTACTATTTTATGTTCACATCGACGCCACCTTGTCACATGGTTTACGGTCAGGTGGACAAAATACATTTTATTTAGATTAAGTCGCTGGTTTGGGAGTTTAAATAACGTTACCACCACTCACGTACAGCCGCTCAATTTGACTATCATAGGGATCACGGCTTATTTCTTCTTGGAGATATTGCTTTCCCGTAATTTTATGTCACCTCAAGATTGTGTAGTGGGAAGCCGTATAGTACACTCATGATCAGAAGTTTTCAAGCTGTGAGGACACTGCAATCCGTACATGAAGTGGTGCAGCTGGTGGCGACCACGGTGGAAATCCAGCGTGGAGGGAGCGCCGACCAACCAACTTCCAGCATCGACGTGGACTGACGGTGGCACCTTCGTTTTCCAAGACTGCCATGTGGACGCACGACGTCTGCTCGCGGCGCAACGGCGGAGGAGGAGTGACGACCATGCCTAGGTGCGAACAAAACTTTTGCGCCCAGCGGGACACAAACCCGCACACCCGCTTTGCGGTCAGGACGCTACTTTTTCACCACTGGAGATGTTTGATCGCATGCAGCTTTCACGATATCATGAAGACCTGTCATCGCTCATCCGTGATATGGGATTGTGAGCTATCGGGTGGCAATGGAACGTCCATCTAACAGCGAGCGTCAAGTCGATGAGCATCAATTTTTGCATTCTAGGGGACCGGCACCTTGCAGCAATTGTGGGGAAGGCAGGCGGATTAAAGTGCTTAAGGTTACTAGATTACCTCATCTCTCAAGGTACTGTAGCTCCGCCACCACGCATTAGTCACCGTTTTCTTAAGATTTCCGGCCCATGCGTCGCCGAGTGTCATGAAGGCGAACGTGAGGGATCGATCTTGCTGTCATATGCTGCCGCATATTGGGCTCGTTCCCCTGCAGGGAGACGCTTTATGGAGGCGAAATTTGACAGGGGCAGCAAGTGACAGCGCTGCCACTGTTCCGAGAAGTCGCTGCTCGGGACGAGCGCTCATCTGCATCGAGTTCGAATGCAATTAGCCCTTTTGGTGTATCGGCGCTAATAGGATTCCCTCCCGCTACCATTCAACCATGCACTGATCCATAGTCTGCATAACAAGGCATTCTCCCGAAAATTCTGACACGGTCTCCCGAAACACACTTATGGGGAGTTCGATGAAGTTCTAATTTGATCGTGATGATTTCTTTGAGGGAGATCAGCTTTCGCTTCACCACTGGTGATTCATAAATGAGAACTATACCCACTCACGGCTTGTACGAAGAAGTCAACGCATTGGTAGGCTTCCAGTTCGCATCCTTCAGAATCCAATGGTCTCACGTTGCGCGTGTGTCAGCGAGTTGTCCCAAGCGGCAGCGTCCCCAACGTCGACGAAGTTCGGAACTTCAGACGGCTTCATTCACATGCATGAATCGTATTACTCATCACCATCTTGATTCCTCATGGCTGATCATTTTTGCTATCAGAGGGCTCAGGTTTCCTAAGACCGCCTTAGAGTAGAAACAAGTGAGGTGGCGTTTTAATGGGTACAAAAGTTCAGCTTCCAGGCTTCATCGGCATTTTTGCCAGCCTTTCGAAGCTCTCCAACCATTCTTTTCCCTCCTCTTGTGCATATTTCCACGTAGAAGGAAAAAACAAATCATTGCAATTACAGTCAAGTTCTTGAGGCTGCCCTTCTCCCTTCCTCTTTGTCAGCATTAGCATTTTACTCTTCAGTTATCTGTTCGATCACTAACCTACCGCGGTGTTATGAAGCAACCGCTTCTTAAAAGGCAACCCCGCGCTCTGCTGTCAGTTCGATTAGCCCTTAATAGGGTATGAGATCATATTTATTACACCGTGTAAGACAGATGCAGAAAAATTCGAATAGAACTGAACAACTGACAACTCCTGTAGCGCAAAGAGTACAAAGCAGACATTACGCAATGCCTCCAAGTGGAGCGCAATCTACAGGAGTATGCACTTGACCGAACGCAGCACCGTCACCTCTGGGGCCCGTCAGCACTCACCAGTACGTCTGGATGAGCTCGCCACTGGTATCAGCATGGAACCAGTTAGGTTGAAGGCCTTGATAGAAATGATTCAATTCATTCCCTATAAGCCTCAAGTGGCTGATATAAGAGGAGAACCTCAGGTGACTGGTCTTAGAGGGGCTACAGATATTTACAATGAGCTCCTCCTATACATTGACGAGGACTGAACTCCCCACCCCGAATCCATCAAACAGCGCCGGTAGTGTAATGGTGCAGAGCCTTCCCGCCCGGTAAGCAGGGGGTGCGGGTTTGAGTCGCGCCTGGAACTAGAGTTTTGTTCGCAACAAAACATGTTGTGAGAGCTTACAACCTCAACACCAGCCACGTACGGCTTGAAGAAAAAGAATTGAACCCATATTCTGTTCTGAGGATGTTGGATTGATAAACTGTTTTCGACGTCGTCTTACTATTTTATTAAATTCTGTTACCTGAAAAAGACGCTCACCCTTTGGCGAGAATGGAGACCATATTTTTCCTTTCACATAACACAAGGATGTCGTTCGTCGGGAATCGGACATCGAAGGCGAATATAGTTGATCTTCTACTATAACTGGTGCTCAAATCACCAGGCATTACATACATATATCCAGCGCAAATTCAGAAGACGTACACAAGATGAGACATTAGGTTCCTCATTCTACGTTTCGTAGCCTAGTCATTAAACCGTAAAGCAACTCCGCACAATTTTACTATCGTTTCGCAGAATTCGAAGAGATCGCAGAGAACTGGTAACTGCCAAGTGGAGTATCATGTTTTGCTTCACTAAACGTCTACGTTCCTTCAAAAAATGTCCCGAACCAGTACGTATGGTGCTGGTTCGCCGATCATTCACATCACCAGATTTTTTTTATAAAATTCTCTCTCAAATGACTACAGCAGAGACAGAGGGAGGCTGATAAAGCACACTTTAGTTTGAAAAGAGCGTTACACTCAGACAGTGCTATGGGTCTTTTAATATATCAACATAACATCCATTACAACACTACCCTGGATACACTTAAACGCGTTCCAATTCCTTCGTGGGCTCTTGCAATCGGTTCTGTCTAATGAGTAAGCTCGGCATGTGTGCACGTTTAAGGCATTTAGAGCGCAGCTCCCGCTCAGTTCCTCAACGACATATTACGCTGGAAGAAGTTCTCTCTCTCCGAAGCCGAGAGAGAAGTGGATGATCGCCAACTGCTGACGCAAACGATCCTAGCTGCTACCGGTCGCAGCAGACGCAAGTCAGTCGTAGGAAACCATCGCTCACGTCTGGTATGTCGGGTGATTGAAGAGCTTCCTAAGCGAAGCTGACCCGCAACCGCCTCCTCCGCCCAGCCAGACAGTAGCTAGGAGCTAGAAGCTCTTTCCAGTTTTACCCGTCTCGGCAGTGAATCGCAGCTAGAGTTCCAATGAGAGTTCCCGCTATATCTTCCTTGAACAGGGTCAAATGCAGACTATTGGCCTATGTAGTGTATGCCAACAATAGGGGCTACGAAGTGGAGATCTTCGAACGATAATCAAAAGAATACATTGAAACTCTGACTAATAATATTACGTACGAACAGAGCAAATATGACTACCAGTTTCGAAACATACATATATATACAATTTTGGTGCTCTCAGTTTACTTCCTGTTGTGTTGTTTGTGAACATATACATAGTGATGGAGAGAAGCCTAAAACCTCAGTCAGAACACGAACTTTGTGTTGAAAAGAGGAGGCGTAGTGGTGTCGTTCAACAGTGATTCCCAACAGTCAGTGAAAAGCAAACTCAAATTCATATTTCTGTGTCTCAGCAAAGAGGGCGCCTTCTTTGCTCCTTCCATCACGGTACGGTAACCATTCCTGCTTCGCGATGCACTTATGGTTAGATATTGCAGCGCGAGAGAGTCGCAATTGATATTCGGTCCAACGGGAAAATGAAACGTCAAGCATGCTATCGAAGAACGTCGCTGAGGCTTTAAGGGGCAGTTATTCCATATGGCAACACGCCACATACATTGAAAACGAGAAGAAAATGGGCACTAAATCCTCCGACTTTCAGACGAAGAGCGGCAGGAAGGCGTAGCAGTTGTTAATTAAATGCGTATTGCTGCACTTGTCCATGTCGTTCGGAACAGCGCTCATCAATTTTAGGGTCAAGACCTTATGCAGAAATGCGTTGCACAAGCGCTGCTAAAACGGAAATTTGTCACCAATTCTGAGATTCAGGAGGAAGGCATTTGTCGGCTAATCTGCACGATGAGCACAAAGCGTCTCATTGCACTTTCACCAGTTGTAGAAAAGAATTGGTGGAATGGTTCTCACCGTTTTTAGAAGGCATCAAGTGCTGTTACCCTATCGGCTAGTCAGCAGTTTCAAATCAGACAAACCAAACTTTCTCTTACCAAACAAGTTTATTAACACAAAATATAAAGAAAGCACAAAATTCTTTTACCCACAAATACAGGGATATCTCAAGAGTAAAGTCCTCCGTCAGTCGCAACGACCTTCAACCTTGGTCTGAAGCGCTCGTATGCTCTCTTTAAAAGAACCCTGTCCATATTTGTGAATGCTGCTTCAATAGCGGTGCGAAGAGAGTACTGCGTGGTGCACTCCAATGAAAGGTGGTAAAGTCGTTATTTGGCTTCAGTTTCATTCCACAGTTTGTTAACGATGTTGGTTGCAGTGCAAAAAAGATGCTTTTAGAAAGCAATCACCACACAGAAATCCTCGTCGCAATTTTTAAGAAAGTGCACATATAGTTGGTAGCAGACGTAATGGAGCGCAGGAATTGTATAATAATAAGTCCTGGCGTTCTTTCAGTTAATTCTGCATTTTGCACTTCTGATTTCTTCATGCATTGGATGTTGCGCCTCAAACTTTGAAGTTGATTGAGTCTTGAAGTAAGAAACGAGAAATGGCAGATTGAACGACATGCGCTCACCCTCGCTAAAGTGTTAAGCAGGATGGTATGTAGTCAGTGGAGCTTGATATGGTACCTTGACGTTAAAATACTCAAGCACTCATATTAATACCTTCATTCTAGTCAAATTATTTTGAAAAGTGATGACAGGAGGAGAAAGACAGGCGCTGAGCATTTGCTCACATCATTCGCTCGGAAGAAGTTAACATTTCCTGTGATTCACTTCTTAGATAAACACGGCAAGAGCAAATTGTCTAAACAATGGATAGAGTTGTGCTACTTACAACGTTCATCAAACATGACAAAAATCAAAAACGAAATGTCGAAAGCACAAAATAAATATGAGCAAAGGTTCACAAACATAAATGGCGAGTACGAGCAATAAACGGGCAACTTATTATCGGGTGAGATAGGGCTAGACTGAGTGGAAATATTGCAGTAATCAAGTAACGACAACACACTGAAAGGCCGCAACGTGAAATGGAGACCACGAGCTCACTGGAGGACTGCTAGTTCACGTGGAGAAATCGCGTGTAGGAGCGCAGTCGCTTCGCTCTGATCTCCGAGCACCTGAACAGTGCAGAAGTGGGGAGAAGAGCTTGTCATGGAAACGCGTCGCTACTCTCCCGAAGCTACTCCAACCATGAAGAAATTTCCACTCATACCTGCTGTAGTCGCAGCACGACTTGTCGCACGTGTTGAGGGAGTCGAAGTCGTCGACCTTGAAAATTAGTCGCTCATGTATTTGATGGCTCTAGGTGGCACCACAACGACACACAAAGTGAATTGAATGAGAGCGCGACAAAATCGAGCAGTTGCCTGCGTAATTGTGACTGTTCACGCAATGTGGCCTGGATTGTTATGCTATCGTCTCATAGTCAGACTTTCAGCTTAACCGGTTCAGTGCTGGCAGCAGCAGCCGGTTCATCTGTCACGGGCGAGTACTGAGAGACCATTGCCATGAGGAAGTCGCGAATGTTGTGTGCGGCAAAAACAGAGCTGGTGTTGTAACGGTTTAGTACCCTACCCTGAGGCTTAGTGTGAGACCTCGGTATGGCTCTTGGGGCAAGAGTTTCGATCGCAAAACAACATCTTTTGAGCACCACATGGCCTCTACAACAGCCGTTCTAAGCTTCACTAAGCGTAATTATGCATTCTATTCATGTTGACCTCAAGACTGGAACCAAGCTCCTCCGCCAAAGCGCCCTGTTCCGCTATGCTAAACGCACCAACACACGCAGTCAGGGCTCTTAAAACTTTACCCTTTTCGCCCATACTTGGTCGAGGCGGTCTCTCAAGGTTGTGAACAAACCTCTCTCTTTTTCCTCCCAAGGAGCGGTAGGAGCGACTGCGCTAATCCTGGTTGTGCGTGAGAGCAAGGGCAACTGCTGGAGGCTGATTCCTGAAAGCAGAACGATGCACCTCCAACTCAAGCAGAGGTGACCGTCATCGTTTAGGTGTCACCACTTACATTCGGCCTCACATGTCGCTTCTTCCTTCCGCATGGAGAACATCCCTGAAGGCACCTGTGTAGCGGAAAGCGGATCGTAGTTAGGAAAGGAACTCACGAATGATCTCTTATATCTATTGAACAACTGGCCCAGATTTGAACATTGTTTGCAATGTCCCTGAAACTTTTGCTTGTAGTTACTCTGCGGAATTCAACACAGCTGTTTGTTCTTCTTAAGCTACAACGTGTACTCACTGCACTTCGCTTTTTCCTTCCCAGACATGGAATGCATCCCTAAAATTAATACTATTCTAAATTTTCTCTCACAACAACGATATCTGCATATGTTGTTTTAGCACACAATTGATGAAAGCGAGGAAAAGCCTCACAAATCGCTTGTATCGTCGGTGATGCTCCTCATCGATATCTCTCTTCCTGCGCTTACCACACGGAAGGCATCCCTAAATCGGACATGTTGACATGGTTACATAAGGATCTTCAGATCAGTTCAAGAAACTTTCGACATTCCCCTATCGTGCGCATAGATCTTCTTACAGTAGGATAACTCGCACGTGGGTAATAAGCCTGTTTCCTTGGGTTCGATTAAGGAATTAAGCTCTGTTTACAAAACATTTTGAAAGAAGGAAAACCTTGCGTACGTCCTCGCTTTCTGCACATGGTGCCTCTCAGCACTGTCCTCGGTGGGGATGTAGTGCTGATGTCCGACAGAAGGCAAACGCTTGCTACTGATGCAAAAAAGCGTTGGAGGACCTGTAGGACCTTTTGTAACTCACAAGGAGAGGCGGCTGCAAGCAACAAAAAGGCAGGAGCATGGGTCGATCTGCGTACGGAGACTGCGGAGTAAATGTTTCATGAAGACGTCAGAGTAGTGAGGAACACCAGTTGAAGCCAAATGGGTGCTACCTATGGCACACCCGGTTATATCATAGGGTTATCGTTTATAGTGAGAGCTGCAGTTCAAAACCCTGGAGCTCCAAACACGGGACGAACAGACGCCATTAAGGCATCGCGTGAATCTCACGAAATTTCTAGTTTCCCACGCTTTCACAGGAATGGTGGACTTTTGCAACAGTTAGCAATGGTACGGTCTCTCAAACCGCGCACACACTTTTGACGCACTGCAAGGTTTAGTTGGGCGAAAATAGTTTGTGTTAACAGAAGCATCAAAGAAATTTTCATTCCCCTTAAACAATTAAAGAGTAGAGCCATATATATTATAAGTGCGATAGTAGCTTTACTTATAAAAGTATTGGAAGCAAAGAATTACTTTGGTTTTCGTTTCGCACGGGCCTGTAGACGAAAACCAAGCAAACAGGATAACCTTCCCATTGTGCTCATGAGTAAAGGAGGGGAAGGAAGAAAAAGTTGATGCTTAAGGTAATCTGTACTCATCCTGTTGCCGTTGGACGTGGCGACCAACAATTAAGCGAAAAGAAGT
The DNA here is from genome assembly GCA_947359475.1 of Heligmosomoides polygyrus bakeri. NCBI lineage: Eukaryota > Metazoa > Nematoda > Chromadorea > Rhabditida > Heligmosomidae > Heligmosomoides > Heligmosomoides polygyrus. Next base: position 38,612,388 of record OX375869.1, read on the forward strand.
AAGTGTTAGATGCTATAAAGTCTGCTATAAAGATATCACCAGAATCAAAAGAATTAAGGACATGTAGCAAGGTTAGCAGAACAGTGGAATAGCTGCAACTATTCTACTTTTAACCGCAACCTTCCCTCCCCCCCCCCCCCTCCTCTCGAAACCTTTCTCAATACTCTGAAAACGAAAGGAATTATTAGCCGCATACCATTCTTTTCACTCTCGCCGTTCGAGTGTCACTTTGTCGACAAGACGAACATGTGGAGGAAGGCTGAAAAAGGCAAAATGTCCTGCAGAGCCTTTCACCGCAAGAAACGAGACCAGCCAGCGTACGGGGGAGAACAGCGAGGTGAGAGGACTGGCAGAGCAGGACTTGCAGCTGGACTGCTGTCGTTTCACCCTGGAATATTTCGGCTGGCCAGCAGCAGTGCATTGATGGCAGCCGCCAATACCTGAAATGCCTTTGTTCCTGCAGGCTTACTGAGACAACGAGAAGCATGGCATTGCAATTTCGTTTGTTGAGCTTTGCAGAAAGCAGCCTACTGTACCTGGACTTCTCTTCATGCGAAGCGAGCGATGCATCCTCCTCCGGCAAGGACAGGAAGGACAGGCACGCAGGCACACTGGCATGGAGTATGTCTGAAGAAAAATGTCGGCATTGCTCCCAGTTGTACTGAAGGGATTTCACTTACCGGACAGCAAACTGGTGGAGGCGGACAGCAGACCGGCAGTGGCTGACAGCAGACAGGCTGTGGGGGGCAGCACGGTAGCGGTGGTGGAGGAGGACAGCAAGGCGGAGTTGCTGGAAGGGAAGGGCTTTGTCTTCCAAGCTGCAGTACTTGCTGCGCAACCCCTTCTAGCATCGCGCTTTAGAAGCGCACACAGCAACAGTTGTAGGGTTTCTAATACTAGGTCTTTGCTATGGACGGCTTCAACTTAGGAACCATTTAAGGAAGCCTTACCAGAAGACTATCTCAACGGTAGGTCGGAATAGTCCAAGTGCTGCATACGGGGAGGATCGCCTCTCTCTGGGAAACAACAAAATACAAATATCTCGACCCCAATACAACTCTGCGCAGATTTAGAGATGACGGAAGTTGGGCCGTTGGCGGCGTTAACCCTCTGCCTGCGCGCGAAGGGCGGACTCAAGTTGGCTGAAAATAGCGATGAGCGAGCGGCGTTGGCGCAATGGGTGGAGGGGCGACGTAATCCCAATGATTGCTGTTTCCAGCCAACTTGAGTCCGCCCTCCGCGTGCAGGCAGAGGACTAAAACACCGACGACATCCCAGCTTCCGTCGTCCCTAACTCTCCGCAGAGTTGTAATGGGGTCGAGGTGCTTGCACTATGTAGTTTCCCAGATAGAGACGGTTCTGCCCCTATACAACACTTGGACCGTTCCGACCTACCGTTGAGATAGTCTCCTGGTTAGTCAGGTGGGGAGAAGAACAGGCGAAAAACTTACGAATGCAGCATGGCTGAAGAGGCACGCAACACGGTGCTGGCGCTGGGGCAGAGCAGGGACATCCACCACTCTGCGCGTGTCCACCGGACGATAGGTACTGAGGGGCGCCGTAGGAGGAGAAAGGAGAGGAAGGATACGACGACGAGGGCACAGAATACGACCCGGCCGGCGTACCGTACAGCCCGCTCTGTCGCCCTGTATCCACAACAGACCTTGGAATCTCCAAGTACGCAGGACCGCTGAAAAGCAATAGGTCGATGTCTCTAAGAGGGCGAATTCGTCACAAAATCGCCAAGAAACAACAACGAGGCGTACTTGGAATTTTCGGAGACGAACTCGGCTTCAGCACCGTGCTGCGCATGTCCCTTGTACTGGCCGCTAACGAGCGGTAGATTTGACGGCTCGCGGCTTCCAGTGGCAGTGTTCGACGACTCAGACGGATTCACCCGTATTGGCCTCAAGGAACAACATTCGAGAGGGCAGGATTAGACGAAGGGAGTGTTCAAGTGAGTTCAGCTTTTCTCAACCAACTGTTGTGTTGTCGGAGCCTTATTGGGAAACGAAAAACATCCCCTGAAGGGCTACCATATACTAGTCGCAACGAAAGTAGGGACCATGTAAGTACTACTCAATACCAGCATAGTCTAGCAGAGTGCCTTCACTCGGTATGACTGCAATGGTGATCCTGTTTTTGCAAAAGAAACTTCTTAATCAAAAGCCGTTATGCTGCAGTGGAAGGGAATCGACAAAAGGGCGACGCAGCTGTGACATGTGTATTTTGTTTTGACATAAGTCATTGGAACTGAGCAGAAGACATTAAATGCTCAAGTTGGTGATAGCACCCATATCACAGTTATTAACGGATCTGTGATACAGGTGTCATAACAGAATTCTTTATATGATACGATCATCGAACCATTTGTACTCTGTTATGAAACGCTTCCTTCATTTTTGTTCCAGCACATACAAGTGCAAAAAAAGCAGATGAATGATTACTATGACATTAAAGCCATAATTGAGCAAAAGCTCAAGGCATAGCTTGCACGGTAGAAGACCAGAAAAAAAACTGGATAACATCCTCCAATGATTCGTTCCAAATTTTATTCAAAAACTTGAAAGCTTGAAATTTGCATCTATTCGATTGGCGCTTGAAACCGATAACGATACGAAATTCGAGCCCTACACAAGTCCGGAATTTAAGAAGATCGGGGTCTCGCTCTTGAAATTTTCGAAATGACCTCTCGTCATTGAAAGGTTTCTACATATGTAGATGTGCTCAAACAAAATCTGTTACAATTAGATAATCCTTGAAGTCTATTTGTCGACTGTTGAATATCTGGACGACAGTCTAGTCAAGCTGGGAGTTATCAGAGCACTTAATGCTAAACAGCGCTCATGGATTTTTACACCACTCTTCGCTTGAATTATCGAATCGCCCACCTGTCAGATCCTATCGGTCGATTCTCCCAGGCTGCGTTCGATTCAGGGTTATAACTTTCCTAAAAACAGACGAGTATTCCAACTGAAGGTGCACTTGTCTTCGCACAGGAAGGAGTCGTCATGAGCATAGAATTCAGAGAGGGCTCATAAAATACTTGGTGAGTTGATACCGCAAAGAGTTAAAGAATGGGTATCGCGCACTAGATGTTCTGCCGTAATCCTTCTCTACTGGGAGATCTTGGACAAAATAGTTCTACTGATCTCAACCTAGCAACACTGAGAAGCAGACAGCAACGGGGTTACAAACATAGACAGTATCAATCACGTGAAGTGGCGTCGTGGCCCAAATTCGCGACTATTTTTCCTTTGGCTCCTCCAGATTCGGAAATTTAAGGATAAAATACCCACATTCTCTGTTCAATGTCCTAATCAATGAATCGTCGGCGCACCTCAAAGCACTCAATCTCTGTCCACAACCGTAGAGCTCACATCGTCACACGACAGTCCTTAATGCTTTTTGCAACAATGACCGCACCACTATTCCATTATGTGAAGCTCAGAACGCCAAGAGCTACAGCTGATGCCTCTGACTTCCCCAGCAATCAGCATTCCCTTGCTCTCCTATCTGACTTACTATAGAAACCAGATCATTCATAACGCAAAGCTTTCGACCAATCTCTGCGAGAACGGGTTGACTCGTAGGCCTTTTTCATGGCGGGTCTGAACACCACAAAGGCTCGGAGACTGGCTACGATTATCATCGTCTCGAGAATTGGCCGCAAATCAACCGCCTCACATGTTCGTCGAGTCCTGAGGCATTATCTTCCCAAGGCCCAGGAATTTGCTGAACGAGGGCCATGGTTTCCTTGATAAATCCTTTTTTCAAGAACGATGGTTCCCCTTGTGTAGGTGGAGAAGTTTCCATGGCAAACATGTTGTACGATTCACCAAGCATTCCGATACATAAATAGAAACATCTGCACCTAAACAGGCTCCAGCACAGTATCCGTTTATCGAGATGCCTCAGATAGTTTCACTGTCAGCTGTGTCAGCTGCATCTTGTCGGTCCTCCTCACAAGAATTGTTTTGTTTTTCATCACCTGTTTTTATATCTATTTTTATTTTAGATGTGGGGAGCCATGCGAATAAAGCAATTAAAAACGGCTATCCAACAGCAGTTGAAGACAACTGTGGACAAAACAATTTGAACACATCAAGCGAAGTTAAAGTAATGACAAGAAGTGCCCAGAGATACGTACCTGTCAACGAGTCTTTTATATTGCTCTAACACATTTGCTGAAGCCTGAGCGGATGATAGAGAGGCTACATGTTGTTACAGGATGTTTTGTTGCGATCAAAACTCTTGCGCCAGGCGGGACTCGAACCCGCATCTTCTCCATGCTGATATCAGCGACCGGCCCATCCAGTATCACGGGTGGGTGCTGACAGGCTTCGAGGATATCGCGGATGTTACGTGCGGTCAAACAGCTCCTGTGGTGTAAGGCGAACACCGCTGCCCGGAAAGCAGAAGATGCGGGTTCGAGTCCTGCCTTGCGCAAGAGTTTTGTTCGCAACAAAACATCCTGTAACAACATGTAGCCTCTCTATCAGCCGCTCAGGCTTAAGCAAATGTGTTAGAACATTGTTACCAGTAAGGCCTTCAGCTTAACCGGCTCCATGTTGATATCAGCGACCGGCCCATCCCGTATCACGGGTGGGTGCTGACAGGCCTAGAGGATATCGCGGATATTACGTGCGGTCAAACTTTTATATTGCGTTAAAAAGCTAGAAAAGGCGTTTTGTCTTAAAATCTTCAAAAGTGGTTCCGGCTTTGTTTGTAAAAAAAGCCTTCTCTTTTCTTCCTTTTTTTTCCTTTTTCCTTAGAGTGCAGTTTTTCAACTGCCCCATCTCGTGCTAGAAAAGGAAACAGCACAGAAATCCTGGAAAGAAATGCCAACATACCGGTTATCATATTTATTTATTTATTCATTTATTTAAAGTGCACTCAAGGATGTTCAAAGCAACAGTAAAATGATCACTCAATAACATTACAACTACAAGCCGCACTAATTTAGTAATTCCCTCTGGCTACCGATCCTGTGGCAACTCCCGTCGCAACGTCGTATACTGGTAAGTAATTTATAGAAGGCTAAAAGCCAAGAAGAAGTAACTAAAAGGAATTATAAATGCTATCTTAATCCTATCCTAGCTCATGCATGCATAGCTCATCATAGGTCAGATATTTCCAATTTAAACCATAACATGAACATCATGTTCGTCGTACGGTGAGAAATTCTAGATTTTATTTCTTATAGAAGACGAATGAATGCTTGTGTAATGATGCTCATGTGTCTTATACAATTTTTCCTTTAACTGTTTCGGCAACTCAATCCTACGATTTCTCATTTTGTATTTACGACTAAGTACACCGTACTCCAGTACATAGCATATAGTCTTCCAGTACATAGCACACAGTCTAACATGTAATCGAGCATCTAATTCTCACCGAATCTATTCGCGATCCCGAAGTTCTGAAAAGGCTGCTTACTACGTAGTCAGCATTTTTACTATGCATTAACCTCACGGTGCTTCGCAGTAGTGAATGGGATTGAGTGGGTGAGCCATCAATTTGTTGCGGATGAGCCATCAATTTGAAGTTTCTGAGGGAGTAATCCTTTCTATGAATCGGTCCAAGATGAAGTGCTTTCGATGTTTAGACTCAATATAAATGATTCTACTTTGCTGCCTAAATCGCCATCGCATTTGCGGCAGTTTTATGAACAACATGATCTTCCTCGTGCAACATTTAACATTATACCGGTGAAGAGCACCGGAGATAAGACAACTCCCTGAGGGACACATCTGGTAGCAGAGAATGAATCAGAAAATGGTTCCTAAGATGGAATCGGATCTCTCCCAGGAAATCCTTCATACATTTGATCCTTTTTCGCGTCGTTCCTCTTCGTAGAGATCAGAGAATCCGCAGGAATACTGCAGCACAGGACAGACAGAAATGCAGAGGAAGGAATGTTACAGATCCAGCTGAGGGAACCCCGAAGAGCAGAAAGTTGACGGATATTAGGGTTTTTTTGCACTTAATGAGAAGGATGGAGTCCTCCGACAACTCAGATGCGTTACTTTTCACAGTTAAGGCAAATGTGTTCTTGAAAGGGCAACTTGCAACATATGTCCGTGCACACGTACCCTTTACCTAACCTCTGACAATTACCAAAACTCGTTTGCGGTGAAAAACGAAAAAACTACCACGACCTCCGCTCAGTTGCACCCTTCTCTAGACACCCTACAAAAACTATATTCTGTTCTAACATATCACACAGCTGTAGCCATTTCAGAAAACGTCGAGACCGCAAACTGTTTATATTGACTGACCAGATTGCAGTCCTCTTACAGTCGTCTTCACAGTCAGTCGGTGGCATTTACTTATCTTCCCTCATTCATTCCTAAACTCTACCTCCCACCGCTCCCTTCTAGCCCTGCTCTTGCCCTTTAACTCACAAAACTTGCCGAAACCCAGGCGCCTCCTGAGCAGAAACTAAGAATTCGGCCGACTGGTAAACTTACTTTTGAAGGCAACTGCTCGTTACGCTCCCCATCATATGCGTTGATCGCCGCTGAAAAGACTTTGAAGCAGAGGTGGTATACAGTGCAAGCGCAACCCTCATCAAGAAATTAGACATCCACTCTAATCCCGACCTCTACAACTGTACCTGAATGCCTACTCGATAGCTGCTTTGTGGAAGATGATCCTCGGTTTACCAGTGAGTCGTGACAGCAAGGACAGCATCTGCCACCAGCCTGTATGAGGAAGACGGCATGAATTCAAGTAACCACCACTTTTGTTCATGGGCATCCAGGCACTGCCTGTGGTTTACCTGAAGTGCGCCAGTGTTAGCGGACGTGATCGAAGAGGTTCTCGCCGTGTCCGCAATATGGGACGGCCTCATCCAGATCGTTGTCAGAGGATTGTCGTCGGAGTCAGTGTCAGAGCCTGAATATCTAACAACTTCATCGTAAACCGTGCTTCCCTTTCCTACGCGAAGTGCAGCACAAAGCGCTTCCTATTTTACAGTTACTTACCACTACTTGTTACTCAGCATTTAATTAATTTCTACAGGAACGCAGTTACGCCTTCTTCGACTCGTTCATTAGACCCAACAGGTTCTTCCTCACCTCCTATCTGTTACCAATGAATTGCTAACTAAGTAGCACTTTGCTGAAAGGAAATCCCCTTCCTCGTTCGACTTTCAATAGATCTCGACATATTTGTGTTTTAATTCACTGTTGTAGATATTCAGCAGGACCGAGACTGATTTGGCCGCCTTATTCGGTTGACGTCTAGCATTATTAGCTTCTTCAGTCGAAGCGCGGATATAGTGCATTTTTTGATGATAATTTTGAAACTCAGTGAGTGTCAGAAAGACCAAATCCGTCGCGAGATAATAGGATGCCTGCACAGACATGGGAAGACGATTCATGTAGCTTCTACACCGTGAGCCCCAGATCTGCGCACGAAAGGCTTTGAAAGACTTCTTATATTATTATGTTATTATTGTATTATATCAGTTACCTTCTTCACTGATGACCCTCAGAGTAACTAATTGTAAACATGTTTTGTATGAAAATAAAGGCGAAACAAAACATGTTTAATGTTGTTGTTGTCATCGTTCTGGACGGTGTTGTCTTCTCTTGTGATAGGTGCGATATTGAGTTTATGCTGCTGGGGAATTAAAAAAATCCGGCTGATTTTGGGTATAGTTATACAACTGATTCTATCTACTTCTATTCAAATGTTGTGGCACTGGGTTTTGAAATTTGACACAGTTGATTTTGAATTTGAATTTAACATATAGATTTGCAGCTGATTCTATTCTCTAGTGCACCCGAAAATCTAAAAGCCAACAGAAAGGTGCGGTTACGGAAGAATAGGCACAATTTATGACCTTCTGCAGTCCTAAAATCAATGTCACATCTTGAAATCCACTGCGCAGATTCCCACAAAAGCTCACATTTATTTGCTCCTGGCAATCCCCGCCAGACTGTTGCCTACCATAATGCTTGACCAATATGACGTTTTCTTTCACCTCACCCTTCCTTCCACAAGACCTATATGACTCTGTGAAAAGAAACGATGTTTGAGGAAGTCATCGTGCAGATGCTTTCTCGATGGTCCGGGGTCTGGAGAAGACGGCAACGCAGAAGCTCTAACCAAATCAAACAGTCATAGCAGACTCGTTCCTGCTGAGTTTCTGATACAAGCAATTTCCTCTTTCATGCACAAAGGAAACTATTAGGCTGATCGGAAAGCGTTGGTAGGGTCTTCTTCAAAGGTCCAGAACTTCTGCTTTAGTTTGATATCCATGATCTGCCATCTGATAATCGTGGAACACTCTCTAAGCTTCTCTGCAAAGGTATATAAGCGCGCACGCTTTCCCTTGGGTTTTAGCGCAGTGTCCATTTCACAAAAGCATCTTCGAGCAACCATCTTCTACGAGTGGCGCCGCGGCTGGAGCGATGGCAGCAGTCCGCAACATCAGCAGCGCATTGGCAGGGACACCACTGCCATCAACAACGCCAACCGCTAGTTCGTTCCGTTCGAAAAAGAGACACGGACTTCAAAGACGAACCCTGGTTGGGACGCTTCCAAGCAGTGGAAGAACCGTCGTTTTCGACGTTATCAAGTAGGATCCGGAGGCTACCACCCTGATCGGAGTCTTCCGACAAGACTCGGATGTACCCAATCGAATCGGAAGTCGTCAGCCGTCTCCAAGCCCTCGACTACCGAAAAGTGCTAACTTGATGGAGCCCGCATGCCTCGACCAACAACATGCGGTTCACCTGCGTATCCATCGCCACTCTCTCCTCCGCTCGCCTCGCAAAAAGTTTCTGGAAGACCTGACTACCGGAGATGGGTTCTCTTCGACTCCAACGCACACCGTGCCGTTTGTCCACCTCGAGGAGAAGAGCCGCTCACGCAAGCAGAGTCGGTCGTGCGCCTCAAGAGGGTTCTTCTATGCTGCTTCTTGGAGTCCAAGAGAATGGTGTACTACGAGCTGCTCCCGCAATGGCATAAGGTCATCGCTGTTCTTTGCGACACTCAGACACAGAAACCCGAGGAAACTGTTCTTGGAAAGCGGCCAGGACGACTATCAGTGCACCTCCTTCATGACCACGCCATACCCCATGCAGCTAAAGCGATCTACCAAAAAATAGAGGAGGTGGGCTAGAAGACCGTAGCCCATCCGTCATATTCCTTTGACATAGGCCCCTTAGAACACCACTTGTTCCGCTCCCTAAAGACTTTCTTGGCTAAGAAAAGTTTACCAAAGTTTGAAGACTCAAGTCGGGCGGTCGCAAACTTCTTCGACTCCCGGTCTTCTCATTTCTGGGAAAGGCGATCGATGACCTGTCCAGTGGGTGGACCACTGGGTGGCTAACAAGGGGATTATATTTTTGACTGATTCGCATTGTGTGCTGAATAAAGAAAGAAGAAAACAATGAAAACCCTTTCAAGATTTTCCGATAAACCTAATGCATTCTGTTTGAGTAAGAAAAGCAAAGCAAGCATGAAGGAAGGAGCCGCACAAAACTAGCTGTCCAGTGCTTCGTCTGTGTCTAAGTACAAGATGTTGGGAAGCATTCAGCATTACTCACTACAACAGCAAGTTGCTTTTCGCCTTTCTCATCGCACTGAGGGTTCTTCCGACCCCACCAATTTCAACAGTAAATGCGTATAGGAGGGTTTTGATAAAGATTCAAAAGCCGAAAATAATAAGGACGGTGAGGTTTCGTACCTTTCTCCAGGTTCACCGCACGAACCTTCCCCAATGCTCTGAGCGTTCCCATCGAGGTATCGCCGAGGCTCAGGTGCTTTTCGTCGTCGCTAGTGAGAGATCCGTCTCCAGATCTGAACTCTCCCACTTGCGACGTTTCACTTGCCGTTTCCGCGGTGATCTGTACTCCTCCAGGAGATCCGCTAAGCGGCGCTTCGTCGTTGATGAATTGCCCGCTTCGCGCGAATTCGTCCAGTTCTGGCGTCGCGCTTTGACCGCCACTGATGGATCCTGCATTATTAGCTGAAGAAGAGCCTTCGCTGCCGCCCGAGGAGAAGCCTCCATGGCCAGTAGAAGGTGAGTCTTCTCTGCCACCTGAAGAGAAGCCTCCTGGGCCAGCTGAAGGGGAGCCTCCTCGGCCAGCTGAATAAGAGCCTTCTCTGCCAGCTGAAGAGAAGCCTCCTGGGCCAGCTGAAGGGGAGCCTCCTCGGTCAGCTGAGTAGGAGCCTTCTCTGCCAGCTGAAGCGGTAAGTGTGGAAGAGCCGCCACTGTTCGAGGTCGGTATACTGAAACAGTGATATTCCTCCAATGCAGCTGACTTCCACGACTGTTTGGGTATCGCAAGAAATCGTATGCGAACCTTCCTTCAAAGGAACCTCCCAGATTCTTCAAGTTCTCGTCGCTAGGATCCACAACGCCGACATTGATTTCCAGAGGCGGAGACGGCTTCAGTACAAAGGCATCCTCGAACGCGGTGGGACGTTGAGGGCCTTCCTAGAATTAAGCTTTATTGCATTTGACCACAAGTACTTCACTCCATTTCTTTTGTCAGTCCATAAAGTGATACAAACCACAAAAAAGATCCGTTTTCAAATGCAATCCCAGATCGAGGAAAATTTCAGCTCTGCAGAAACTTTTCGCGGGGAACGAAACATTAGGCTCATGTGCGTCTGTGCGTCGTACGTGTATAAAATCATGTTCCCTTTCTGTATAGTTTATATATGAATGTTCACCTTCCTTGACCCATTAGATGAGGGATTTACAATCTTTTTGCCAAGTGCTAAGTAGTAATCGAACTATTAGAGCGGGCTGCAGCAACACCTTCACTCGTGCTTTTCACCGCACCTCTCGTTCAAGGATCTTCGTTTTATGGGAACGGACAGCGTCGTATCTCTCGTTCAGGGCTCTCAGAAGAGTCCGAGCAACGCGTTGATGAGCATCCCTACCCTTCTGACGCTCCGCGAACTCGAGCCGGGTACGGATCTCGTTCTCGTTTGTCGACAAATTACATCGATCGCCTGACCAACTCTTCCTCTTTCTGCTTGACTAAAGCGACGGAGTCGCCGCTCCTCGGAGCGTCGGAGTTCTGCAGGCCTTCTTTCGAGTGTCTCGCGTCATTTCCGGCCTCACATTCCCGACTCCTCGTTGTGTAATGCCGACAGCGAGCTCATTTTGCCTTCGTAGATTTAGGTTCCCTTGGTTCAGGAAATGCGGTGGAGTCGAATGTGTGAGCACGGATCCGGACGTTCTCATTCACTACTTCGCCAACGCTCTTGTAAGCCCCCATCCCGTCGTTTCCTTCTGTCCAGTTGTTGCCCATAGCCTCCACTTACATGATTAGAGTGGGCCAGCATTCGCTCCACTTGGATAATGTTCCGAGTTATGGGCACGATGTCTCGCCAAAGCTTAGGTGGCACAGTTGCCGACAGCCGACTTTCACTCTCAAACGTCTTCCCATTTTATCTTTCGCATGACGTTTCCTAGGGTGGCGTTCAAGAGTTTAGGGAACGTGGTATACCTTTACAGAACCCCTTTCTTCACGTTGACCACAACGCCGGTGTAAAATGGCGATTATGAATCTGCTCTACAGCTCTCGATCAGGAAAAATTCTCTGGAACACGATATAAGTGACCGCTTCAGTTTCGAAGGAGTTGAGAAGCTGCTTCAGGCTGATGGACGCGAGGTAGATGCAACGGAAACTCGTACTCTCGCCGTACGGTATGGATATGGCTAGTCGTGTTGAGTCCTATCCAAAACCCTGCTTGTTCGCATGACTGCCCTACGTCTGCTGATCCTATTCAGGATTATTCGCGGGAATCGTTGTCAGACTGGACACGGGCTGCAAGCGAAATCGGCAACAGCTATCAGAGCTGTTTCTCATTCTGAAGAGTGGAAAGGTCCTTCCACCAAGTTTTACTTCCGGAGGCAGCGGGTGAAGAGTTGCTTTAATGTGACTGCTCCAATGTTGTCACCATTTCTAGTATCTAGTTGTGAAGATGAGCGCAATGTGCTCCAAGTCCTCTACGCTTCAAAACAGAAATGGCAACCTAAGCTGTCTGAGTTTGTAGACGTTGTCAACGAAAAATCCTTCTCTGAATATAGAGTTTGGCCTGCCTAGCACAAGCGCGCACTTTTCAAAAAAAACTACCGGAGCCACCAACATTCGTCGAACACTTGTTCTGAGCTCTAAAGGAAGGATAAAAATGCCGTCCGGCTTTAGCAGTCGGTACAACCGTTGTGCTCTAAAGAGTTGAAAGAAATCATCATGCCTTTACTATTAGCAAATGACCTTATACAGACATCCGATGTACTTACCTCGTAACCGATCAAACTTTCCGATGCCGCCTTGGATGTCGCTTTTGGCACTGGGGTCCATCCTGCGTATTCATTCTCAACTTCGTTACTCACTGGGCGTGGAGGAGGAGCAAGAATTGGGGGGCTGCCTTCCTCCAGATGTGATCCTTGCCTTCCTTGCTCTTGGGAAGAAATGGAATCAGGAACAACCTCCTTTCCTGGCCCTTGAGATGCTTCCCCAGGCCCTTGAGGCGACGAGGGACCTGGAATCACGTATACTTCGTTATTGAACGTGCTGAAAATACTGTATATGCCCAACTGTATCCACACCAAAACGGGATAAATGAGACAGCACTGCTGCGTTCTACCAACATCTTCATTTATAAACTCTGCAGTAGTTCTTTTAAGAGCTTCTTTCAATACAGTTTCTAGAACCAGATCTGGAGCTGCCTCGATTTTTACTTGCCCCTCGATGTGTTGAAATTTGCTATGCCCCAGTGGCGTGACCCATGTTATTAGTGACAATGAAAGAATGAAAAATATACAAATGATTAAAATGAAATAAAATCATAAGCGAAAATTTAAGCAAACGGTGCTGGCTTAATGGGGCTTAATTTGTGAGCTAAACTCGGATGGAATCATGTAAAAGAACCACTTCGTAAACGCACCTTTAAGACAGCAGGGTAGTGGCAGTGGAATCGTATCAAACGCTCTTGTTCGCAACACTGGCCTTGACCAAGTCCGGAATTATATAGGACTATTCATTAACACAGAGCGTAAACCCATTAGGCCTACTCGCTGTCTCAAAGCGTCGAGCTTCACAGTTCCTAAGAATCCCATCCCTAGATGAGAAACTGATCATTTTGTGGGGTGAGAGTGAAATGCCTCGCACAATCTTTTTCGCACTACAAAGATTGAGCCAGGCATTTTGCGGTGCGTGAAGGATTGATTCTCCTCTCCAGCAAACTATTTTCTAGTTGGAAAAATGGCTACGTAAGTGGGTAACAGCCTCTCATAAGGAATCTGTGGTATGTGAAGCTCATTGTGAAAAGAGCTCCTCTAGATGCAGATGAAAAGTGGATGAGGGTTCTCGGCACAAGCAATCGACACGAAGCGACAAGAATCCCACCCAAATAGCTGCTTTAAGTGCTACATTGTACAACTCAAAGAGTAGAAATGACGGCAAGACAGGCGTGAGAATCGAAATTGTCATGAAACGGAACCTATAACAAAGTGCACCGCGTACCTTCCTTCGTCTCGCCTAAGGGCGCCGGCTTCGAAGCTTCTTTTTCATAGTAGAACTGATAATCCTCCACCGCATTGCTGTCACTCATCATCATCTGTTGATAGGAGCTCATGGGCATTTGTGGGACGTCGTTCTTCATTTCTTCTGGCGGATAGTGGCCTGGAGCCCTAGGGAAGTTATCTATAGCGACCGCGACGGCCGCAAGTAGCAGCAGAGGCAGAAACCTCATGCCTGGAACAGTTTCGAATAAAAACTAGGTGAACTTCAAGCAAGCGTTTCACTGGGTCTGCCACGAAGGGAACGAATACCGAGAAGAGCAAATTCTGAAGAAGCCGTGACAATCCCCTTGAGACCCGACCGAAAAAGCGAAAGGAACGGGATTGGCGACGTGATTTCGATGTCCTTCCGCGCTTTATCATTGTGATAGGCGGCGACTGATGGATGCAGTGACGAGTGAAGAACGGCCAGAAACGAGACGCTTCCTTTTAGCGTTCACCGCTCAACTGCTCGGCTACATCGGCCACATTTCGAAACGCCATGCCAGGCTGCTTCAGGTTGGAAAAAGTTTCAAAAAATTGACAAGAACTACGAGAAGTGGAAAGTATAGAAAAAGAATAGAAACGAAGGGTCCTTCATAGCATAGACCTTTCCACCAGAAAATCTGTCACAGATCTAAGGAAATTTTGGCGACCTGGTTGCGTGTCATGTTTAGAAATAATTTCCGTCTGCATAAGCGGCCGACTGTCTCACTTCTGTAAACTCCAAGTTCTCTCATCTGGAAACCTCGGCATTGTCGTGATGTATATTTTAGTGTGTTCTTCTGCCATCGAGGTTCTGAGGACGAAAACGTCGAAACGTCAGGCCAATAATAAAGTTTCCACCTAAAAACCTCGTTGGCAGAAGAACACACTGAAATGTCACTTCTACCGTTCTTCACAGCTAACACTTTGGGTAAGTAGTTCTCCTTACAACAGTCCTTGGATGCACAGAACTTCCTAATGGGTCACTACTCAAAAACGTCCAAAGCGGAGCTCTGGTGAAGTGCCCGTCACCAGCCTAATTGCTGCATGTTAAGGCAGCATTTTGTTTACCCAGACACTTGTTCCTCTGTCAGGTCTTGCCTATTATTCCCTAATGGGCAAAACCCAATATTTCCTAACGCTGGACGAACCAAGCTAGCCCGCTTCGCCGGCGTCGGGTTCGCTAAGCCACGTGAAGTACGTATGCCATCCCAAGCCATCCCAATGTGGAGCCGCGTTAGGGACGACTACTTACTAGCGTTGGGTGCCTGCTTCGCCCGCACCCGACGCTGGTTTCCTAATTAGGCATTCAAAGAGAGGGAGAGAGAGCAAGAATAGAGAAAGTAAGCAGATGGTGCACACGCAGCATCATAACTGTTTGAGTGAAGATCTCCAAATTCAACTCATGCATAACAGGCGGCATCGTTTAGAAATCTTCTGCCGTTGTTTCACTGCGCAGTCCATATTTAAGAAGCGCCTTTCAGGGAGGATTGTGTGCCATCTGGCGAGGCTATTCTCAATGCCTTATTTGCAAAGTCTCAACACTTGGCTTCTCACTTGCGGCACACATATTCTCCCAGAACGATTTATTTAGCTTCAGCTAGTTCATTTGGCTGCCGGCTTCCGGTCTAAAGTAATGTCTGTAGCAAAGCTTCGACAGACTCTCTCTTGCACTCCAACTGAGCGATGTGACGGAGTTTCCACTTTCGTGATCAAGACAATAGCTCCATTGTTGTGCTTTCCTTCAAAAATATGTAGTACGCTCGGCGTTGGCATATTTCAGAGATTAGCCATCTATTATGCCGAGTGCCTTTAGTGCCGAGCACCAAGAATTCGTTATAGACGCTGAATAAATTCTTCTTTTTCACTTTTATCAAATTGCCTACCATTCATGTGTAGCACATCCCGAGAGGAAAAACACCAGGTAAGCTAATCGTTTCACCGCATGACGAAATTCACCCTGTCATCAAAAGTGGTCCGTGGAGAAGAGCTTCACCTATCGTTGCTGGTTTCTACTACATCATGCCTTGTCTCCTTGTTTCCTTAGGAATAGTTTCTGTAAGATGAAGTGATGTTTGGGCGAATAGTTTCCAAATGGTACTTCGACTCTTCCAGGATCTGACGAAGGCGACATCGCCGAATCGTTAGCCAAAATAAAGGTCGATACCAATCTTGGTCAACAGCTGCAGTCAACTTCATATCATCAGTGCTAACAATGCCAAGATTTATGGGAAGTCCGACGAGGACAGCTTCACCTGCAGTTCTATTGGGTTGATCAAAAAGTCTTGCAACACTAGCACAACAATATTACAATACAATACAATATAGTACAATATACAAGACTCAGTTCACAATATATTCCCCATCGAACTCAAAGATCTGCCCCATCCTTCAGCCATCCTTTCAATTCCTTTCCGCCAGAATTCCGAGGGCTGTGAGGAAAAGAATTCAGAAACCTCCTTTCCAGTTGACGTCGATCGTCGAACTCTCTACCTCGAAGATGCTCTTCAGAGCTCTGAACAGGTGGTAGTCAGAAGGAGCGAGGTCTGGAGAGTACGGTAGATGGGGTACAACTTCCCAGCCTATCACCTGGATTTTCTCGCGACTCACTTTTGCGACATGAGGGCGCGCGTTGTCGTCCAGCAGGTAGACATTTCCCGTCCTAGACGTTTTTGGCGCATGGCGTCGCCAAGCTCTGGAGCTGGGTAGCGCAGACAGATGCTGTGACTGTGGTCTCACTACCCAGCAGCTTTCGTTACCTGTAACAATGTCCTTCAGAAAGTCCTTTCTGTGCGGGCGAGGAAGCAGCGACTCAGCAACACTAATTCGGCATGCCTTGTCAGAGCCCCGCAGCTCGTGTGGTACCCAAGACGACAAAACTTTCCGGTACCCAAGGATCTCCAGCTGCCTCACGACGGTGCTTTGCGTCCAAGTGTCGCCGCCAATTCGCGAGTGGTTGAATTTGGCTTCACCTTGAACGCTTCACGCAAGCTGTCTTCTTCTTGCACAACAGAGGGGCGTCCGGAACGAGGTCAAACTTCGAGAGAGATATCACCAACCTTGAAGCGCTGCTACCAGCGGGCCACTGTGGAATAGTGAATAAACTCCTTCTTGAACGCAGCGCAGATGTTGGAGGCTGCAGTCCTTGCGGAATGGCCCTGCAGAAATCGAAGTAGACGATAGATAGACGGTCGTAGGATGCTGCTATCGTTGACATTGCTGTTGTATTCCTACTCGAGGAAGCCTTATAGAGTATGCTTGAGGAAGCTTCGAGAATGTGCTGTGACGTCACCACACAAGATCAATACTGTAAAAGCTTCAACAAATTTAACACGCAGTAGCGTAAAGTCATGCAAGACTTTTCGATCAACCTAATACATCGTCAAACTAGAGTAAGTACTTCAAACCGAGCGGAAGGTCGTAAAGATAACTACCTTTTTCGGCTTTGGCACTCAAACATTTTAAGGAAAAATAACACCACCTGTTTTTCAACCCTTTGATTGTCGTTTCGATCAAATAAGATTTCACTGACGATGAATGTAGTGTACCAGTGCAGCACAGCTGACCTTTATCGGTCGGTGTACAGAAAGACCGTAATAAATCTTGTCCATTACCATTACTAGTTAGTTATACGAAGTACCTCCAAATGCTATTGCTAAGTGACTGGGTGCTCTTCATGCTCTGCCTATGATTGCTCTTGGATAGTGAAACGCTTTGCATGACTGACACATCGATATTTCGACGTTAAGGCTCGAGCCTTGCGTATCCTCGAAGGCTCCGAATTCCTGAACTTTACTCCCACTTGCGTGAAACGTGTCACGCGAGCTTCGTTCCCTGTTGCGCGATGCCGATCGCACGTTCACCTCGCCTACGAAGAGCCAACGTTTCTAGGGCGTACATAAGTGATAGAAGAACAGTGAAGCCGTCTTCGTCTTCTTCACTTTTCGGTGATCTTGAAAGTTTAATAAGGCGAGCGCTTCCTCTGCCCAGCTCCGTCATTGGGAGTGTTGACTTTTGCATTGGGGATCTTCGCTCTGTTGAGCGAGGACGGGGCACCAGAAACTCGTGCGCTCCTTTGAACATCGCCTTCGTACGATTCAGCTGCGGTCCAACAGGAATGAGGTCGGCCAGCATTCGCTCCGCCTGGCTAACGCTCGTGTTATGAGCACGATGTCGTCAGCGAGGCGAGGATGGTGCAGTTGCCGGCCGTCGGCCTTCACACCCACGCCTTCCCGTTCTAGTTCGCTCATGACGGTTTCGAGAGTGATGCTGAAAAGCTTCATGGATATGGTATCTCCTTGCCGAATTCCTCTCTTCACGTTGACAACGACGTCGTTGTAGAGTGGCGAAATCTTGGTCGTGAATGCACTGAACAATGTACTGAGTAGGGACGAGAGTGAGCAGCGCTTTGATGACCGCTTCAGTTTTGACGGAGTAAATGCCTTCTTTAGGTCGGTGAACGTAAGGCACAGCGGCAGTTTGTACTATCACTCTACTTCGATGAGCTCCTTAACAGAGTCTATGTGGTCGATTGTACTGAATCGTCTCCGGAACCCTACTTGTGGTTGTACCTCCGCTTAGCGATCTGCCGATCCTATTCAGGGTAGCTCTGGTGATAGGCAGCAGGCGGATTAGACGTAGTTGTCAATGCCTCGAACGTCTCTCTTTTTAAAAAGCAAGTCTACCAGGCCGGTTTTCCACTCGGCTGCATCCTAGGACAAGGAGGCCCCCCTGGTCAAATTGCTTCACTATCAGTTTTTGTTGACTCGCAGAGCGTAGTCTCCTCTGGTAGTGAGAAATAAAGGGCCATAGGCAGTGAAGTCTACGGATCGAGGGATGTGGGCAACACCGACGCGTTTGGGTAAAAGCCGTTCAGAGCTATCCGCAGCGCACGGTATCAATTGGAAAATTGCTGCAATTAATCACTGCGCAGCCAATATTGGAAGACCGGTTCTCCGCGAAGGATCCCGATCCGCATATCGTCCCAGTTGCAGAACATTTTTATCCTCAACCTTGGCTTGTTTCTAGCTGGCGTTCTGCCACAGCGATTTATATGACTTCAGCTCATCTATTCATCCTTCAGTTCGTGACGAAGACGACGACGAACCTATGTCGTGATGGGTTTCATCGCTTTTACCGAACCGCGCTCTCCGTACTTCTATTTTATTTAGATCTCTGGTATTCCACACAAACTTTGCTCACCATCAAGCGATCAAAATATAGTTGACTGAGCTACTTGCATAAAAAGTTTATTAGAGGTAGCTTAAAGGGGGAACTCCTCTATTAACCATAGATGCCAACAATCGTAGTAACCTGACTTTCCTAAAGAATCCAAGAATTCCACCCCTCGCTCCTGCACCGACTTGAATTTTTGTACTCCTGAAGAATCTGATGACTAAGAAAAGCTAAGAGATTTCGCTGCTGTTGTAACCCTCAGCCAAGCATAACGGAAAGGCTGATCAGAGCACAAAGCAGCTTGGCCCCCAATCGCCATTAAATTTTTACATATTACAAACAACGAAAAGCGAGCGCGTACGAGACTCGGAGTACTGGAGCAACCACAGCAAAACGCTTCGAAACAAACGATAACGAACGTATACATGCATATAACTGCAATACCACCATACCACGTCATTTCTTTGTACTGAAGTTCCCCGATGTGAGGGGAGGGGGGGGGGGGGGGGGGGGGTTGGGAGGAAGCTCTTTACAGAGTAACGAAGTTCGCGAGTTCCAAGCTATAAATTCTTTCGATGGAACAACGTCGCTGTCATGAAGTCTGACGTGAAAACTGCAATCAGGAATGTTAGGACGAATCTGACCAAAGGCTATAAAAGCACACAAAAAGTGAAGAGTTTGGAAAAAAATAATGAACGCTCCACATAGTTGTTATAGGTGTTTGGTGTCGTGACCAAATATTTAACACATTCGCTAATATTCACTTTGTATCTTTTATATGTGCAATTCATAAAGAGTTCGTGAAGGAAACTAGAAGAAATGTCAACAAAGAAGTCATTTCAAAAGGAGAACATGATGAACTAGAAGTAAGATCGGTAGAATATAGATTTGAAAGACTCCTACACTCATAGGAAGGTAAGCAGTTAGGTGTTTCGGAAACGTCTGTCTAGTACCCTCTTGAATTTGTTTAAGCAGTCAGGGATCGGAGATTTTTTTTTGATACCTTAATGAATTCGGAACGAGCCATTTCTATAAAGAACGCGGCACGCAGGCAACTCTTAGATCTTAGGCCTTTGTCATACCATCGCTCACTCCGAGCGACGCCTAAGCCCTAGTTTAGTTTTTTATACTTGCGCCGCCACGCGGCGCGGCACCACGATCTCCATAGATATCGATTTTTCGCGCCGCCCAGTCAATATCTATCCCGGCCATCGTGCCGCGCCGCGCAGCGGCGCAAGTATAAACTAGCGCTAGTGATATGCCCCCATTTCGATCGGGCGGCGTGATGGAATCGATTGCATATCAATTGTCATATCAATTATATATATCAATTATATATACTAATTACATATCATATCAATTATCACATATCAATCATCACATTCATATCATATCATATCAAAAAATTGCATATCATATCATTATCATTCATTCCATATCATATGCATATCCATAGGCGTCGCTCGGGATGAGCGATGGCATGACAAAGGCCTTAGAAAATTAACGAGATCAAAAACCACAGACTCGTGGCGTTCAGTGTGTCTAAAACACGTGGTGCTTTTTGCTTGCCAACTGCTTCCGATCACACAGGTCAAGACGAATTGTGAATGGATGCGAAGTCCTTTACGCTACGCTAGAATTACTCTTTGGCTGTGCAAATCTAGTGGTTTAAGGCAAAATCGTGCAAACCTATTCTACAGATAGACCCGTCATTGGATTTAGGGTTTTGTAGACCATGGTGAGGCCGTATTCGCTCGGTTCGTTTTTCTTCGAATAGCGAGCGACGAGATATCACTTTCCTTGCGTACAGAGCAGCCGGTATAGTGGGGTACTCATACCCATGAAGCCTTATCCACAGCTTTCTAGCGAAGTTGTTTTGCACTGCTTGAGCTAAGATAGGAATAAGATAGCTTTTATAATTCTTTTCAGTTAAGCTTTTATGATTATTTTCAGTTACTTCTTTTCGGCTCCTAGCCTTCTATAAATTAGCCAGATGGTAATTACTAAATTAGTGCGGTTTGTAGTTTTAATATAGTTAGTGTTCACTTTGCTGCCGCTCTTTAACGGTTATTTTGTTTGTTCGATGATTTTGTTGACGTTGTAGCGCACCATTGAGTGCATTTTAAATAAATAAATAAATTATGTTGCTACTTAAGGACGGATTAAATGTTGTACTACCACATTCGAGTTGTGGTCGTACCAAGGATCTATACACTGGAACCAAATGCTTCACCATTAGTGCTCAAGGACTTGGATATGTTGTGGATAGATCTATTGGCATTGCTGGATACATCATCACAGTGAGAAGTAAAAGAAGGCTTAGGCTCGATGAGGAAGCCTGGATCCCGAACGATATCCGCGCTGCTGATTTAGGACTCACCAAGATAGTAGGTGTGCCTGCTTTCAGAATTCTCAAGATGGAGCAGCTTCGTTTTAGGTGAGGAGAGTGGAAGTTTCCATGTCGCCGCCTATTCATCAACCGTATCAATAATGTTGGAGGACAATGAAGTTCTCAGTGTTTTTAGCGCTTTTGTAGGTCTTTATAACGTTCGCAAACATTTTGTGTGACACATTATAACTTTAAATTATTTCGGTATTTCAGAAGTACAGATGATGGAGAGAACAGGAGACAGATCTCCACCTCCACCGGCACTCTACTTGTAACAGGATATGATTCTGATAATAAGGCATTGATTCTGACTTGAAAGGACATCCCTGTTATACAACATTCAATCCAGTCAACTACTCAAGGGTGTCACCTTAATTTTACGGTCCAGCGCACTCGCCCCATCATTAAGCGCTGCAAGCATTGCAGTTTCTGAAGACCTCCCTGATCTGAATCCATCTGCAGTGTCAGGTATAACGTCGACAGATTCAATATGCCCAACGATAGCTTTTTTCAACACTTTCTCGATCACTCTGCAAAACACTGACGCAGTGCTTATAGGACCATTGTTGGATGCCAGAGATAAAGGTGGCTCTTCTCGGAATCGGACTGCTGCAGCGCTTCCACCTCTTGAGTACAGTGACGTGCATGAAACTCAAATTGGATATGTGTTCTAAGGAATAAGCAATGGCAGCTGCGATATTACGAACAAAGTATGGAGGTACATATACATATCATCAGGTATACAGGACTGTATTACTAGTGTTCTTACTGGAATATACTTAGTTTACTTTTACTGCCCCACATCAAACAGATTGTGACGTGAACCGGGTGTTCGAGATATTTGTGTCCAAAAGTACAGGTTGTACAATATCATGTAATTTTCTACATTTTTCCAAAAAAAATCTACAAACTTGATGTTGGAAAGTTGCAACTTCACGAAAATTGGTGAAGTTCTGAAATTGGCATTGAGTAGCTCGTTGAAGGGAATTGAGACGCTCGTTTTTTTCCTGAGGGTAGTTCCTTCAGTTCACGGTTTGTCCATTCCGACGAGCTAATTCTCAAGATACGTGGAACAAGACAGCATTATTTCTTTGGATACTTTAAGCAAACGAGAATATATTTGCCCTCCGAATGCTCGTACTTGCTGACCATTGAGCACAATTCTCACAACACCGCCACCAGTACGCTGTAACCTATTTAGTAAATCGTGGAACGTCTGGCGGTATGTTATAAGAATAAGCATCTGATGGGAACCCGGAAATTCAAAAGACAACCGGTTCGGCGCATGGCTGATACAGGATATTACACGACATACTTTTCGAGAGAGCTCTCTCCAGAAATTGGTGAGAGAAGCTTAGCGGAAACGGAAGACAATAGCGAGTCTAGCACTTCGTGGCTTTTCAATTGTCAGGTTTGGTCGGAGAGTTTATAGGAAGCGTCTTTCGTAATCGAGGAATGAAGTTGAATCTCATAACTATGTAAGGCTGTATAGGCACAGACAAGCAGCCGTTCTCGGCACATCCATGGGAAAGGCCGTTACGGTGTTCGGGGAAAACAGGGATGAAGACAATCGGAATGGAGACGATGATAACGTCACAAAGAAACGTTGATTGCAATGCTGCCCACTGCGCACTGCGCGGCGACAGTGCGCTCGAGAGAGAGAGAGATAGCCGATCCGGAATCCGAAGGCGAAAGTGACAGGGCGTCTGAAAAGCAACATTGATAACAACCCTGGTCGCTTAGCGGCCAACGCTCAGCATTTCGAACAGCTCTGTTGGAGGCCGAAGCCGGAGAGGTGGCGCTGGTTGCTGGTGGAGCTGGTTCATTTGTCCAGCTCTTCCATGAAGAAAAAACAGCAACGAATAAAACTGATCAAATATTGAAGTGTTCGGAATGTCACTGCCATGGTTCTATGTTCATTCGAGCAAGTAGTGAGTTGGCGCTAAAAGCATTGTGAAGATAAAAGGGTCGGCCCAGTTCTCATCCAGCGTCGTCTACCTCCACTCGCATTAGCGTCTCGAAGTATTATTGTTGCTTAATGCTATTGTTGTTAATGCTTGTTGTGCACTGCGCGCCATGATATAAAAGTGTGTCGCACAAAGACGTCGGACAACAACAGCTTTGGAACAAACAAATGTGATAATTGTGCTTCGAATCTCAAGCCCCCACTCCTGCATAAAAAATCTACGTGACCACATTTTTGAGTAGAACACCATCGTTTTAGGAGTGAAACGTATGTCATTGCCGCACAATGTCCCCTTTACCATTCCGTGTCGTAGATAAATAAATAAAAAATAAAACGACTAGAGTCCGAGGACGCGATTTAGAAACGGGCCCAACCTCCGAAGAGTTTATCAAACTATTTTCAGCCGCGTAGTCCGAACGGTCCCTTTCAATTTCAGAGCTGTCTTTTTCTGTGCTGAACGTTCCACACATCAAAGGAGGTCAGTCTAGAACACCTAAAATTTTGAAGAACACCGTTCTGTCACTGTACATTTAACGTGGATGGCATCACTTTTCCTCTTTCAACATGCCCAACTTTACCACCAACTTTGGTGGTTGACATTCCGAAAGATTCTTGAGAAATTGCTTGAAGCCATCGGTTCAGAAATTAAAACGGTTGTAGATCACCATCTGCGCTGAAATCCACCTAATTGCTTCAATTCTGATTTTCTTCCTCTCGTTTCCCATCCGCGACGAGCGTCGCGCAGCGTGTAGTCGAGAAGACGATGCTCGGAGTGACACGATTCACTCAAGTAAGAGAAGACCTCCGGAGTTCCGAGCTTCGTCAACGATCGAAGGTCAGGGACGGTGTCGCATGGGCCAAGTCCTGGTGGGCCAGCCACGTAATGCGCTTCGCAGACACCTGCTGGACGAGAGCCATCACCGACTGGATTCCACGTGGGAAGAGAACACCAGGACGCCTATCAACGCATTGGTCGCTCTTCTTCGTGAAAGCCCTGAACAAACGACATGACGCTCTTCGTGTCGCTCGAGCGAGAAGGATCCATTGGAGCTCTCTGGCACGCGACAGGGATGAATGAGAAGCTGCTGGCGCCCGCTCGGGCAACTCGATGATCAACGGGACGACAAAAGACAGAAGATAGAACGTGCGCTCTTCGTTGGTTCCGTCAAATAGTGCCCTCCAATTGGCTCTCTATCCGCAATACCACACTCACCAGTTTCAACCGTAGGTTGAGCGAACGACCGACTCTAGGCTTAAGAGAGGATTCGTCGCTCCCCACAGGAATCCCACGACAAACATTGACAAGATGCATTGCGCTGATCAGCCAAAAATCCTTTCTGTTTTGGTCCCTCAATGACTCGTGGAACGTTTCCGGAGCACGGCCGTAGTGCGCAGATGCTCGTGGCCGCGCGTCGCTGACGCTCCCCTTTCTAACTGCAATCGCGCGGCGGCGCGTCAAAATCGGGGCGCGGCGCGACTGGCCGCGCCGCTCCCCAAATTGACGCGCCGCGCCGCGGCGGGAGTATAAAAGGCGCCTTAGGCCAGGGGCATACTTCCATCGCCGCGATGCCATCGCGACGCTCAGTCCGTGGCCATTCCGCCGCACGCGGTCGAATAGTCAAAGGGAACTTCGCCGCGGCCGCCGCAACAGTGGCGGTCGGTATGCGCGATGGCTTCCCGCGCCCATCGCGGGCATGGCATACTTTCTCGCGCCGCGCGCGGTGTTTAGTGTTGGTCCAGGACGGATCGCGGTCGCGCTCCCTTGCAGAGCGATGGGAGATGCGACGAGCACAAAGAAATTCAAATTCCTTCGCATCGCCCTGCAAAACTCATCGCCGCGATTCCATCGCGGCGACGGGAAGTATGCACGAGGCCTTACGCTGGCTAACTATTGGAGAGTCGTCAGAGACCCTGCTCCACCGTCTTCTACCGCCCTGCTGATCGTGAAGCTCCAGTAAAGCATTCGCCTCGTCGCTCACAAACCGCTTTGTGTCATTTTTCGCAATGAATTTGGGCTGACCGGCGATATTCATTCATGAGCTTCCTTCGTTGCGGGCGAAATCGATCGAGCTTTGGCAGATGAGAAAGCTGCTTATTTCGCTGAGTAGACCAAACCTCAGGGATTCTTGCATATACGGACAGTTTCCTCCCACTAGTATTCCACTTATCCTATTGTAACAAAATCCAAGAACAGCTTTGGACACAGCGCTTATGCAGACGTCAATTACCACTGCTTGTTGTGCTCCTTTCTTAACGAGATACTGGCTTTAATCAGATTAGCGCAGCCTGCTAGTAGGTAACTTATTAAAAAGTAAAGCTTGCTTAAACCTTGTTTTACAGCAACTGGGGTTCACCTGTATCACCTGCCGTCCCGTTAATCATCGAGTTGCTCGAGCGAGCGCCAGCAGCGTCTACATTCGTCCCAGTACAGTCGGGCGAGGGCAATTTCTTTCGCGAAGATGTCCCTCTGCTTTCCATGGCGTTGGGAATGATGCGCTTCAAGCACGTCTTTTTAACGCTGTCCAACTGGGGATAGGAGCACATACACAGCGAGCTTGTATGCTCGGGCTTTCTACACAAATATTCCTACGAGGCTGATCCGCCACAAAAAGGCCATGGTCAGCGGGCGTGTGGGAAACGAAAATCGTCAGTGACGGGAAACGAGTTTGATTATAAGTGGAGAAGAAGATGCGATCCGATCGTGGTTTTCGACCGTCTCGTGAGCTCAATTGTGGCGGGGATTATAGGCGTGGAGAAATCTAATGAAGCGAAACACGGCCAACTGCGCATTGTACAGATGCTTGTTACTCTTCCTAAATGATTTTCGCTTTTAAGGGCATCGAGAGCATCACGAAGGTGGATTTAGGGTCATTTTCACGTAGCTTCACGAGCTTCCACACCTCGAACGCAATTCTAAGCCGTGTCAAATTTGATCTTTGAAAGCGTCAATGATTTCATAAATTTTGCAGCCACTATGGCCAAAGGTGTACCTGAAACTCAAACAATTTTTTCATCGAAAATTACCAGAACAAGAACAAGAACATTTATTAACCAAAACATAGTACAATATAAAAATTCGAGAAGAAAATTGTGTTATCAAAAATTATTTATCCCATTGACTTATTTTTTCAAGTCTCTAGTACTTGATTCAAAATGAAGTGCTTGAAATGCTGAAAATTTTCTGTTTTATCAATCGAGGAATTAATTAAAAATAAAAATACAATAAATTTAATTTCAAAAATAATTTTTGAAAATGAAAGTTAAATAACCAAAAACTGAATAAGTTTAAATAATTAAATAATTAAATGTGCTGTAGGACCTCGTGTAAAACTGTTGAGCCAAGATTGGTATACTCCTTTATTCGGCTTACGTTTCGGCGTAACCGCCTTCTTCAGAGCTTGGGAAGGCAAAAGGAATTGGGGAAATTCCCAAGGATCATTTCAAGTTACTGAAGCTCCAGGAGCGAGTGGTAGAATAAAAGGGTAAGGCAATCCGGGAGACGTTATGAGACAGCCGAGAGACTGCTAAGACACCCTTGAATGGAGAAAGACGTGGATGAATGAGACTCCACCTTCGGACCACATCCTCAGCGACCTTCTGGTTGGCGTCCTCCTGTGTGAAGCCCACAGAGGTCGGCAAATGGAGCCAGCTCCTAGATAACGGCCACCCGCTCCTCTTTTCTGTTGATTGCAGGTTCTCGAACGCAATCCACAGCGCCTCCAGAGTCATTGACAATTTCTGTGGGCAAGATTTTAACAGAGCCAAAGCTGAGCAAATCTGTGCCATCTGAGAAGAAGAGATGGAAAAACCATTCGCGTTTACTGCGCTTATGGTTAGCGAGTCCAGATCGCCGAAGAAATTTTTTTGAGGCTGATCACACCTAGTAGCTCCAGGCTGTTTGCTGGCACAATGAATGCTCTCAGAAGAAAGCGCTATTCCACCGAGGTTTGGCGAAGAGAGAGATCTCATTCGTTTCTAGATTTGGAATTTTCTAATTTGTCTCAAGCAGATATCATCGAAGCGAAAGATCTATTGGAAGGATCGCACGGCAAAAAGTTTTTCGGGTTCTACGCTTTTTGAAAGGTCTTTCTTACTCGCCGGTGCATCTAATTTAGTGGAGCGATAGCAATGGTAAATGTTCTGCACGTTCCGTTCCCGCCTTTCTCTCCTACTTATTTCCTCCTCAGTTTGCCCAGCATTCGTGACGTCAGTGAAAGGCGTTTTCAATTCACCTTCGGCAAGACATTTAGCCAGAGGCTTGGAGTTAAGTGACACTACTTTAAGGTCTGATACTATTTTTGCGATATTACATACACTCATGCTAGTCGTTCTCAACAACGAAAGGAATTTGACTGTAAATCAGCGGCAAACTCAAATGGGCGGTGGAATAAAGCGCACTTTACCAGTCACTGATCGATGCCACGGGGAGTGAAGCACAGCATTGTGCACATTCACGCTGCCCACCCCGACACGAAAAGATTCGATTGTATTTGCTGGCCTACGGCCCCGCCGTACATCTCAAAAATGGGTGGTCTATTATGGTCGTATTCCGCCAGTTATTGACTGTTTTATCGCACAGAAACACATGATAGCACGAGTTCTTCTCTTAAATATTCACTTTCACACGCTCCGTCTACAGCCGTGTCTGCTTCGATGCGAAAAAGTGCTGTGATATGATGTTTTTTTATTTTGCAAAAGCTTTTGATAGAGTAAGTCACAAAAAATTACTGCACGAAATTGGCAGAATGAGTTTCCATCATGTGCTGGTAAGATTGCTTGAAGAGTATTTGGATAGTAGGACATTTCAAGTAAAAATAGAGAATACACTGTCACCAGTAAAAAGGATTACCAGTGCAGTTCCTCAAGGAGGTTTCATCACCCATGCTTTTTAATGTTGTGGACGAGACGTCTACTCGACTTGACCAGATGGTTTGCTCTCCAAAATCCGAGTTCGGATTGCCACGAGGGATTGACCAAATGAGCTAGACGCTCTCCACAGGTGGTTAATACCTCAAACTTGGGTAATTAAACCTTTAATATACAAAAATATACGACACGATAAATGAGTGAGTAAATGCAGTTCGATAAATATGCGTCATGGATACTGGTAAATGGCCGAGATACATGAGTAAATAGATGCGTGTGATACATGAGAAGCGCATTATATGCAAAATAACTGAATGATAAATGTGTGGCGGTGATTGCTTAAGCGATATGAGATAATACTGCCCATAAGCGAATAAGGTACTAACACTTTTACCCTCTACAAGGCATAAATGGGTTTAAGCGAATGTAATATGCGAATAAGTGATTTTTCCCCGAGGTCTAGACCTTAAAGCCCTTATACGCGATGAGACCTTAGTGACACCCGGCCACGCGAGACTACCTAGACATAAGGCAATAAGGCAAGAGCCTGATGGCTAAGACAATCGTCTATAAGAGGAAAACCACGCGAACTGTAGCCGAAGAGGAGCAGGAGCACTGGAGGCAGCGGCGCTGACTGCCCTTTAAGTTCGCGCAGCGGCGATGTTGCCATTTTGGACCGCGGCCGCCGCCTGCTATCAGCTGGTGCCATCATAAACACACTAAAAGCCTATTGATCAGACATACCCGAGATTATCCAGATGAGTCATCAAATACAAAAGGTGAATTTAATTACATAAACTGTAAATAACAAGTCTACATGTGATCAAATAGGACGACGTTGTCGTCACTCCGCCTCAGGCAGATCCATCCTCCATGCGTCCGTCGTTGTCCTTAGTCCTCGTTGTGGTTCCTCATCTGTCGATTCCTGTTCCGGTACCTGGTCATACGCGCTAATTCGCCAGTGAGCTCTCTTAACTCTGCCCTGGCCTGTTCCACCATCTCTCGTGCCATCCGTTTCCGGTCGGGTACACAACAGAGGGCAGTGTGATGCTCCTCTTCGGTCCATTTCAGGTGCCCTAAAATAAAACCCTAAATCTGTTACTCTGTCCACTTCGGTAGACAGAGTAACAGATTTAGGGTTTTATTATGATGGCATGCTAGACGAATCACTATAAGGCTATACGCATAAAAGCACAACACAGGGCTTACCAAATCGTTAAACGACTGCCCACTAAAAAATAAAATAGTCCTGATACAACCTTATAGGACTTATGTCCGACCCTTAATGAAAAGTGGGACAGCAGCATATTCGCCACTTAAGAAAAAAGACATTCTCCTGATAGAAAAGGTTCAAAATAATTACACAAGGAAGCTTGTTATAAGGTACAATGGGCTCTTCTATTCGGGGACTCCAAAAGCAGAAATTCCGGACAACTTTTTTGGAGACCACTCGCAGGAAATGGATTGATGCCCTGTCTTCAAAATACTCTACGGAGAAATCCGAATAAACTCATCGGCATTTTACAAATTGATTCTCTCAAAGATTAGATTAACACCCTATAAAATATTTTATCCAAAACCATCACCTGAGACCTGGAAGCATTCATTCACAGTAAGAGCTGGATCAAAGTACCTGGCACTGAAGAGCAATATCAGCCCTACTCCTGAGTCTTTTTGATCTTTCAAGAAAGTCGCAAAACATGCTCTCCTACAATACTAGAAAGATTCATCCCGGATACGGGTGGGTGCTGATCGGTTCCACGAGGTGTGGATGTTGAGCTCGATCAAACGGCGCAGGTGGTGTAATGGCGTAGAGCATTCCCGCCCGGTTAGAGGGAGGTGCACGTTCGAGTCCCGCCTGGCGCTAGAAGTTTTGATCGCAACAAAACATCGTTATGACAGCTCACAACCTTGATACCAGCCACTTGAGGCTTAATGAAACTGATTTGAATCGTTTCTATCAAGACCATCAGCTTAACTGGTTCCATGCTGATATCAGCGGCCAGCTCATCCCGGATACGGGTGGGTGCTGATCGGTTCCACGAGGTGTGGATGTTGCGTTCGATCAAACGGCGCCGGTGGTATAATGGCGTAGAGCATTCCCGCCCGGTTAGAGGGAGGTGCGGGTTCGAGTCCCGCCTGGCGCTAGAAGTTTTGATCGCAACAAAACATCGTTTTGACAGACTAGAAAGATTGTTGTTTTAAGTTTCTGGGTTACAGTTACACTTTTTATCCTTTTTCGTTAGGTTTCGCAAAGATGTTCAAGTTTGGTTCATGCTATGTTGGATTTCTCACGACTGTCTTTTATGATCGTAATGAATTGAATTGAATTGAATTGCTTGTCGGTTTTTGCGTCGTCCAGGCTTCGTAGTGCCCTGCAACCTTACAGCTTGGCGTATCGCGTCGGTGACCCTCTTCCCAGTTTCATCGACAGCCTGACCTTTGTTAACCGTACGCGAGAAATTACAGTTGTTTCCTTCTCTTTCAATCTCCACCGTCTGGTTCTTGCGGCATCGCATCGCACGACCAGCTTTGGCCTCGGAGAGGCGTTCTTTAAAGTGCAGATCAGCGTTCGATGCTGTGGGGCGATTGTCTAATACGGCACGATCTTCGCGTTTGTGACAATACTTCTGTCGCGATCCTTCGCAACGACATCTGAGACTTAGGGCTCCCACTATAGTATGAGCTGAGGTGGGAGTCACGATTTCGGAAAACGGTGTTCACAACGGTGAGGTTATGCGATTCTGCATACTCTAGAATACGCTCACCATCGGCGTTATGAGACCCGTATTCGAAACCACCATGACAGCTCTACCTGTCTTTCGTAGCACCCACGTGCCCATTAAGGTCACCAGCAACTATGATGACATTTAAACGAAACATGTTTTTCTACTATATGACGGTGGAGATTCTCGTAGCACTATCCATTTCCCCCTTTCAGACATACGCTCATGGTAAGACCCTTCCCTTGTTAGTTTTCCCGTTCTGGTGACTTCAAATTATTTTGTTCATTGTGTTTCAAACGCTGCTTGTTAACTGTACCTGAATTGTTTATCTGCGTAGCTCTTCAAGTTCAAATAAATAAATAAATATGATTGATTAGTCAGTTTAACTTTCTGTGCCAACACGAGGTTTTAGGTGGATCTTTATTTAGCAGGGCTTGCGCTCTACCCCACCAAGCGAGCGCCTTGGCTACCCTAGCATTTCGGACTTTCCACGAACACAAGGGAGGGACCAAGTGGGAGAAAGGTACTCACCAATTGGATCCACCGCAAGGGCTGATGTTCGCCCACGTCAGTAAGCCAGTAGGGACGAATGGGGCATACTGCACACCGCTGTCGCCGACCGGTCCTTCTACAGTTCACAATGGGACACAAACGGCAGAAAGTCACTCGTAACAGACAGACGCTCATTCCGGGTGTTCACTACTGGATTTCTTGTAAAAATCCAGAATGCCTTTAACGCTCTCCTTGCCGAAATGTCTCCTACAAGGCCAAGATGGTACATTTCACCTCAAAGTCATTCCCGTTATGTGCATCAATCCTATGCTTTCCAAGTGGGCTGGTTAGCAATCCACGTCGTTTACTTGATAGATGTTCCCTCACACGTACTGCAAGAGCTCTTCCCGTTTCTCCAATATATTTGGCGTTGCATGCCAAGCATTCGATCTGATAAATTGCTCCAATCTTTGAGCAATCGCGTAATCTTCCACTTGGGCAAATAACGCAATTTTCAGAAAGAGCTAGGGTAGCCAAGGCGCTTGGTGGGGTAGAGCGCAAATGAAAACTAATGCACCACATTCAGGTCTCTGAAGACGACGAGAAGTCAAAACGTCAGGCCCTGCTAAATAAAGATCCACCTTAAACCTCGTGTTGGCACAGAAAGTTAAACTGACTAACACATAGCGTTGTTCTCTTACGTGCATAAGGCGAGTACAGCCAGTTTGTTATCACAACGATTCTCCTACTGAAAAGATTTTGAGTAAATCGTCAATGACAAGGTTTCATAAGGCAGCCATGGGATTCCTCCGACGGAGCACGGTGACGGGAGGGTGAAGTGCACCTGTGGAAACATGTTTCATTGGCTGAAACTCGCGGAGCGCCTTCTAAAACCATCACTGCGAACTCCGAGTTCTCTGCCATCAGAACTTGACTAAATACATCAAAATTCCATTGTAAAATTGAAAAACCAGACCCCATACAGGTAGGAGTCACACTGACAGCTGGCTCGGCTGTCTCTGCTTCTCTCCGACTAACATAGATCCCGTGTTGTTTCTTGTCCTTCTTCCTCTCCCTCCTTAGATCTCATATAAGCAGAAGGAACGTGATCTCGTTCTTGCTTTCACGGGCTCCAAAACATGTTCTGAGACACGTTAGACACGTGAAAACATGAACGTGAGTGCGTGCACTGGCCGCTCGCGGCGGAGAGGCGGAGAAATAATGGCGATCCCTAAACATCCATCTTACAGTAGCAGTCTTTTTAACAGCCCAGGTTAGCAACCGCTCTAGGCTTCGAAAACCATGTAGAACGATCACTGCTCGTAGCTTAGAAAGAATAAGGGATTATATTCACGATTTGGACTATGCGGAAACACCCCAACAACATAGTTTTTCTCTAGAATATAAACTGCAATTTACTGCGCAAGTCTGGGCAATTTCTGGACACTTTTAGAAGAGCGATATGCTTTTTGCTGAATGCAAGAGCCCAAGTGGAAGATTACGCGATTGCTCAAAGATTGGAGCAATTTATCAGATCGAATGCTTGGCATGCAACGCCAAATATATTGGAGAAACGGGAAGAGCTCTTGCAGTACGTGTGAGGGAACATCTATCAAGTGAACGACGTGGATTGCTAACCAGCCCACTTGGAAAGCATAGGATTGATGCACATAACGGTAATGACTTTGAGGTGAAATGTAACATCTTGGCCGTTGTTGGAGACATTTCGGAAAGGAGAGCGTTGGAGGCATTCTGGATTTTGACAAGAAATCCAGTAGTGAACACCCGGAATGAGTGTCTGTCTGTTACGAGTGACTTTCTGCCGTTTGTGTCCCATTGTGAACCGTAGAAGGACCGGTCGGCGACAGCGGTGTGCAGTATGCCCCATTCGTCCCTACTGGCTTACTGACGTGGGCGAACATCAGCCCTTGCGGTGGATCCATTTGGTGAGTTCGTTCCTCCCACTTGGTCCCTTCCTTGTGTTCGTGGGGAAAGTCCGAAATGCTAGGGTGGCCAAGGCGCTTGGTGAGGTAGAGCGCAAATGAAAACTTATGCACCACATTCAGGCCTCTGAAGACGACGAGAAGTCGAAACGTCAGGTCCTGCTAAATAAAGATCCACCTAAAATCTCGTGTTGGCACAGAAAGTTAAACTGACTAACAACTTACAATGCCGAGGTTTGAAGAAGAGAGAAGTTGGAGATTACTGAAATATGATTGAGTTTGGCTGCAACTAACGACCAGGTATTCTCTGAGAACTACAACGTGCGTCAGCAGGATGCTTCTTGTAAAGGATAAATGAGTAAAGCCATATAATTGCTTTATTATAGAAGTGTAGAAAGCAAGGAATTAGTTTGGTTTTCGTTTCACACGGGCCCTTAGACGAAAACCAAACACAGAGAGTATCCTTTTAATGTTAATAATGAAGTTAACTTATTCTATTGGAGACTTATCATAGGCCTTGTCACTACATCGATAGCCAGATTTTGTTCATTTAATCGCTGGCGTAACCCCTACGGTTTACTACCTAACTATTATATTTACTTCACAATCTTAAAAGGCTCACAACCACTTCAATACCACTTTAAAAAGCACTAAAAAACAAGTAAAACAGTAAGTAACACACTACACGTTCGAGCAGCTAAGCAGATGTGAATGGGAAGGCTTTGTTTCACAAAGCGCATAGAGGACTGCGTTAGTTAATCACCTTCTGAGATGCATCATTCTACCCTTACGGGATATCGTGGGGCAAACTGAATGCCGATCTGGCCTACAAAGTGAATTGCGGTCGTCAGTTGATGAGCAGGTTACTGCGTTATCCTTTCCAAGGAAGTACAATAGCATTTAATCGAACCCGGAGTGATGGAAGCCTTGCTTGTTATTGGTGGATTCCGAACCAAGAACCTTGATTCGCGGTGCAAGCGACGCCAGGCGCCTGTTCTACTGCGCTACCATGCCTCTCCCCTATCTACGCCCGGTTTAGGTACTAATGCTGGCTTCAATAAAGAAAGGTAACTCCTAAACAGTTTCAAGCAGGAGTTCGTCTAGAACAAGGCTAGGATCAGGGAAGTGCTGAGCTCTTGATGAATTCCGGCCTTCTTAAACCATCACATTTTGTCGGAAAATCAGTGAAGTGTTTAAGGCGAAAATTATGTTCTACGAATGTGTGCTTCCAACGGCTGTTATTGTATACCATTTTCTGTTGAAATTCAGTTTTTCAAAACAAATTCAAAGTTCTTCTGGAATTTTCTCCCAATCCATATAAACGGACCCCCCCCGCACTCTTTCTTTTCATTGGGCGACTTGCCAAGTTTACAGGCAACACGAAAAAATTATCAGTGATGGCAACTGTAACAGTGCAAATTTTTTCAAGTTTATTGATGAACGTTTGAACCGAATTCGCGGCCACGAAGAGATGAATGGCGGGTGGCTGGTTATGGACAACGCCAGAGTTCACAAAGCAGACGACCTGACAACCGAACAATCATAGGGCAATCCTACACATTAAAGTTTTATCGCCATTTTCTTACATGCTTAATCTTGCGGAAAGCGTTTTTTTTTCTTCTTTAAACGTGAAGACTACCGCGAGGCGCCTCCTAAGCAATCGAGAGGGCGCTGGCTGAAGTTATTGAAGGGTGTGCTCGTTCAGTATAGCAGCAAGACCGCGCAAACTATTTACGTCCTCCACATGATGGTAAACATGAAAGCAGCAGCTACAGGACGAAGATGGTACACGAATTTCTTCCACTTGCTCATTGTGATATTTTGAAAAGTTATTCTTTTATTGCTGTATTGTTTATCGTACTGTATAGTTGTATCGCTTAATTTTTTTAGTTTGTAAATACATTACTACTGGAGTGCTTGACTTCCTTAACTTTCTAGTGTTTCTCATTTTTGTTAGGTGGCGATGTCCGTTCCTCCTCGTGGTGCCACTGGAAACTACTCGCTCTGCGAGTTAAGCCGAACACGGACACTCGATTGCAGGCGACAGGCCCTTGTGACAGGCCGGCCTACGAAGACCCATGTCACATCACATGGTTTATGACGGCTCAAGTGTTACGAGATAGTGCTACGGCGTCCGCGGGAGCCGACGCGCACTCGCAGAGCCCGGCGAGTGTGAGAAGTATGCGAGGGTCCCTGATGCGAGGACGGCATCGGGGGGCAACTGAGCTAGTCCGAAAGTCCCGTAACGTAAGCAGGACCCGCGTGGCAACGCTGAATGTGGGTACGTTGACGGGCCGCTCGTGCGAGTTGGTTGAAGCACTGGAGCGTAGAAGAGTTGATTTCTGTGCGGTGCAGGAGACGAGGTGGTCCTGCCGCAAGTCAAGAGACATAGGACGTGGCTTTAAGGCTGTTCTATGTGGAAGTCCCAGGACCACCAGTGGTGTCGGAATAATCGTCTCCGAACGATTTCGTGACTCGATTGTAAGCGTCGAGCGCTTTGACGATCGATTGATGAAGATCGTTGTCGCCGCTAAGGAGCGACTCTATCACTTCTTCTCAGCGTATGCTCCGCAGACTGGCTGCTCGGATCAAGCCAAGGAAGAGTTTTGGAGCCTGCTTGATGAGAAGACAGCAGTGGTACCGTCGAAAGATGTCATCATAGTCGCTGGTGACCTTAATGGGCACGTAGGTGCTACGAAAGACGGGTACAGCTGTCATGGTGGGTTCGGATACGGATCACGTAACACCGATGGTGAGCGCATTCTTGATTATGCGGAATCGCACAACCTCACCATAGTGAACACCGTCTTCCGAAAACGCGACTCGCACCTTATCTCATACTACAGTGGGAGCACCAAGACTCAGATAGACTCTGTCCTTGTGAGAGATCGCGACCGGAGTCTTGTCACAGACGCGAAGATTGTGCCGTATGAGACGGTCGCCCCACAGCATCGACCGCTGATCTGCACTTTGAAGATCGCCCCTCCGAGGCTGAAGCAGGTTGAGCGATGCGGTGCAGCTAGAACTAAGTGGTGGCGAATCAGAGAGAAGGAAGCAGCTGTGATTTCTCGCGTGCGGTTACCGACAGTCACGACTGTCGAAGAAACTTGGAAGAAGGCGACCGACGCGATTCGTCAAGCTGCACAGTCAGAACTCGGCATTACGAAGCCTGGGCGACGGAAGGTCGACAAGCAGACATGGCTGTGGACAAACGACGTGAAAGCAAAAGTGCGAGAGAAGAAGTCGCTCTATCACGTGTTTCTCGGCGAAAAGACAGCCGATAACTGGCGGAAGTACCAAGAAGCGAAGAAAGCTGCAAAGAAGGCCGTGGCTGTTGCGAAAGCCACTCATTATGGAGATGTCAACGAGAAGCTCGAGTCTCGCGATGGTGAGCGGTATCTGTACCGACTCGCAAAGAATCGCCATCGCCAGACCGAGGACATCGAGAAGTTCTTCGGCATCAATGATGAGAACGGCCATCTTCTTACGGACCGCAAGAAGGCATTGAAGCGATGGCGTGATTATTTTGAGGAAATCTCTACGGTAGAGTTCCCTCATCCAGCCATCCCTTCAACGGCTCCAACCCACGGCCCCGTTCAGAAGATCACCGTGGAGGAGATTGAAGCGGCTTTGAAGAAGATGAGGCCAGGCAAAGCGACTGGGCCCGATGACGTGGCAGCTGATTTGTGGAAGTCCAAGTACTGGTACCCTGCTGAGTGGTTGGCGAAGTTCTTTAATCAGGTTGTGGCGGAGAAAAGAGTGCCTGAGTGTTGGCGCCAAAGTACGACGATCCCGATTTGGAAGAAGAAGGGCAGTCCTGCAGACTGCTCCAATTACCGTCCGATTCGCTTGCTTTCGCACAGCATGAAGATCTTTGAGCGAATTGTTGATGGTCGAATTCGTGACATCGTCCAGCTTTCCAGCAATCAGTGCGGTTTCGTAGCTGGCTGTGGCACCATTGATGCCATACACGCCGCCCGCCTCCTGATAGAGAAGCACCGCGAGAAACAGAAGGCAGTGCATATCGCCTTCCTCGACTTGGAGGCCTTTGACCGCGTACCGCGTGAAGTGATATGGTACGCCTTGCGACATCATGGAGTTCCCGAAGAGCTCATAGAGTGGGTGCGAATTCTCTACTCTTGTCCAAAGAGTCGAGTTCAAGCTGCAGCTGGAACCTCGATGGGTTCCCCATCTCTGTCGGGGTACACCAGGGTTCAGCGCTTTCCCCACTCCTCTTTGTTGTCGTCATGGATGCCATCACACGAGATCTTCAGAAGCCCGTCCCTTGGACGTTGCTTTATGCCGATGATGTGTTGCTCGCTAGCGAAGATAAAGGATAACTTGAGCGACAGTTGCAAGCTTGGTGTGATCGCTTGGAGCGGTTTGGACTCAGATTGAACGTGAAGAAGACCGAGTATTTAACGACGGACCTTACCGAGTCCTGCTCCATCAAGGTTAACGGCATCGAGCTTCCACGCACTGCGGTCTTTAAGTACCTGGGATCAGCAGTCGCGTCTGACGGCAAACTGATGGTCGAAGTGAATTCACGCGTGAGTGCAGCTTGGTCCAAGTGGCGCTCGTTGACTGGCGTGCTCTGCGACAAGAAGATACCAGAGCGCTTTAAGTCAAAGATCTACAGAGCAGTCATCCGGCCAGTAGCGATGTACGGCGCTGAGTGTTGGCCTGCGACCAAGGAAGTTGAAGCGCGCCTCAGCGTCATGGAGACGAAGATGCTGCGCTGGACGGCAGGGGGCACGCGCATAGACCGCATCCGAAACGATGCTATTCGGCAGAAGTTCGGTGTCGCGCCGATAGCTGACAAGATGCGCGAAGCTCGCTTACGATGGTGCGGCCACGTTCTGCGTGGAGAAGAAGACAGCGTTCGCAAGATAGGCCTTAACTTCGAGGTAATAGGAAAGCGGCCTAGAAGGCGCCCGAAGCAGCGCTGGGCTGATACGTTACATACGGACTTAAAAGCGGCAGGTGTCCACCCTGATCTAGCGCTGGATCGGGAAAGGTGGCGTCATAGCGGACCCCGCTACGAAGCGGGACAGACGCTGAAGAAGAAGAAGAAGAAGAAAATTCTCATTTTTGTTAGATAGCCTTTTTTGACATGCTGGAATTTTTGAGAAGAAGTAGACATTGAGACGTACAACTCGCAAAGAAGACGTAAAATTTGACTCGAAAGTCGTTGAATTTGAGTTGAATAACGTTGAACTTGCTTTGAAAACATTGAATTTGATTTGAAAAACGTTGAAATTCAACTGAAATGGTATATAATGCACAACTCTTAGGAGGTGCCTTACCAGCGTATCCTCTAAGTCAACGATTTACAGAGCAGAAACCGAACTTGATCGATGTCGAACGTTTCGAAAGCATTTGAACTTTCAAAAGAGTCTCCAAGTCAGATTATCAAGACAGCCTCGCTGCTAATACTACGATCGAGTCAGTGGACCAGGATTGATTGCACGAGACGGAAAATCACCATCGGCTAACTGCTGCTCATGGATCTGCTTGTGATTCATTCTATCCGTATTCTTTTTTCAGCTGTTTCTTAGTAAATGTCTCTCTGCTGTCTATGCTGCAACACGATAGATCTGTGGTGAATGCAGATGGAAGCATCACAATCACCGTGATTTGTAGAAAACCTGCTTCGGACTCGTAGAGAAAACCAAGGCGGTACCAAAACAGTCATATCGTCCTGACATCATTCGGTCACCAGTCGCCCGCAATCTTCTGCTTGCCCGGTGACTCCAGCCATGATAGCGCTCTTCCTTGATAAGTTTGAACTGAACTCCCAACAGTGTCTTCCCTGTTGATCTCTGAAGGTTATCGCTCCTATGAACGACTTTACAACGGTTTATCTGATGAGTGAATGGTGGAAAAGGATTGCGCTCTCTGCTGCAAAACACAATGAACAAGTATTACAAAGCAAACTTTCCAGACACTTATCAGACACTGGAATAGAAAACTTCAAGACATGGTGTTACAGCTTATAATGCTCGCATCACACAGTGATACTTCGCTTGCAAATTCACACTCTACCGTCTGATTACTGCATGAAGCAAAACCAGACAGCGTAGATAATGGCAGGAATCCAGAAGAGGAAGCACAACACGATGTCGATCAGAACCGGCACGCCGCATTCCTTTGTGTGCCAGTAAACAGCCAACGGCTAAAATAAGGCCAGCGTGTAGGAAATAGACGAAATATAGACGCACGAAAAGGCCTCACCGGCAGAAAAATACAGCAAATGATCTCTATGATCTTATCCGTGTCGGCATCTGTCATTTTAGTTCAGTTTCGCTGCTCCGCTGAAGAGAAATTACACTCGGCAGCGGCATGAAACATGCATAAGGCAGAACGAAGGTGAGAATGTGCTTCTAAGTGTCGCGAGAAAATGTCAATTTACTGGACTGCTCTAAGCGTATGTTATTATTGGAGGAGCACTAGACTTGGTTGGGAAGTCTGGTTTGTGCGTGAGGCGTACTTTTGGATAAACTTGGTTGCCTCCCTGTGAAGGACTGAAGCCCCAAGAAGAGTTAACGAACGCCGACCTTTTTTTTATAGATTACTTCTTCGCCACCGCAATGTGTCCCGTTGTTTGATTTTTAATGTGGGTTTAATGTCCAAAGATAGCACCCAGTAAGCAAACAACGAGACAACCTTTTAACAGTTAGCCTTTCAATGACTCCGTGGGTAGCTGGGCAATCTTGAAGGATCCCTTCCAGTGACAGATTTTCAAAGAGCATCACTCAGGTACCGCTGCTTGATTTCAAAACGAGCGAAGAGTGGGTTAAATTTAATATGGGGTACGCCGAGCTGCTTTAATCAGTATCTTATCGTTAGCATGAAGAATCAGTACGAAGGGTATTTCAATAAGCACAACTTTCAAAAAGTATTTTCTGTAGTGTTTTTATCAGTGAGAATTTGTTGTCAGAGATAGCCAGCAATGAAAAGATGAAAGTGAAAATCTTCGAAAGTGAAAATCCCCCAACCCAGGTAGTCACTGTGTGATTAGGATCAGGGATGGGCGGAATTTTTGTTTTCCGATTTTCTGCCATTTTGAGCAAATTTTTTTCTGTTTTCTGTTTTCTGGGAAAATGGGTAAAAAAATTGGCCAGAAAACCGAAAATAGAGCTGCCAATAAAATTATGTTACAGAAACCCAATTAAATGAATTCAAAGTATCATTATTATGAGTTTTATGGCAAGATAATGTTTCAAGAGTGTTTTAGATTGCAAGAAAGTGGCGTTTCTGAATGTGATCGAGTAGAAATTGCACCATGCTCTTATGATTCGTGCCGTTTTGTTTGTTTTATTGAATGTGTAAGTGCTATTGACATTGATTCCCTTCATAGAAGGTTTCTCGCCTTTCATTTTTTGGCTTCCTGTTCTTTTCGATTTCAATAGTATATAGTTTGCGCCATCTAAGATTACTTACAACTTTATATTAAGACTACAAGGCTAGTGCTCTGAAATGCTTTTAACCACTTAGTCACATAAATTCCCAACAGAGAACGGTGTCTGAGCACTGAAACTGTTTCAGCCGTTTTGCGACACAATTATGTCGTACATGAAACTAAAACCCGTTCATAACCTCATACACTACTATAACCTCATCATACTACTACACTCAAATTATTTTCATTTTTTATCCTAACCGAAATCAGCCACGGATCTCTCTCGATAGAGAGCCTTCGGGCTCTCTTGTTAAGAGGGATCTCGGGCCACTTGTCGCAGAGCCACGTGGCGCGTCCCGGGTGGGGGATAGGGGAATTAAACGCGAACCAAATGCGACCGTGTACTGCCCAGAGACGCAGGTGGGATGCAGGGGATGGACTCCTTGCTCCTGCTGTGTCGAGTCGAAGCGTTCCTTGTGCGTGGGAGAGGTATGTTCATGCACAGTGTGCGTGGATGTGTTCGCGCATGTACGGATTGTAACTGTGTCGGCTCGGCTAAAAGCTTGCACTCGGTAAACTGGGACTAAATGTAAGGCGATTCGAGGTCGCCTTAAGTCTCGCCCCGTCCCTTCGGGCAGTCTGGCTGGCTGCCCGGAGTTTTTCGCCCGCACGACAGAGCCTGATTAGCTACACGTGTTGTATTGCAGTCAAACACAGCAGCACTAAAGGGCCTCATTCCCCTGAACCCGAAAGAGCAGACATTTCTGCAGCGATGGAAAGGACATGTACGGAAAGGCTGCTAAAATCTCAGGGCCTAACCAGGCAGCGCAAATTGAGAAGGACTAGGATGACGATCTGTACTTACAACGCCCGCACGCTCGCATCGGAAGCATCCGTCGAGGACCTGATGATGCAAGCCAGGAAAATCAAGTACGACGTCATCGGACTGACCGAGACGAGAAGACACCACCCCCTATACGCCGCCTACGACTCCGGAGAAGAACTGTTCCTCGGAACATGCGACAGCAGGGCAGTAGGCGGCGTTGGTGTCCTCGTCAACACGAACTTGGCCATGAACATCGATTCGTACGAGTCTCTGACAACCCGTATCGGACGTCTGCGATGTGGCTAAGTGCCAGATTTGACTGTATTCGTCGCGCATGCCCAACATCCGACTACGACCACGAAGAGGTCGAAGCCTTCTACGTGGAGCTGGAGAAGTTCTATAAGGAACATCACACCTCCTACAAGGTGATCGTCGGCGACTTCAACGCCAGGATCGGACCGCGAAGGTCGCCGGAAGAATCCACAGCGGAACCCACGGTTTGGAGTGCAACGAGCAAGGTGAAAGGCTGTCTGAGTTTATCATGTCGACCAACACCATCCATGGAAACTCACAGTTCCAGAAGCCTCCCTCTCTACGATGGACCTGGGAATCCCCCGGTGGCCAGTTCCATAACGAGATCGACCACAATCATCTTCAACCGCAAGTATTGCCTGACCGACGTTTCCGTTGTCCCCAAGTTCAACACGGGATCGGACCACCGCCTCCTTCGCGCAAGGTTCCGCTTTTCGCGTCAAGGAGAGAAGGCCGTGAAGTTTAAGAAGAGGAGTCCCAGAACGACCATCAACTGGAACCTTTACACCTCTCGCCGGCCTTTGGGAAGATACCGTTATGGACAACATCGACGAAGAATACGACCACTTCGTGCACCATCTCCGCGATAGTGCTAAGGGAGCCGAGAGCTTGAAGACCACCAAGAGACGCCTGTCTCCAGAAACTCTCGAGCTGATACGCCAGCGTGGAGCAGCACGAGCGTCAGGCAACTATCAACTGACGTCCGAGCTTGCGAAGCTATGCAGAGCGGCGATAAAGGAGGATCTTAAGGAGAGAAGGGCGGAAGTGTTGGCTGAAGCAGCAGAGGCAGGGCTGAGCATCCGCAATGCCCGCCGGAACTTCGCCAACTTCAAGACCAAGATGACCGCTCTCCGACGTCCTGACGGAACCGTCACCTCTTCCAGAAGGACCATGGAGAAAGTCATCCACGACTTCTACTCCGATCTCTTCGATAGCCACGTCCACCTGCCCCCACGCCATCTTCCGCAGGATGGATACGTCGTTCCCTCTGTCCTCCCTTTCGAGATCCGACACGCCATCTCGTCGGTGAAGAAACGTACAGCACCCGGTCTCGACAGGATCAGACCCGAACACCTGAAGAACCTCCCACCAGCGCTCATCAACACCCTGGCGCGGCTCTTCACGCGCTACCTGTCGGAGTGCAAGGTTCCATCTCAGTGGAAAACCAGCAGCACCGTCTTGCTGTACAAGAAGGGAGACGTGCACGAAATTGGCAACTATCGCCCGATCTGCCTGCTCTTCGTAGTCTACAAGCTGTTCACTCGAGTCATCCTGAATAGGATTAGCAGAACGCTGGACGAAGGACAGCCATGCGAGCAAGCAGGATTTCGGAGAGGATTCAGCACGATCGACCACATACACACCATTACGAAGCTCAACGAAGTGTCGCGAGAGTACAACCTGCCGCTGTGCCTTACGTCGACCTGAAGAAGGCATTCGATTCCATCGAGACTGAAGCGGTCCTCGAAGCCCTGCTCACTCAGGGCGTTCCTACTCAGTACAT
Source organism: Heligmosomoides polygyrus bakeri (assembly GCA_947359475.1). Taxonomy (NCBI): domain Eukaryota; kingdom Metazoa; phylum Nematoda; class Chromadorea; order Rhabditida; family Heligmosomidae; genus Heligmosomoides; species Heligmosomoides polygyrus. The sequence goes on from OX375869.1 coordinate 38,655,511, forward strand.
CAGAGTCCTTCGTGAGCTGTACAGTGGATTCACGACCAAGATCTCACCATTCTACAACGACGCCTTTATCGACGTAAAAGAGGGGTTCGGCAGGGTGATACCATATCCCCGAAGCTCTTCAGCGCCACCCTCGAAAACGTCACGCGCGAACTAGAATGGGAAGACATGGAGTGAAGGTCAACGGCCGGCCACTGACCACCTTAGGTTTGCTGATGACATCGTACTAATAACACCGAGCATGAGCCAGGCGGAGCAAACGCTAGCCGACTTCGATCGTATATGTGGGAACTCTGGACTGCAGAGGAATCTTACGAAGACGGTGTTCATGAGTAACGGACAAGTTTCTGATCCCCTTCTCGCTCAACGGAACGAACATCTCCGAGTGCTCCAGCTAGGTACATGTATCTGGGTCGCGAAGTCAATATGGCCAACGACCTAGCGCCAGAGCTGAGCAGGAGGAAACGAGCGGCTTGGGGAGCTTTCAAGAGCGTCGAAGAAGTCGCGAAGAAGACGAAGAACGTCCGACTCCGTGCCCACCTATTCGACTCTACCGTTCTTTCTGCCCTAATATACGCCTCAGAGACCTGGGCTATACGAAAGCAGGATGAACACGCGATCAGCGTCGCGCAGCGTGGAATCGAGAGGACGATGCTCGGAGTGACACGATTCACGCAAGTGAGAAAAGGCCTCCGGAGTTCCGAGCTTCGCCGACGTTCGAAGATCAGAGACGCTGTCGCGTGTGCCAGGTTGTCGAAAATTAGGAGGGCCGGCCACGTAATGCGCTTCGCAGACACCCGCTGGACAAGAGCCGTCACCGACTGGATTCCGCGGGATGTCAAGAGAACACCAGGACGCCCACCAATGCGTTGGTCGGACTTCTTCGTGAAAGCCCTGAACGACTACTATGACGCTCTTCGTGTCCCCCGAGCGAGGAGAATTCATTGGAGCACTCTGGCACGCGACAGGGACGAATGGAGACGCTGCTGGCGCCCGCTCGAGCAAGTCGATGATCAACGGGACGACAGTTGATACAGGTGATATATATATATATATATATATATATATATATATATATATAAGCGAGAGCGGTCGTTTGTCTATTTGTTTGTGAGTTTGTTTGTTTGCACAGAAATGCTGAAGGAGTGTGTTGAGGGAAAGTGTGGGTATGGGGGTTGTAGTTGTGCAACGTGCCAGGCGACTCCGCAGACGTGCCGAACAAGTTGCCCTTTGGATGATCCAGCTGCCAGTGATCCTACTACAACCTTTTTAATGGCTTCGCCATGGTAATAACTTTTCATCATCAACTGTAGCTGCCAGCTATGTCATGGTTTCCTCAGGAGGAACATCTTAACTACGTGGATTAGGGCAAGTTAGAAAAAATGTAAAAAATATTCAGCGATCTCGACTACCCCCAGAGCTAAAGTTTCGGGCCGCTGTTGATCGCCATCAATCATTGAGTATCGCCAATACGTCGTGCCCCCACTCCAGCTGTGGCGAACGGAAACACACACCCGCTACTCCTCTCTCTCTCTCTCTCTCTCTATATATATATATATATATATATATATGCGTTGCACAGAGGTGCTGAGCATTACAAAGACGTCACTGGACGATCGGGAGAGAACGCCTATGATAAACTCACGGAAGTGAAGAACGCATTCATGCAAAAGTACGCAGCAGGATTTTAAGTTTTACAGAAATTGATTTGGCTCTCACAGCACGACCCGTCTGCGACGCGGGAGTATACCAAACGCCTTTCCGTAGGTTAGTGATATTGTAAGGTCGCTCGAAGCGCGCAAGTGCGAGAGACGCCGTTAGGCGTATCGGAGCACTTGTTCCAGATTACATAGAATAGAATTGTAGAATAGCAACCCCTCTCTGTCTTATGCTTACTTTTTGCATAACACAGTACACTCCCTACTACAGAGGAATACAATAAGGATAGGCCATAACTCCGGAATGTGACATGCAATATCCAAAGCCGCCGCATGAGGCAATGATATCCAATTGTTTCTACACAAAACGCTCTCTAGAAGCAATCGTTGGACAAATGTTCACCTTTAAGGCAGCACACAGGAACAACACTAACAAGGCACATCAGCTCAACACTCCCAATACGGTCTTCCAGGGCATCTAACGAGAAGCACAGGAGTGAAGTTCGTTTTGACGTGTTCGAAACGGGCCACTTGACGGACCAAAAATGGCAAAAATTTGTCTCCCAGTTACTCACGGACGGGAGGTCGGAGGTAGAACTGTCCTACCCATGCAACCACTGCTGGTCATTTTGCCACGCTCGCTTTAAACTGAATTCGTGTAAGCGTATCAATTTTAACCCAAATATAGGCCAGAATTTCCTTAGCACAAAGGTTAAGTCGGTGGTTCCACCCCTCTTGACCTCACAGCAAGTCAAAACCAGTTCACTAAGCGACAATTTTTTGCCATTTTTGTACCGCACAGCATCCCGCAGCAAAAACGAACTTCACCCCTGTGCTCCCTGTTGCCCAACAACTACATGTAGGCCTTGCTTGAAAATCGTTGGTGCAACTTCACAGACCTTCCTTGTAAATCCAATAAGATATCCAGGATTTTAGCCGTGGAGGAGGTGTAGGAGAACACGACAACTTATTCGGCTATAAAGAATCGTGAAATATGCCGATCTCGTTCGTCTTATTAAATATCAATATACTTTTTATTAGATTAACACCAGAACCATCAGAGCAGCTAAGATGTTTGGTGAAGCAGGTCATGTATCGCAGACCTTTCGCCATATTCAGAATTCTGAAGCAGACGAATATTAGCCCTGCCAAAACAGCGAGTAACGATCTGGTGCATCCCACCACACTGACAAATGTAATGAAGCTAGCCATGTTATCGTTCAAAAATAATGAAAACTAAACGGGACATAAACACGTTCATTGAACTATTCTCCTGCATGAGATCTTAGGTGAACCCTACTCTCCATCCGTGCAAAAGACGTCAAAGCAGTCTATGCTGGTCGGAGCGGGGGACTCATCTGAGTAGTGCATTCGTAGATTCATCATGATGAGACATAAATAACATTGCAAGCGCGCATGGTCCGCGCTTTATAACGTAGGAACGAGGAGTCTTTTGAAACACGCTATTTCTCTTCGAGTTAAAAAACCAGAGGTTGTCGTTAGCGTTCCATTTTTCGAGGCGCCAGATGGTAGAGCGCTGGTTGGGAGAACCTTCTTCTTTTTCGCTGCGAACGAGCAGGACGGCGCAGTAGACCTCAAAAAGAACCCAAGGCCCAATTTAGCGACTCCAATTTGGAACAGAATTAAAACGGAAGATATTCGAATAGACTTTCCTCCCGGTGGACCTTTCCTGTAAAGGATTGCCGCTGCACACATGTAGAAAACTCCTAAAGGAGAACAAATTGCTATTCACGAAACTAACAGCCCGCTATTTCAACGAAGGGCGGAAGCCTTGTAGTCGCTGCAAATTTAATACACTTTCGATGAGGGGAGTCAGTGGTGCGTGGACGTGCTGAATTCTTTAGTGCGTTAGAACGTGTAGGGGGGGGGGCAGTCGAAAGACCAAGTTGTGAAGGACCCGATAAACGCCGGCACACGTGCACCTCGCACCTAAGCAAACAAATCTCCGGAACACTCATCACTCCTGACACCGCCTGACATGACCCAGGCGTCGTCATTGATACGACGACAAGGAAGCTATGGAAAGCAGGAACCAACTCTCCTCTAGGTACCATGCTATCAAAGCCGCTCTCATATTAGCTTACGGAGCCCTAGGAACTCATTACCATTTGGCGCTATGCGAAAGCACCTCCAACGGTATCTGGCCCACTACCAGCACCATGATGTGAAAGTAGCCTTTGATCCAAAACTACATTGGTGACCCTCACACATTAGGCTTAGAGTCAAACGCTCAAAAATTCTGTAGCAAGAGGCAGGCATAGACGACGACGGTTGGCATTATTTATTCACTTTGGAATAAACCATGGAATCAGCTATCCGTGTTGTGTTTGATGCTTATGTTGCAGCACCCATTGGCGAGTGTTATTGTACCCGCTAAGGTAGTTGGCGACCAGAAATAGTGGAACGCTCAATTGGTCAACTGTGATGTGAAATCGGAGCCATGCCAAATGATATGTACCTATGCAGGTGCGTGCCACTACCTCGTGCAATCTCTGGATATTTCCGCTCACAATAAAATAACGAGCAATCCTATGTGTCTAACTTGGCTGACCCTAGGTGTCGCAGTATTTTGGAAAATCAATAGAAAAATGAATAAAAAACAAACTAATTTCTGCCCATGTTCGTGATGATTTTGAATTTAACGAGGACCACTAAAAGTTGATGAGTAGAGATTATCGCTGTCTTGAGTCCATATTCCGTCAATGGCCCAAGACATGCCGACGCCAATGCTTCTGCTCGCTCTCCCCCTAAGGCAAATTGTAGAACAATTTTACTGTTCCTGTTTCCTTCAGCACGTGGATCATGACCAGGGACACTGCGCCTCCTGAAGACCGCACCTCGCCATTGAATATAACAATCACTTCGAGTTCTTAAGCACAGAAAAACTCTCTATAATGCTGTTCACCTAGAACACAGGTATAGGGAGAGCTTTGCCGCAGCGTCAGAGAAACGTTCCCATAACTCAGATGTTCCGCTCTTTTCACAACGGTGGACGGCAGAGTTATGCCTTCCAGCATTAAGAATCTAACAAACTCAACTGAAGATTGCATCCATCGGACTCCACTGTAGAACAGTACGCAGTTAATTCCCACAGTGAGAAGAGCTTTTAGTCGCCGGTAGAAAGGAGAACGGCAACAACGTTTACCCCGATTCGATTTTCGATTTACCTTCATGCCGTGTCTCTAATCGTAAGATTTACTGTCTCAAAGGCGATAGCGCACATCGCTCTCATATAAAATGTGAAGAATACTCCAAGTTCTTCGGAGCAAAAGTTTCTTTGATGCACCAATGACGATTTCTAGAAAAGCAGTCTCATGGTCAGACTTTATATTCTCGTTTATAAACTTCAGATTAGGTCCAGTTTCTCAAGTATCTGCTAAAACTCAACAAATCAACGTTTAATAACGCGGATTTTCTGCGGATTGCAATCATCGTTTCAAGGTCATACTGTTGCAAAATGTCATGATGAATTAGGCAGATGTCACGCTGCTTGACTCTGTTCACCGGCGCGTTTTAGCTGTTTGCTCTCTCTTTATATGGTTGAACTATGGTGTGCCACACACTGTTTAATGAGCTTTATCATTTGCCTGACGGCTTTGCTTCTTCTCGGCTTCCATTTACATCTGCGCTACCCGTTAATAAATAAATAAATTCGTTTTGCCTAGTTGCGATTAGTTGTTTTTCCATGCAAGTTGTCTGCAAGGAATGTCAAGCCACTTCAAAACAGTGTAACTTTTCTTCTTTTTAACTCAGTCTTGGCTGAAGGGCTGAAGCAGAGAGAGAGCACAGACTGCAGGAGTCGACCAGTAAAGGGCTGGGGTTCCTCAAGGCGGTAACTTCAGCCTTTTACCCACTGACTTGACCATGTCAATGTCTGAATTTGAACACTCTAAGAACACAATTTTAAATAGAAAGCAATTCTTTAAACCGTTTAGATATATGTAAGACATACTTATAGTTCATAATTACACAGAGGGCTACATTGATTACATACTTACTTTGGATTAGAAAAACACAGTGGAATTAAAAAGACACACCACAATGAACACAAATGTAGCTATCTAGACATAAGTGTTGAAGTCACAAATAATAAAGTTGAAGGCAACCTATGCAACAAAACAGATTCTTTCAACTTCAAAGCAAATAGGTTTCTACACGAAGCCTCACAGGCCTCGATCAGAATTACGCATAATACCTAGTGTTTGCAGAATAAATTGAATACCGTAATGATAACATGCATCATAATATCTATCCTGAAACCGCACAGTACAATTTGGTGGTTCACCAACGGATGCGTCTGAAGCGAATTGTAATAAGTATTTATTACTTTACAACTATCAGAGCACAACGCAAACAATAACTCACAGCGGTTTATATAAGGAATTCCTACAGGAGGAGCCTAGAAGTACGACATATATTGGTCAGGGAGGCTGATAACCTCTAGTCTTAAAAGGGTGTACCGCGGCTAGAGTGTAGTATTTGTGCATTATCTTATTTACCTTCTTGCGGTATCGTTAGGTCATACTAGTGGATGCTATGCAACGGTGCTTATCTTATACCAGACGTTCAACGGCCTGCCGGCCACCAAACGTCTGGTTGGGGCTTCGCCCCAAACCCGGAGAATAGAACACCCCGAACGTCTTCTTCTCCTCTTTAGCCCTTCTCTCATTCATTAAAAAACTGGTTTTGCTATATAGAATGGTATAGCGGAATAGGGCAAAACAGGTCCATCACCTTCACTGGACCACCCTTAACTGGTCCCTTATCACAGGTTCCCCTTTATTGTCAGCCCTTTTCCGGTTCACCCTTCACTGCCCCCCCCCCTTCGTCGGTCCCTACTACTGCTCCCACCTACACTGGACCTTCCCTTACAGGTCCCCTCCTTGCTGGTCATCCTATCCTTCACCGATCCCCATCACTGGTCCCACCCTCACTGGTCCCCCTTTTATTCATCAACCCTTTTCGGTCCCTCTTCACTGGACCCCTTTCCCCCCCCCCCCCATTCACCGGTCCCCATTACTGGTACCTTCCTTACCGATCCCCCTTCACCTGGTTCCCTCTTTCACTGGTTAACCTTCTATCGGTCCCCCATCACTGGACCCCTCCCCCTCCTTCACCGATCCACCCTTCACTGGACCACTCCCCCCCCCCCCTTCACCGGTCCCCATTAGTGGTCCGTTCCTCACCGGTCCCATCTTCACTGGACCCCTCCCCCCTCATTCACCGGTGCTCCCCTTCACTGGACCCCTCTCCTCTCCTTCACCGGTTCCCCCTTCACTGGATCCCCCTCACCGGTCCCCATTGCTGGTCCCACCTTCACTGGTCCCTCCTTTATTCGTCAACCCTTTACCGGTCCCCCTTACTGGAACCCCATCCTTCACCCCATTACTGGTCCCACCTTCACTGGTAACACGCCGTCTAAATCCGGAACCGTCGCGCGACATCGGTGACACCTCTTCTGAACCCGGACGCCTATTGAACAACGTCGGTGACATGTGTTCTCAAGTCGGGCCTGCTTTGCGCGACATCAGTGACACGTCGTCTGAATCTGGACGGCCTTTCGCGACATCGGTGACACCTCTTCTGAAACCAGGCACCTGATGAACGACGTCGGTGACATGTGTTCTCAACCTCAACGTGCATTGCGCGACATCGGTGACACGTCGTCTGAGTCTGGAAGGCCTTTCGCGACATTGGTGACACCTCTTCTGAATCCAGGCACCCGATGAACGACGTCTGTGACATGTCTTCTCAGTCGGGCCTGCTTTTCGCGACATCAGTGACACGTCGTATGAATCTGGAAGGCCTTTCGCGACATTGGTGACACCTCTTCTGAATCCAGGCACCTGATGAACGACGTCAGTGACATGTCGTCTGAACATGGACGCCTGCCGACAACTACAACAGTTGACAACTGGTAACAACTACAACCCCTCCCCCCCCCCCCTCCCCATAGTTCCTCCCAACACACTCCTTCAGCACTTCTGTGCAAACAAACACACCCACAAACACACGCACTCACCCACAGACAAACGACCGTTCTCGCTTATATATAGTAGGATTGTTCACCTAAACGTGTTATCATTCATTTCTATTTGTTCTTATTATGATATAATAATACTACACATTTATAGATGTAGACCCTAGTTGGGTATTCACAACAGAGCACGTCATGAATATTTTATGTGGGAAGTAGATGGTGACCGGTTGCAGCAGCAACTGTTTTGTAAGTTCATTATTTTTACTATCTTTCAGTAATCATTTTTCGCTTTTTTTCAAATTCAACAAATTATACTAGATTTAGACTTAAAATCAAACATACATACAGGGTGCGCCATAAATATGGTCACTTTTTCGCGCGTCTTTTTTTGTATTTGTTTGCGAACGTTTTTATGTTTCCATTGTTTCTTCGGATTCTACGTGTCATCTTAACCGTATATAGTGTTTTTTGCATCTACACACTGCTTCTATCAGAAATGGTAAAGTCTTGTTGTCAAAGAGGCGCAATCTTGGATCCGAGAAGGACAGGACTTTCTGTTCCCAACATCGCTCGTCTGCTGAAGCTACACAAGATGACAGTCTATCGCTGTGTGGAACGTAACTCTCTCGTTGATCGTTCCCGACCTGGCTGCCCGGTATCCGTAGCTACGAGCAGTCTTTGGAAAATCGTGAAAGAACAATTCAAGTGGAATCCAGGCCGCGGCATGAGAAAGATGGCATCCGAGCTCAACGTATCGACTACGACGATGAAGCGAGTTGCTAAGAGTAAACTTGGACTATACCCCTACAAGTTCCGTCAACTGCACGGACAAACGCCTGCACAGATGGAAGGAAGAAGAAAAAATGTCCAAGACTCCTCGAGCGGCACGACCACTGCACGACGCTTTTCACTGATAAGAAACTTTTCTCAACTGAGCAGCATTTTGACCGCCGAAACTCGCGGTTATTGGGTGAAAGTGGTGAGCATGCAGACACCGTTAACAGAAACTCTCATGCAGCTTCCCTGATGGTTTGGGCCGGAGTTTGCGCCACAAGATGGACACGATTGGTTTTCGTTGAAAAAGGAGCCAAGGTCAACACCAATGTCTACGTGAACGACATTGTGATGAAGGAGTTGCTTCCCTAGGCTCAAGAACACTCTGGAAATACAACATGGACCTTTCAACAGAACGGCGCACCCGCTCATAAGTCCAATAAGACTCAGGAGTGGTGCGCAAGGAATCTTCCCAACTTCACCCCTGTTTCTGAATGGCCGACAAACTGTAAGATTTGAGTGTTATGGATTGCTGCGTTGGTTCATTCTAGAGGGTGAAGCCTGCGCTAAAAGGCGCACTACGATTCGAGGATTGAAATCTTCACGGGAAAAAGCATGGAAGGAAATTCCGCAAGCAACCTTGCGTGCCGCCATTGAGTCCTACCCTAAGCGTCTGAAGGTTGTCATTCGTGCCAAGGAAGATCATATTAGATGATATCCATTTTGCGTGTTAACTAGATTGTTAGTAAATTGTTGAGGAAGTTTCGCTATTCACTGACAAATTCCCCGTGAGTAATTCGCTTTTTATTGAGTGACCATATTTATGGCGCACCCTGTGTATATATATATATATATATATATATATATATATATATCAGGATGTCGGATTATAAATGTCGCCTTTCGACTTGTCATTTCTCTGCTGCTATTATTTCTTGGATAATGTAAGTTTATGTGTTTAAGCAGCGTTGCCGAAGACATCCTTCGCCAAAGTTTCGTTCCGATCAGTTGACCCTTTTAAAGAATTTTTACAGATCAACGATGATCGAGCAAAAGTACCGAGTGCGGGTTTGCTTGCTGTACGACTTCAAGCAAGGAAGAACTGCTGCAGAATCCCATCTTATCATCATCTTATCTGAAGTATATGGTAACAAAGCTCCACTTTTAAAAATATCAAAATTTTTAAAAGTGAAATAAAATAAACCTTCATTGAAAATCTTTGTTAAAAATCTTAAAAAGTTATTATAATAAAATTTTTAAAAATAAAATAAAATGAGCCTTCACTATGTCAACAATAAATAAATAAAATAATATTAAAAATATAACACCTTTCTTCACTGATGAGCCACCGAGAAGGTGTTATAATTAATAGGCGCATTACGGCCACCACTATCGGGTCATACCTATTCTCGTCAGAAGGAATAGCAGCATCATGGTCTAACATCGCCGTCATTAGTTCGCATACAAGATGAACTTCTACGGCGCATCGCGAGGCTCACTTGACCGCCCGTACACTATCCGAAGAACTCGCTCATTTCCGCGGAAGACTCGTTTATACCTTGATGGGACTAGTTGGGTGTCAATGGCGCAATAAAGGTTGGGCTGGGGGGAGTATGGGTGGACTGTTATGGCAATGATTTTTATTACCTTTTTGCATACTAGAATTCACCATTCCAGCAGGATCCTGATGCGAGGGTGGGTCTCCGTTGGGAAAGTGAGGTATTATATCTCATCGTAGGCTGTATATCGAAAGCATCCTAGACTAGCAGGACTGCGCCCCCCCCCCCTCCCCCCTTCCGAACGGCTGCGGGACATTATGTACGAATGGTCCCCGCGGACGCGGCGGATAGCGCGGCGAGCGTGGCAGAAGACGTCGCAATTGGGTGACTTCAGCGGCCAGTGATATCTAGACCCGCCTCAAAATTTGCACATCAAGTGTTAGAAATTGTATACAAAGTCAGTTTCACTGCGATATTGTGTCATGGGCGCGTGTAGCGCAGTCGGAGGAGGCGCGACTGTCGCGTGCACCCGATACCAGGTTCCTGGTTCGGATTTCCCGCCCAGGCCAACCAAGCCTTCCATCCCTCCGGGGTCGGTGAATTGGTACCAGACTTGTCTGGGAAGGATAAAGCGCTGACTTGTTCATCGGCTGGCCACCGCAAGTCATTGTATGGCCAAACACGCATTCATGTCGCCTCCACGACATCCCGTAGAAGTAGAATGCGCTGACGCATCCCAGAAGGGATTGAATAACGCCGTCCTTTATCCTTTATCCTTTATCTTTATTGTGTCATATTTTCAGCTTTTCCTGAAGAGGCATCATATAAAATTGAGCCTTAGACCGTTGTTTAGTTTTATAACTCGAACTCAGTTTCTGAACCAGAGCATGTTCTCCCGCAGCTCCTGCAACACCAGAAAGGGATATCAACAACTCAAACCTAGCGTCTGCAGCAGGTCATGAGGTACAGCTCACACGACCGCAGCGGAGCTCATCGCGCACGCGGCAATCGCCGTCGCGGGCGCGGTGACCATTCGTACATAAAGACCGCCCCTCCTTGCGAACCCGTTGCCGGAGAACTGGTCCATGGGCAAGGTGCCAACGCGGCGCGCGGGTTTTCTGCAGCCATGTCTCGCACCCTCTCGCGCCTCACATGGATCCCGCTCGTGTCTTTAGCGTCTGCCGCTTCTCACACCCAACATGTACCTCGACTCTTGGCTAATCGACGGGCCTCTCACTCATGAGCGCACTATCTACAACTCTCCCGTTAAAGCCACGTGCGTGCAAGTTGGGTGCGAGAATACCAGTAGTAGAGATGATTCCAAGACGGAATGAGCATAGTCAAATAGCGACAACAGCTGAGAGACCAGGGGGACCAATAATAGATCTTATGAGTAGTGGACCGATTGATCAAATCAGCATACACACCTGTAACAAACATTGAGGACATCTAATGTAGCTGCAGATCTTCGGAGCCCCATTACACCTCTGTTGGGGCTACAGTGAGATTAAATGAATGGAAATTGGTGCATAGCTTTAACACAGTGTCACTGCGCTCTTAAGGGAAGTATGACAGGCAGTTCAGACCTTGCAGTTGCATGCTACAAAACGACCAAGCAGGGTGAAATCGCTAATCCAAGCAGCGTTTTGGAATCAGTACTGCTATCTCACCACATCCCTACGAGACGAACGCTGTGTGTGAAGTCAGTCAAGTCCAGCTGATTGGTAAATCATAGCGCACACCATCTTATAGTATTAGGATTAGGCATAAAACTTCGTCAAGGTGAAGTTACACCACGGCACATCAGGACTGATGAGCAACAACGACAAGTGGAAGTGCTCACCAAGCCCTTTAGGTTCCTCCAATTTCTGAGAACCGCAGGCCGGCCGCCTACTACAAGAGAATGCAAGGACCAGCTCGATGTACTTGCCGCTAGATTAGCACATTGGTGATATTTGTTTTGTTTTTCTTTTCCTGCTCATGGTATTAATGGTATTACCATTGTGACGTTGAAGATAAACTTTATGTGATAAGCGGATCAATGCATACTTTAAATTAGGAAAAACCAAGCGCATACTGCACGCAGGCCTCGAGCTAAATCACTTCGATTCCCTTTTCTTTTGCATATCCATGAAACAGTTGTAACACAACCAATACTTGTTAAGTTGTCGATTCTATGCGACACCACCGACTCTCCCTACGGTTCCGACCGTCTTCACGTTCTATTCACGTGAATCTGCTGTTCGAGGAGACGGCGGATGGCGGGCACTCGCAAGGAGCCAAGACGCAGAGGCTCACTCTTCCTATCTGACTCACGCCGCACGCGCGTGGCGGAATGAGTCATGGACCAGTTCTCGTGTAATCTTGCGAACCCGCCGTTGTCAGCGGAGCGCCGTTTCGCCGCTCGCGTCGCGGCCGCAGTTCGCGACGTGTCCGCGGGAAGGAGCTGCTTTTGAAGGCGCTCACTTCGCACTTCTGCCTGCCGGTGGGCTGTTGAGCTGCGCTGCGCTGCGATGAGTGCTGAGGCCGATCCGGACGACCTGGTGCAGGACCGCTTCGACGACCAGAGCTTCGAGGACGCGCCGCTCTCGGACGCCGAGTCCAACTGTGAGTTCCGAGCCGGCTGTCCGCTGCGGCTGCCTTTCGCTGGTTCCAATCAGATGCTTCAGTTGACGAGCAGGATCTGCAGAGCATTGATGAGGGCGAGCCGCTTCCACAGTCCGAGGAGCAGTTGTACTGCCCTCCAAACTGGTGAGTTTGGTTCCCAGCCTTGTTTTCTTTGCCGGATTAAGTGCTTTTAGGATTCGCCCAGCACTATCTACAATTCCTGAAGAGTCGAAGATTGATGACATCGCGACAAGCGGTTAGGATTTTTCCGGTTTCAATTTTCGGCGCAAAGTGGCTCGGAGGGGAATCACCATGTGAGGCAGCACGCAAAGATTTCAGGTGCAATCCCAAGGCAGGGGGGGGGGGGGGCACTCCATAGTCACTTGAAAATAGTATTTGAAGAACAACTCACACAGTATATAACATATAAAGGTGCTTACCTGATGCGTGAGAACAGCGGGTCTCGTCGCCGGAATATTCAAAAAAAGTTCGCACTTATACTTTCTATACTTTCGGACCCCAGAGGTCGAGGAGAGGTTGAAAGAAAATTTTCCGCCCAAACTTCGCCTACGGGGTTATTTGAGGTGCTAATCAAGAATTTGACATCCGTTTTTAAAATTTTGGCCGACAGTACGGTAGGTTACGATAGGTACCGGTGACTAAGGGTGCCGAGGTTATAATCACCGATTTCGCCCAAACATCGAGTAAGGGGGTTATTTGGGGCGCTGATCACGCATCTGACATCCGTTTTTCGTTTTACTCTGGAGTACAGTAGGTTACGGTAGGTACCGGCGACTAAGATATTATGTCAACCGTCCGCTGCCTCCGTTCTTGTCTAAGATATGGCAGACGATTTCGCCCGAATTTCGCCCAGTAAGAAACGTTTGAGAATATCTGAACAAGTATCTTAACTTTGCACAGCAGGCGGCATCTAATCAGCTTCTAAGGGGTGCGCGTCCATCCTGCGCACCAACCTCATGAACGATCTGCCACTTTCCCGTTCGTATATTCCGAATAGCCACAGGTGCCGGCGCATCCAGCGCCCTCTATTGTACTTCCTCTTGGTCACACAAGTTTCATCCAGTTCAATCGTGATCCGAAACCCTCCAAGAATCGGGGTATTTCTTCGGAAATACTCGCAGCAAATATCGTGGAAGTATTGTTCTGCCGTAACCTACCGTAATTGGTCGAAACTTCAAAAATGAATGTCAGATTCGTGATCAGCACCCCGAATAACCCCCTACGCTAAGTTTGGGCGAAAAAATTTTCTCGACCTCTCCTCGACCTGTGGAGTCCCGAAAGTACAGTAGTGCCAAAAAGTTGTACAAGCATGAAAAGGCTCCAGCGGCTTATCTCCGTTTAAATTCCCGCGCTACTGAATGAGTCAGTGTCGACTGATTCACCGTGTGGCGATACATAGGGATAACCCGGGGACGCCTGGGGTGTATTTTTTGCTTACTATTATTTTTTATTTTTGTTCTATTGTTTTTTGTTGAGTCTTCCCAGGCGATTTTGGGGTTGAGGGTGGGAGAAGGCATGCCGAGAGAATGAGGGATAGGACGCAAATTCCGTTATAAGCTGCCCCTCCCTCGCCTTGGGATTGCACCAACATTTCGCTGCCCTAAATTAAAAAAAAATTACACGGCACTGGTGTGGTCGACCTCTGTGGTTCAATACCCTATGAGCCACCTTGCGCTCAATTTTCTTCTCGTCTCGTTGGAATTGTTATGAAATTAAAGAATTCGTTGTATTTGCTTCCTTCAGTTGCTGCTTCAGAAATCTCGCGAGCGACGCCTCCTGATACACAGAACTCAGCATGCGACGAACTGTCCATTACGAAGACTTCCATCAAAAGCTCCGAATTTATCACAGATGGTGTGTGTACATCACCTGTCTGTTCGAGTTCATCCGGAGTTTATCCTTTTTCAGAAAAGGCGTCTGACATCATGCAGAGGGAGCAGGAGCGCTTCTTGCGCGGCTACGGGTATATAATACCCGATGACCCAAGGTGAGCACATGTTCCAGTGCGAGTACTGAAGGTGCGAGCACCGTACATACTCCCCACAAACATAAGGCTTGAGAAATCGTTAGAAAGCAGGGGCCGGAATTATCAACGACTTACAGCAATTGAACAGAGAAAACACAGCCGAAATCTCTGGTAGCGTGATTATCAAGCGATATGGTGAAGCATTTCGCCGCGCTATAACAATCTTCGGCTGTGTTTTCTCTGTCAAATTGCTGCAAATCGTTGATGAATCCGGCCGCAGATCTTATTACCTGAAACTGCGTATCACTATTCTACGTGCATTTCTAGTCACACTTTGTTAGTAGAGTAACAGGATGCAGCTCCCCTCACGACTCGCACCTACCTTTGTTGCCGTTGAGAACATATCTATCCCTTCGCTTTTCAGATTCAACAGGAGTCATTTCGAGAAGGAAAATAGCTGGGAGCCCAGTGTGATCAACCAGTTGTCATTCGATGCTTCAACCCCGCAGTATGGTGCCGACAGCTTGCCTTTGCCTGAGGTTTGCTATGGTTGTTCATACAATATCTATTTTCCTGTTGTGGTCGCATCAAGAAATAGAAAGCACGAAAGAAGACTCCTTAGGGGCCGATAACTGGTAGCATAATCGATTTATTTCGAGGGACTCAATGTAGCTATAATGTATAACTCAAGGGGAATCTCCATCTCGGCCAATACAACTACACCGGGCATCGATCATTTCGTTGTTTTAGAAGAGATTTCGGCGCTATGCTACTTCGGGTGAAGTTTCCTTATAAAGTTTCTGTAACGTGGAAGAAGTAAGCTAGATACACTGGTAGTAAAGTAGGCAAACGAGCAGTGCTATAATGATCTTTTCTGACGGTGAGGACCGGAGCCCCTTTATTTCACGAACATGAGGCAGTCCCTCTACCACTGCGCCACCCAGTCCACGACACCAACATCTTGCGCTGCCGTGGTAAACTCGCTCTGCGGACTCTTAACCATAACACCATATTATCGTTTGCCGCAAAGATTCGGCAAAAATAAATCATGTTCTGTTACTATTTGGAGGGCGGAGATTCTCCCTATAGTACTCGTTCCTTCCGTTCCGGCGTACCCTTCAGAAAGTTCCCTTGTGAGAGGTGGGTTCGATCAACGAATGAACCCTTTTTAACAGATAAACAAGGGATTGTATCCTGTCGTGGGCCGACACGGCACGTCCTTTTGTAGCGTCTCCATCAAAGAGGATGAATCAGTAAGAATTTGTGTCGCGTTTATTGGCTCACACACTTCTGACGATTATCAACAACTAAAGAGGAGAAGGAGTTGTTGGTGAAGACGATTTTTCTCTTTCTGGCATTTTGTTGATATTCAATAGAAATCAATAAACGTGACACATATTCTTATAGAGCAAGACATTCTCTTTCGAATGACATATATCACCAACCAGCAACAGCATGGGTTTATGCCAGGGCGGTCTATTCAAACTAACCTGCTAGAGTGTCTAAATGATTGGACGGAGGCAATTGACTGCAAACGTCCTTGTGATGTCGTTTACTTCGACTTTGCAAAGGCGTTTGACAGAGTGTCTCATGAAAAGCTAATTTTTAAGCTGGAGAGGTACAAGTTTCATCCGATACTAATTAAATGGATAGCCCAGTATCTTTCTGGTAGGACATTTCAGGTTAAGATAGATTCCTCGTTTTCAACCGTGAGGCGTGCAATCAGCGGAGTCCCACAAGGAGGGGTCCTTTCTCCTCTCCTTTTCAACGTGTTTACTGCTGAGGTTCCAGAGATAATGGAGCAATGTGATGTCACAACGAAGATGTACGCAGACGACATAAAGATCTATAGGACAATCACTAGCCCTTCGGATGCGTTCATGCTTCAACAGGCAATAAATTTATTAGCGGACTGGGCGAATGCGCGGCAATTACCTCTTTCTCCTCAAAAAACTGTTGTTCTGCATCTAAACTCTGGAATATTAGGACAGCCTCATGATTATGCCATTAATGAATCCACTTTATCGGCAGTAGACTCAGTTAGAGGCTTGGGCTTTTTATATGACAAGAATCTTGATTTCGGGAAACACATTCGAACAACGTGTAACTCTGCTATGTTGCGGACATCAAACATCTTTAGGGATTTAGCAACTAGGCAAAAATGAATTCTATTGAAGGTATATAAAACTTATATACGCCCTCTTATTGAGTCTAGTGTATCTGTTTTCTCGCCATATAAAAGGAAAGACATCTTTGCCATAGAAAAGGTGCAAAACAACTTCACCCGCAAGCTTCTTCTTCGAACAGGTAGTTTTCTATATACTCGAGTACCGAGAGCGTCAATTAGAAACAAATACCTTGGACTTCCGTCTCTGGAATCTCGCCACAAAGTTCTTGACATCTGCCTCATTCACAAGCTTCTGCATTTTACAACTGATTCCGGACCTTGCAAATTCTTTAAGATGAAAACTTCCAATACCAGAGGCGGTATTGCCAAATTATGTCTGCCTCGTCCTAAAACTAGATCTCGAGCAACGTCATGCGTCAAGATGACTTCTTTTTGATTACTGATGTGCGTATTCTTGTTTTTTTTTGTTGTTGTATCTTTGAGCAAATGTTGTGATCTTCCTTTCTCTAACGTTTGCCTTATGCATTCGTAATAAACATAACATAACATAACCCAAGAAGTCCAGCCACAGAGCAGGAGCTGTCGGCAAAAATGACCATCCTCCTTCGGACGTCCCAACTTGATGGCCTAAAAATCAATAAAGGACAAGTGAGTAAATAGGACCAACACATATTCTTGTAGTATAGAACATTGTCTTCCAAGTGCTATAAAAAACTGCGCAAAAAATTATAAACCTAAGCGGAGAGAACAAGTGCGCAAATGGCTACTTTTTCACTTTACACTTCAATGAAAAAAGAAATGCAATACATGCTCTGATAGAGCAATTTATTCTCTTTCGAAAGCCATGCAGCGCTATGCAAGAGACCGCCGGCGAAATCTGCAGTGAATCGTTGAAAAAGACGGCGGGGACTTATGGGACAACCTAATAAATTTAGTTGTCTAAAATTGTTCTAGCTTTTTATGTTCATTGTTAGTTTCATTTGCTTATTTCATCCTCAAGTTGGGTGCGTTCTTTACGTGCAATAAATGAATAAATCGGTGGGCAACACCTGACGTTAAGCAGGAGCCAATGGTGTCGACCTATTATCTACTGTGAAAGCCTTCGAACCGCAATCAATCTTGCATGAATAGACGCGTGGATGAACTCTTTTATGTGGAATAGGATCCCTTTTGCCTTTAACTGAGTGCATTCATGTTGGAACGAGAGCTGTATAAATTGATATTCACAATGTGATTCCTCTTAGCTTTTATTGCCTTGTTATTTTAGAGTGTCGCTGTCAGTGTACCAAATCGCTGCGATCAGCTTGAAGCAAATGGAGCGGACAGGAGAGCCGTTGCTGTTAACAACGACAAGGTTCATTTTGGACCGTCACTGGTGTCTTGGTAGTAAAGCTCGATGTGACAGTACCGCATTGTAGGCTGTCTCTCGTGAGGAAACATCGACTAAGGCTAGTGCAGAAAATGAGCGCGCTCTCACAAATCTTACTAACAGTAAAGCACGCGATGATGTGAGTGCTGCTTTGAGGTTCAGTTCTCTCTTTGTGGCTTCATTGGCTTCTATTGCAGCAGCTTAAAAATGCGGCTCGAACTCCTCAGCGAACTGATAGAAGGCTTCTTCATCAATCGATGTTGTATGACTCGCCAAATCCCAGTGACTCCACAGTTGCCATGGTGCAAACTAGCACTCCCGTTTGTGAGTATTAGCGAGTAGTCGTCAAACGCCGCTGCTTGGACACTGCGTTGCTTTAGCAATGGTCGCGAAATTGGCATCACGAGCAAGACGACTTGAACTGGACGAAAACTTTCACGGTGTATCAATTATTTCACCTGCAGATGCAACAAAGGAAGGTTGGTAGATTACACTGGTACAATCAAATTGGTCTCTTTTTGTTTCCGAATAAGGCTAGGAATTCCTCTAAGGCTGTCTGAAGGTTGGCGCAGACTTGATTTTTGTAGCAGAGTCGATCCTGGCCCCATCTACTGCAGCCTTCTCCATTCATTTGATTCATTTGAAGGTCCATTCATTTGATCGAGAATGTGTAGATGCCGTAGTGCTCTCTATGTATCCATTGCATTTATTCACTCATTTTTCCACTGAAATGTTTCGTTTTTAGGGCATAATGGAGTGGACGAACAGTCAACGATGTCAGATCTCATGAATTCAACGGTATTAAGCGTGGGCAAGATACAGAGCATTTTGAAGGTATTTTTTACATTTGGAGTCTTAATGTTTGTATTAATGTAGATGCAACTTCTTCCTTTCAAAACATGTTTGTCTCTTTTCTTGGGTTGGAAATAACATGAAAGCCTGAAAGAGTGTATAAGTTATCTTCAGAGCTGTTACTGGATTTTTGGTTGCGACCAAAACCCAGTCGTAAACGTAAAAGCATTGTAACTTCCAAACTCACCAGCGAGGTATCTAGACGGTGACTTTGTATCGTCTCCGATGCGATGCATATAATAGATTCAGCGTTTTCAGAAGCGAGGAAATGCATGTATTTCGACCATGGTACGGCTAGAGCATAATTACGGCCGGTAAAATTGCACCATCGGCGCAGGATGGCATTGAAGTGACGTAGCTGGTATGAACCTGTGGGAACATAACACCTCTCGCTATCTGAAGTGTCCACTGGTCGGGCAAGTGAGTAGTGCACCCGGTCGGTTCATGATCGATAGGGAAGGGTTTGGATTTTGTGGTGTGTATTTTTCTTACGTGTGAATAGATTGTGAATTTTGCATGGCAGTGATAAGGGAGCGACAAACAGTTCATTTCGCTTATGACGAAGCAATAACTTGCAGCAAACTACTATTGCAGCAAGTCTAGAGCGGAGGTGTCTCAATCTTTTGCTACCGTAGTACTCGGAGAATTTTTCCAAGAATTTTTAAGATGAATGAGTGGATGCTGCCTGACAAACACCTCGGTTTCCTGCAAGTTGTTGGGTTCTTACAAAGCGGAACCGTGCACATACAGGAAACCTCAGGATGTGGTCCAGCTCCTGCACCTCTTTCAAAATTAGCCCCTCTTGGAGATCCTTCCTCTGATCGGTTTGTGCTCTCTGCTGATGCGGAGGACAGCACAGAGCTAGAGCACAACGAGGCCATCTGAGGTCCTCTTTAAAATCAGTAAATGCTTCAAATGGAGGGGGGGGGGGTTGAAGACTGAGTGACTTGTGAATTAACTGCTCTTCATTATAATTGCCTATGCCACTCACATGTGTATACTTTGAATTTAGCAGAAATATAAAAGGTAGCGCCCCCTCCCCTCCATTTGAAATCCATAGAATTCAAACCCTCCAACTATCAATCATGCGTCGGCTACACTATCCACGATCTGAGTGGTCGGCATACCGGATACCGGGAAGATTCATCCTGCAGGTACGAATCAGCTACGTCAATTCCATGCCATCCCACCCCTACAGTGCAATTTTTACTAGTACATACTCTATGCTTTTCTAGGATCGAGTCGCTTGCATTTTAGCATTTTTCAGGCGATTCCGTCCATATATACCACGTAAGTGTTCGAGTATTGCTTCAGACACCTGTATTTGCCTAGGCTTATTTTTAGGGGAATTTTATGCCTGTGGATGTCAGCATGATGCCTTTCATTCGAATGAAGTACTAGGTTGTGTACAAACAAGGCGTTTTTGACGCGTAACTCCAAACCTTCACATCTTAACCAAAACTCGATCAAACAAAATAAGTCACATCAAAATCCACGGACTTCTGCCAAACTTACAAAGATCATAAATACCCTTGACGTAGAAATCCGAATCGGTAATCCATTGGAGACAGTTCAGGCGAGATGGAATGTTGACGATGTTGATGAATGTTGACGGTGGATGATGCAATGTTTCATATCCGAAGTCGTTCAACCACTCAATCAATCCCTTGAGACATGTGGTCTGACACTATCGTGAAGAAGGATGGAACCCATTCCGCTTTTCTGTTGACGACAGCCGGATTTGCGCGTATTCAGCTTCTAATACTTTTTGTCTACCTGTTGGCACTAGATATCCGCGTTGGTCGATTCACCAACTTTCATGGACTCATGATGGTATAGCTTTTACGGGATTCCAAGAAACGGTTCGCGTAGTCCTTTTTCATGCAGTTTCTGTTCGGAAAGTTTCGGGAGCTGATATTTGTCGAACCACTCGCAGAACGTCTCCGATTGTCGTTCGGGATCCATTTCTCATCGCAAGCCACAATTCCATCAAGGGAAGCCCCGCTCTTGTTACGCGAAAACAGTCCCGACTGAATTCTCATAGTGCATGAACGTTTTCTGACGATTCAATTCATGGGGTACTTATGGGTACACGTTTTGATCTTTCCAAGTTTTCCAAACAACGGTTGACAACGGTCGAAAGGGCACTAGAAGTTCTCCGATAACTCACGGATAGTTGTCCGACTCTACCTGTGACTTCAGACAGTTTTCTCCCACGATCCGACATCGATCAAGTTTACTTTGAAGTCTTATGTTTCTGAATCAGAACTTTTAAACCAGAATTATGCTCCGAATTGAGACCTCTAGTCTCTTTCACGAGATTTTAATGGACCTCCACCCCTTTCCGTCTAAGTTTGAACTCATGCAGCAAAAATAACGTGCTTTTGCTCCTTACAAAGGAAGGGTCTGAAGCGTATGTCTGAACGGAGAAAACGAGTCATGCAGGAAGAAAAAGCGCAGTGGGCAGTGCGTTGCTCCGTGCGAGGAAAGTCGGAGTTCGGTTCTCGAGCGTGGCGAGAGGAGGTGCCGGCTGTCAGGATGGATCCGAAGCCAGGTTCGTGGTTCAGATTCCCAGCCCAGACCAACCAAACCCCTCCAGGTGCGTCAACCAAACCCCTCGCCGTCTTTTACCCTTTATCCTTTATCCTTGATGGTGGGGAGAACAATTTTCTTGCCACTTGCTTATTACTGACCGGTTTTTAACCAAAAGGCAATGAGAAAGATGTCACGTCGCATAATCAGGTTTGAACCAGGTATAAGCAACCAACTTTTCAACGCGAGTATGGCACAAAATTCGGTATGCCAGCAAATCAAAAGGAAGGTTGTGCACAATGACGTGGAAGTGAAATCGAGTGTACATATTACACACATTATGTTGACCTTTCTCATTGCCTTTTGACCGGTCAGTATTAAACAAGTCGCAAGAAAGTTACTCTTCACTAGATCCAGCTGGAAATATGCAGAAAAGTATGCAAAAATAATAGAATATGATATATATGCAGAGAATGAGAAAACATTATGTAGACATGAGGAGCCCTCCAATCTCAACCTGTCTGTTGAAACGCAGAAATGCATCAACGCATTGCAACTGCTCATTTCCTCGCAACAGCTTCTCAGTTCAAAGTATAGCTCTGTGCCACACGCAGGCCGTGTTCCTGGTCATATGTCAAGCTAAATCACGAAGCTGGAGTCTGTTCAGGACTTCCACTCGACACAGCCTCCGTCGCACCAAGAACGCCCCGAACCGTTCGTTGGCAGTGGCATCGCGGTCTCACAGACCCCCACCGTTTGTGGGGTCACCGCCGCCGCGACCATAGGAACTTTAGGACCTCCTACTCCTCGAGTTTAACGACGTGGCAAGATCAAAACACATTTCTATTCTATTTGAAGGGTGGAGATTCTTCTTATATAACTCGTATTCCCCGTTCAGGCATACGCTTCAGACCTCTCCCTTGTTAGAGAGCACCATTCTGCCTCGAATTCATATTAAGAATAAACATTAAAACAAACTGAAAGAAGTACCATTAAATACGCTTCAAAAAGGTCACAACATTGTAAACACTGTGTGAATGACTCATGAAAACAGTCAGCAAAAAACTGACCCCTGACGACCAGATATTAGTCGCGCATTAGCTTCAGCGTATCCCAGCTCGCTAAATTAGGAGAGTTATCATTAAAAACATTCTAGCGGTGGCTAACTGTTACCACCTTCATCCTCACGCTGGCAGTGGACAGATACCGGGACAAGCTAGAGATGTCCCGGTAGGTCTTCCTGTTTTTGAAGAAGGATTGAGATACCGACTACTGCGCACCGAGAACAATTTCATCAGTCCTTAACGGTGTGATGAGCCTATCTCAACCCAGGATTGCTAAGGGAGGTCAATGAGGATTTCCAATACCTCGAGATTGGCTTATCCGAGCAAGGAAATGTGATTCAAGATGTATGTTTCGGATACACATCTGCACAGTCCCATGGCTCATAAATAGTTACGAAGATCTATGGTGCCCTATGATGAGAGCATTTATGTGCAGTTAGCATGACACATGTGGGACCGCCTCAAGTAGAAGGTGCTAATGGTTCTCAGAAGCCCGTACAGGATCGCTAAGGCTGCTTGAGGGGGGTTTGATTTGCACGGAAATATTGCACTACCCAAACTGAATGTGCTGCAGATAGCACGCGTTGCTGTGCACACAGAGACCCGCTATTTGTACGTCGGCAATCTCGGTCACCGTAAGATTATCATAAATGTTTTGGATCCCGAGATGGTCGACATTTCTAATGTGCAACTAGTTGGTGCATCGATCTCCAGCGGCGGATACAAACTTGGTGCGATCGCTTGGAGAGATTTGGACTCAAGCTTAACGTCAGAAAGACCTAGTACCTGACCACTGACGGAAATGATTTCGCTCTATTAAGGTGAACGGCATTGAGCTACCACGTACGTCGGCTTTGAAGTACCTGCGATCAGCAATCGCGTCCGTAGTGCACTCGTTGAAGTGAACTCATGCGTGATTGCAGCTTGGTTCAAATAGCGCTCTCTGACGGGAGTGCTCTGCGACAAGAAGATGTCAGAGGGCCTCAAGTCGAAGCTCTACAGAGCAATCGTGAGACCAGTAGCTAATTGCGGAGCTGACTTCTGGCCCGTTACTAAAGAATGAAAGGCGCCTCAGTGTAATGGAAGCGAAGATGCTGCGGTGAACGGCCGAAGGTGCGCGTTTGGATCGAGTACGCAACGACTCCATACGACAGAGGTTCAGTGTCACCCCGATATTTAAGAAGATACGCGAAGCTCGTCTACGAGGGTGCGGTCATGTCCTTCGCGCAAAAGGTGACACTGTTCGAAGGACTGACCTTAACCTTGATGTGCCCGGAAAGCGGCCAGAGCAGCGGTGGCTTGATACGCTGCATCAGGACTTGAAGATAGCTAGGTTGCACCCCGATCAGGCATTTGATCGGGAAAAGTAGCGCCAGTATTCCAGGAAAGCGGACTCCGCGACTAAGCAGGACAAACGCTGAAGAAGAACTAGTTGGTGCACATATGCATTCACCTGGACACGAAAAAAGCCTGACTCCAGCCGAACGGTTTGATTATTTCGTGGTTATAGCCTTACTCGGACTTTTTTCAGAGCCAACCCACTTCTACATCTCCACGCTCGTTAATGAGAGCTTTGGACCAGTGCAGGAAAGATCGCGTGAAAGCGAAGAAAATTGCCGGCACTCTTCCACCACCTCCGCCTCCGCGTCGAGTGATGTTTGTGTCGTTAGATCTTCTCACAAGGTTTTGGCAGTCCATTATATTGTACGATTTACAGTGCACCAACAGAAGATTCGCGCATTCCTTCCGAGCCCATCTCTGCAGACTCTCATGAACGCAATAAAGCCACTGTATGTGTAATACCTAGTGTCCTGTCTTTTTCACGTTTTATCTTTTCTCCATCAGGCAGTGCGATGTCGAGACGAGCGAGCTTCTCGTGTCAAGGCAACAAGTTTTGCTGTACGTTTCGAAGTCCACATAATTCGTTCGTGTTGGTCAAAAGCCACTTTTGTAGGATAGATCCACCAAAATACAGAAGGATGAGCTTCCAGGGGATGCCGTTTCAACGAAAACTAGTCCCTCAAATAAGGTTTTTTTAGCCTTGTTATTCGTCTTGAGTTAGTGTGTTATTGTCTACTTATTTCGATATTTTTGTTCACTGTTTCAGTATTTAATGTTCTATTCCGTCATTTAGAGTGATCAGGGACGTGCTTCAACCAATCCAGTGACTAGTGATGACGGGGTAGGTGTTTCTGCTCATTTTTGAAAGAAGTATTTGGTGAATGTGTTCAAAATTTTGAGAGACGTTCTTTATTATCTTCGCCTCATCCTATCAGGTCGTAAGTCTATATGGTACCAGTAACATATGAAAATAAGGTCTGGGTATCCGTTACGTGCTACTGTCAGATGAACGCAATTCATTTTCTTTTTCTCAAATAGCTAGTGATGAAATTGTAAGCTGTCATGTTTTGTTGCGATCAAAACTCCAGCGCCAAGCGGGACCCTAACTCGCACATCTTGGGGGAATGCTCTACGCCTTTATACCACCGTAGCTGTTCGATCGATCGAGGTAAGGAGATTCTGTAATCGTCATTGTATAGGGACTCATTCTAAATATCTATATATCATCTAGGTACTTGTGAAGCAAACGGCACCACGGGGCCGGTACTTATGAAGCCCCCGTCCTCGGGTGCTGTGGGTTGCCGCGTTTCCGTCGCCGTTGCCGCGTTAACATGTTTTCCGGCAGCCCCACGGCACCACGGGCCCTCTGCTTCATAAGTACTATCATCTATCTATAGTTGTTAACAAGCTTGAAACTGCAGCACTAGCGTGATTTCCTGTCATAAACGTGTATTTGGATTCCCTGAAGAAGAAATCGGCTGTTCTGGAGCCAACAATATATTGTTCCTTCCTTCCTACAGGTCCCTTTCAGTTTTTGGGTCATCAGTTAACGCTGTGGGAATGGCGGGATTTGTGTTCCAGATGCCGAGCGGTCTGTTACGAAATTTACCGATATCGATTGGCGGTGCGGACAATCAATATTGAACGCCGCGGCGGAAGTATAAATACCGCCTATTTCATTGTGCGTGGCTCCATCCTAATTTCCTATAATATCTCCTGCAACCGTTTCGTAGATTTTGATCTCACTAATAGAGCTTCTCTATTTGCAAGTAGGATGGGCTAGGATTTTTATAGGAATTTTCACGTGGAGCATTCATATATAATATGCAGGTCTTTATAACTCGATAATGGGAGACTGATACTAGGAAATAGGTGGAAACAGAACTATACCTTTGTCCTTGGGAAAAAATTTCGAATTTCGAATGATCGAATAATATTCGATTTTCAAAATTTCGAATTTCGAATGATCGAATAATATTCGATTTTCAAAAAGTCGAATTTCGAATAATCCAATTTCGAATAGTCGAATATTCGAATAATCAAATGAACACTATTATTTACTGTCGTCACCCAGTGGTTGACATTTAATTATTTTTTATTACCCACTGTGAAGGAAATGGATGGCTGCTCCATCCATTTCCTTTACGAGACCAAAGGACAATAACAGCGGTATAATGGCAATGAAGCACGCTTTGCTTCCCTAAGAATTCGTGCACCGAGAAGAGAGAAACACCTTGGGTAGGCAGAGCTAGATTGTTATAGGTCTTTCCCTATAGGTTGCTATCTTTCCTTATGTTATAGCGAAGCTGCCAGGTGGTAAAAGAATGATTATCATGGGCGGAGAAATGACACAAAGACGATCTGGTGCAGAAAGGGCGCACTGGAGTCTCATGAATGGCACTCAGTTTGTGTTCTAGCTCCGTTGAAGAGAAACGGACCCGCGTTGCAATCTAATCTGACAAGGCACTACGACTTGGACAGTGTTAGAGCGAAAATGGGGATGGCTCACTTTCATAGGAAACGGAGTATGACTGGCTCTTGTACTCCATAGCCATTGCTCTTCCTTTCTTCTTCAACGTCTTTACTGGCAGAAAGCAGGAACTTTCTAGGCCCCTTAAAGTTCTACCTACCTACCGCAGCCCTTCGGCTCTAATCGTTTCTTTGTAGTAACTGGGGTAGAAATACAAAACGAAGATTCTCCCGTAGTATACTGAAGGTAAAAATATCTGTGTACAGGCATAACCCTAATCACTTGCGATTCACGTGAATGGCCACATCACGCTCGACGGCCGTTTACAAGGAAGCAGGTGCGCAGCGGAGCGCCGCGCTTGCAGCACTTACTTCGCGTCAACTCACAAGGGAGGTCAATGAACTTCCCGTGGGAATCTTATAAGTGACCTATTGAGCGCTGTGGGGGATTGTCCGAGAGGAACCCCGGTGGTTTAAAACTGAATGCAGCTAAGGGACATTTTATTTAACGAATTTACCGAATTTACCTTTTTAACGCGGAAATTTTTTGTTAAAAAGTGGTCGTTAAAAATTTACCGAAAAAAATTTAACGTACACCCCTGCTGCCCATCGCCTCCCCACCACTCTCTGCTTTTAGGGACTTGTACTCCCACAACTCCGGAGATCGAAATCAGGTTTTGCCCAAACGTCGTCTAGAGGGCTAATTGAGGTGCTGATCGCAAATCTAGTAAACGTTTTCGCGTGATCGCGTGATTCCACATTTTCATGAGTGATCAAGTTTATCAGTTTGAGTACATAGAATCGCTTTTTTAACCTACATATGTGATCAGACTTGCTTTCCAGTCTTCGACTTTGAGATGGAAAATAGTGCACGAAAAATGGATAATTTAGAAAAAGAAATGACAGATTCGTGGCAGCAGCTTAAATAATTTCCTAAGGCGAGGAAAGGACGAAATCAGTGGTCATGATAACCCCATCCTTACTCATGAACACACACTATGAAATATCGTAAGCGGCCAAATTGTCGAAATTGGATACCATATTCGTGCTCAGCATCCAAAATAACAGTACAGGCGATGTTTGGGCGAAAAAAATCGACCTCCACTCCACTTTTGAAGTCACAATGATACAACGCGGCCGGTTATTCTGCACCTTTTCTCGCACATACTCACCGTCGCCT
The DNA here is from genome assembly GCA_947359475.1 of Heligmosomoides polygyrus bakeri. NCBI lineage: Eukaryota > Metazoa > Nematoda > Chromadorea > Rhabditida > Heligmosomidae > Heligmosomoides > Heligmosomoides polygyrus. Next base: position 38,682,969 of record OX375869.1, read on the forward strand.
ATTGTGGTCGACGGTAACACCGAACGCGTTTGCCAGCTTCGTGATCAGAACCTCAGTCAACCCTCAGGACAACATTTGTACGAAATTTTATTATCTACTTACGAAGTCATGGGATTAATACAAGTATGTACGTTTGGAAAGCCCCCCCCCCCCCTGTCAGTGCGGGAGAGTGGCCGAGGAAGAATAGGCTGCAAGAAGACCAATAGAAAAAGTTAATCACATATGTAAATTTTAATACTCAAACAGTTTTAAATTCAATGTCTAAACAACGAAGTAGAATTAGAAATAACCTGGGGTATACATGAACTCTAAATCACTCTGTACTATAACAAACACAAGTGGAAAACAAGCAATAACTAAAACAAGTAATAACTAAAACAATGGTAACAACAACACTAAACACGTCTTGTTTCGCCTCTGCCTTCATACAGAACATGTTTATAATTAGTCACCTCGAGGCTCATCAGTGAAGAAGGTGACTAATTAATTTAGTTGTTAGTACTGTATTTGGTGTTATATGCAAATGCTACGAATACTACGGAGTACAATACTACGGAGTGGGTCAAAAATGATGCATTTTATAAGAGATGCTAAAATTAGTAAAATTTGTAAGAGAAACGTTCTCTATAGGAACCCGAAGACTGATCAGCACATCCCAGAGATGGACTGAAGCAACACATTTCGATCATGTTCGTAAATATGGTTAAAATGAGAATATGTTCTACATTTACCAAAACGTACAGCAATCCGTAAACAACTCTCCTAGATTCGAACCTGGACCTCTCCCCGCTATCCACGCCCCGACTGCAGTGAATGATTCATTTGACCTAATAAATTGTCAGATTTCTAACATCTAACTATAATTAAAGCTCTATAGCATTTGCATGTTAATTTCTAAGTATTTCAAGGCCATTCAAGGCGTCACTTTCGCCTTATCAGCCAGCACTGAAGTGCTACAGTTTTTTGTAATTTTTGACCTACCCAGATGCCCGCAGGACATTTGAAGACCACTACGGTGCTTCTTAGACACACCCTTATAACAAGCAATAGGTCATTTTGGAAATCTCCACGGGAAGTTCATTGACTTCTCTTGTCAGATTACGTACACACAATTCGGCGCACTTTGAGGTACGCGCGAAACTCAAACATCGTTTTTTATCATAAGGTCAGACTCCCCTGGTTTTCGAAGAAGAGTGCCACTAACTTGTTAAGAGATTGATAAAGAATATTCGAATATTCGACTATTCGAATATTCGATATTCGAAGCCTTCGAATATTCGAATAAACGAATATTCGAATATTGGCCACTTTCGAATATTCGAATAAACGAATAATTCGAATATTGGACTTTCTCGAATATTCGAATAAACGAATAATTCGAATATTGGACTTTCTCGAATATTGGAATAATCGATTAATTCGAATATTGGACTTTCTCGAATATTCGAATAATCGAATAATTCGAATATTGGACTTTTTTCGAATAGTCGAATATTCGAATATTCGAAATTCGAAAAGGACAAAGGTATAAACAGAACCCCCTTGCTTTCGATATGAACACATTGTTTCATTTGCAGTAGAAAGCCGGCAGCGTCTTGCACCCGTGATTTGTTCAGCAATCTCTTAAGAGTGTTTCACTTGCAGAGGGATAGCCGTCCGGGCTCAGCGAGGTCCTCAGGCTCTACGTCAACAGGGGTGGGTGCTCGCAGTTCCTCGCAAATGAGTTCAGATGTTTCTCGAAGGTATGCAGTTCTGGATGCACTGCTGCTTTTTTTTTTTTGAAACATCCAGAATTCAGGTCGGTTCTTCATATTCCGAAACATGAATTAGCTTTCGGATTCGTTGCCATCGGCGATACGGCTGTGGCAAACGTAGAGGTCGTGAATCGTGCAGAACACTCCGTACGAATACGGGCAAAATTGGCCTATCCAAGCGCTTTTACGGTGAGAGACAGGTGGAAGTCCTCGAAATTCCGTCTGCAATCTCGACATTTCAGCTTCTGGACAGCCAAATCCTTGTTCTGAGCCCTGGTCAATCTACTTCGTTTCGGATTGAGTTTTCTCCAACGCAGAATGCTCGCTTTATCACGTCGCTTCAAATAATAGCTGAGGGCGGAGGAGGACCTCAAGTCGGCTACAGGGTAATCTTAGACATTCTTTTTTAATTTAAGCGCTTGCATTAGCGCTCAATCAATTCTGCGTTTTGAAGATGCCAATTCGTGGACTTGGAGGAACTGCGATTGTAACGGTGAAGGCCAGAGACAACCTGCGCCTATCGCGGAATGGATCCTACATACTGCAGTCATCGTATGAATCCACGTTCTCTTTTACGTTGACGAATTCGGGAAACAGGTATACGAGTGTATTTGTGCAGAAAATTGGAGAGTATACTGTGCGGGAATTTCTTCACTAAGCAATTTCGTTGCAATGCCGCGCCACGTCTGCACCCATGTGTTTCGCTATTTCTCTTCACTGGATATTTACATTTTACGGGATGCGTGTATCGCAGTCGCAAGAGCCTTATTCTCCTGCATTTTCGATTCACTGTTCAGTTCCTGTTCTTGCCGATCAGGGTCTTCAACCCTCTGTGGTCAATGGTCCGAAACTAGTAGCAGACTTGTCACTGACCAATGCGAGTCAATCACGGACATCACTTGATCATTTCGTTGTTAAGCGTTCATCGACGCCTCTGCTCGTCCATATAACGTGCCAGAGTGTAGCAGCGGGTCCTCCTTGTTCAAGGGACGCGAGCAATATCGCGTCGTTCATTTAGAGCTTCCAAGCAGTCTGGCCAATGCGCGTTGGTGGGCATCCTGATTTTTTTGACATTCTTCTGAAGTTTCCAGTTGATGACCACTCTCCTATAGCGGGGTCTGATAGACAGGTCACGTGACCGGCTACCTAATTTTTGACGATTTCGTTCAGTCGAAAGCGTTTCTGATCTTCGAACGTCGACGAAGCTCGGGACTACGGAGGCGCTCTCTCACTTGTGTGAATCACTTCACTTTCAGCATCCTCTTGATTCCGCGCTCCGCAACGCTGATCATGGTCATGCTGCTTTCGTGCGGCCCATGTCTCTGGGGCGTATGTTAGAGCAGCAAGAATGGTAGAGTCGAATAGGTGGGCACGGAGCAGGACGTTCTTCGTCGTCTTCACGACTTCTACATTCTTGAAAGCTCCCCAAGCGTTTCCTCCTGCTCAGCTCCGTCGCTGGATCGTCACCTATGTGGACTTCGCGACCTAGATATAGTACGTAACTGAAACATTCTGACTAGTGAGATGTTCGTTCCGCTGGGCGAGAATGGGGTATCAGAATCTTGTACGTTCCTCATGAACATCGCTTTCGTAAGATTCAGCTGCAGTCCAACACTCCCACATACAGGATCGAAATCGGCCAGCATTCGCTCCGCCTGACTGATGCTCGGTGTTATGAGCACGGTGTCGTCAGTGAGGCGAAGATGGTGCAGCTAACGGCTGTCGATCTTCAATCCCATGTCTTCTCTCTGAGTCGCGTATGATGATTTCGAGGGCGGCGCTGAAAAGCATCGCGATATAGCATCCCTTTGACGAGCTCTTCGCATTCACGACGACATCATACAATGGTGAAATCTTGGTGTGAATCCACTATGCAGCTCTCGAAGAACTCTGGTGTACTGAGTAAGAACGCCCAGAGTGCGCGGGCTTTGATGACCGCTTCAGTTTCGACGGAGTCGATGCCTTCTTCAGATTGATGAACGTAAGACTCAGCGGCAGCTTGTGCTCTCGCGATAGTCCGATGAGCTTCGTAATGGTGTGTATGTGGTCGATCGTGCTGAATCCTCTCCGAAATCCTGCATCCTCGCATGACTGTCTTTCGTCCAGCGTTCGGGTAATCCTATTCAGGATGACTCGAGTGAACAGCTTGTGGACTACGGACAGCAGGCAGATCGAGCGATAGTTGCCAATGTCGTGCACGTCTCCCTTCTTGTACAGCAATACGGTCTTGCTGGTCTTCCACTGAAAATAAACCTTGCACTCCGACAGGTAGCGTGTGAAGAGCCGCGCCATGGTGTTGATGAGCGCTGGCGGGAGGTTCTTCAGGTGTTCGGGTCTGGTCCTGTCGGGACCGGGGTGCTGTCTGCTTCTTCACCGACGAGATAACGTGTCGGATCTCGGAAGGGAACAGAGGGGCGATGCATCCATCTTGCGGAAGATGGCATGAGGGCAGGTGAACGTGCTGTCGAAGAGATCGGGAAAGAAGTCGTGGATGATCTTCTCCACCTTCTTGTGCTTCTGGATGAGGTGACGGTTACATCAGGGCGTCGTAGAGCAGTCATCTTGGTCTTGAAGTTGGCGAATTTCCAGCGGGCATTGTGGGTGCTTGCACCCGCCTCCGCAGGTTCAGCCAATTCAGTACTCTTCTCTCCTTAAGACCCTTCTTCGTCGATGCTTTGCTCGTAGCTTCGCAAATTCGGACATCATTTGACAGTTGCCTGACGCTCGTGCTGCTCCATGCTGATGTATTCTCGCATTTAACCAAGTGTGAGCTTTTGTCCGGGCCGACGTGGAAGCTAGATTCCGCGGATACACAACAACTCCCACGCACTCCGTACATGAACATGACGCCCTCAAAAGGAAAGCATAAGTCGACCCGACGCGGTCAGAGCAGTGGCCTGTCTTTTAGAATCCACCTACGCCTGAGATGAGTATACAGTCGTATTTGGTTTGAGGTTCATTCTCCTATCCCCTACCAGGGACGTGGCGCTTGCCCGCCGACATGAAGTCGCTCCCACAAGAGTCGAAGTCTTGGTGTGAGGAGATCCTTGGTGTGAGTGTTAAGATATAATAGCAATATGATTCGTGACGCATCCCACACAGAAGTTAGTTGATACTACTTTGCATTTTTACTCTGTTTCTACATTTCTCACCTCATTTTTGAGCCTTAGATCACAAAATTAGTGTCAAGGATGTCGCATCGAAATGATAAGCTGCAGGGTGGTTTTCAATGAGAACACTGCTATAGCTTCAGTAACAAGATCCATGGTTTTCGAAACCCATCACATTATGCCTTTGCAGGCGAGCCTTCTCGAGGATAATTGTCTTGCACACTGGGGAGTCTAATACTCCGGAGCAGGTGCCCGTTGACATTCGACCGGCACCAGGCATCATCATTGATCGTGGTGATTCTAAGGTAAGGTTCGCCTGACCCCACTTGATTTTTAGAGGTTAGGACTTTTTTTGCAGTTACAACGATGCATAGTTAAAGGAATTGTTGTTGCAGCAAGTGTCTGTTCGTCTCCGTTCGCCATTACCTGTGACGGATTGGCGCTCTTCGCAGAATTCTATTGTGTCTACGGCATCAGCTAATGTATGGGTTTCAGTTTCAGTGTTGTCTTTTAGATTAGAATGTCAGCCGTCTCTCGGAAAACTCGGCGATCTAGCACATCAGCAGATTTCCTTCCGCATAAATTTAAAAACCCGACAACGAGCTGTGAAGCTATACGGTATCAAAAAAAACTTATTCGGGCAACATCTGAGCATAACAACTTCTGGAATTGAGCCAATTGTTAAAAAATGCACCTGCAACGATATCCTTTGTAATTACCCTTTTGCATTGTTTCTTTGGCAAAGAATCAGGGAGTAGGTGTTATTTATTCTGTTGATATACGGTTCCCTTTAGGTTCACAAAAATGTGTCTGAGCTTACTTCAGACGTTGAGAGTAGATTCACGGACCAGTGTCTTTTATAGCAGTGGGAATTGTGCGCTGCACGTATCAAATATCAGTGCTTTTTTGCAGCAACCCCGTGCAGTAAGCCAACTACAGGTGATCGTGTACTGGGGAGAAGAAACGACTCGGCAGCGACTGAGATGGTAGTGTTTACTTGTTGCTTTTTCATATGATCACTTTCTGTTCCTTCGTAGTGTACACAGTGGCACTCCACTAGGCGCATTAGTCTCTCTAGTAAATAGATGTTGCTTCAGTTATGAAAGGATGGTGGGCGATGTACAGATGTGTGAGGGTTTGCAATTCACTGAGACGTTCGTTGGAGAAGACGCCACGTTCTGTCCTCCAGAAGACTATCCCGTTAACAGAGAGGACCAGCTGCTTTTCGAGCAGTCGTTGAGGATGTGCACCATCTATGTGAGTCCAGACATCAAGTATCAGACTTTCGTCAACAGGCTGTTCGTGTTTCAAAATCATCTACCCGTGTGGTAGTTAGGATGATGCAATAATTAGCCCTAGTTGTAGGATGTTCTGGCGAGCTCGGGGGCCACTATTTCTGCAAGGTGATAATAGGCTGAAGCTGTTTGAGTTGGTGAAGTGTGTGGGCCTTACAGCAATGTGGGCATTTGGCAGAAATCTTCCTAAGATGTCGAGCGAATAGTCCCTGTTCTTTTTTTTCTTTTTTTTTTTTGCTACTCGCTCTACTCGCTGCACAGCTACGCTTTTATCGGCTCCTACAATTAGTGACTTATTCTTCGCGAATTCTCTACCTGACGTTGGACAAAGCTTAGTCGTCTGAATGCGAACGATTTGTATGATTGCATAAAAAATAATTCCACTTTCGATCGGTACTCTGGAAAGTCGAAAAGCTCGAAATAAGGGTAAGAGCTAACAATGCCTTTTAGTGAGTTGCATGTAATGAAGGCAATTTGCTTGAGTGTCCATCAATTCAAAAACAATAGCTTGGTGCGGTCGATGCCTAGTCGTTGACAATTGGTGCCTTTTTTTCGGAAACCGTGTGTATTAATGCCGCTTGTGTGATGAATACGGGCTTCTGTTGGAAATAGGCACGATCTCTCATTTCGTTTTTGAACCTTAAGCCAACGATGCATTCATATCGCCTGAGCCGCTGAATTCTGTTAGGCGTATCTTGGCAGGGTGAAACGCTGAGCCAGATACCGCTAGAACGGGCACAAATTTCTTCTGTCTGCTCTACCAAAGTTTTACTTCTATGCCTCTATCTCTACCAGCAAATTTATACTTACTTTACTCCTTAGTGCTACCTTCTTACAGCAAGTTTAAAGCTTCGAGGTTGTCCATCTGTCATCCTAAAGGTAGGTAGAGGTGCGTACGTGTGCTGTTTGCAGGTGTGCTCCCCGAAGGTCAGGCAGGGGCCGTCTTTGGTATCCAATTCTTCAGCAATGGAAAGAAGTCTGCAGCCGGAGGACACATTCCGCGAGAAATCAACCTACAGGGAAGCGGTCCCAGATCAGACCTTACGCTGATTGCGAACTGAAGAGATAGCAACTCGTACCCACCACTACTTGTAAAAAGATAGCTTTCTAATCCTACTCGACCTCACTGCGAGAAGATTCATATGATGCTTTGCATGCTTCGAGACTAACCTTCGTAAATATTTATTTTCTCGTCTGAATTTTTAAAGCATTCGCTGCCTATGACTGGGTGTTCATTTCAATTAAGCAGATGACTGCTGCCACTCTGTCAAGTTCGAGTGTTCATATTTAACCCCTTCTGTGTAATAAGAGTGCTATACGAAACTAACTAGATGGTTACTCTCAGAGCGCGCTGACACCCAGTATCTATGCTAAAGTGTACTGACGTGATGTGATAGAATAGCATTTTCATGTATACTTCTAACTGCATACAAGATTAAAGTTCATGTGAATGAGGAAGAGCTGAGTTCATTCGTTGTAAATAGAAATATTGACAGTATCATAGATGCACTGAAACAGTGAAAGCATGCAAATTTAGCCTTGAAATTTTAGTCTTCTGTTGGATCGAATCGACTATAGACTCGATTTACTCCCAGTCTGATCAAGATTTCCATCGCTTCGTGATCGGTAGAATATAAACGTCAAGGTATACCCAGTTCTGAGCACAGTCTGCCTGACCACTGCTATTATTTGCGTAAGCAGAATACGCACTCAAATCTACGTTATCGTAGAAACGTGGCGTATATTGTCGACCTTTGCGTTTCTATCTCTGAAGATACCTTCTCTACCAGTCTCGGCAGCTAGCATTCGCACGTTGACGACTTGTAATAAGTCCAATACTCTCTCTAGAGGCTAATCTGGTGAGAGGATGATCTGATTCTCGACGTCCAAGCCGTTCTGTACAACTAATCGTAAGCGTAGTTCTAGCGGTTTGTGTTGCGCTGGAAGACCAAACAAAAGTTGGGACGTACAGGAGCAATTTCTTGTTGATGCAGTTCCAATTCTACGCATTCGAACTATGGAGGCTAAATAGGAACAGAAGAGACTTTGTTCAGGTTGTCGAAGTCCGTCGTGTTGATAATCCTTCTATGCGGTGGTATGTTTGGATGCTATGCATGGTTTACACAACGACAACAATGTCAGAGACAGGTTTGTCTCGCTGGTAGAGATACCACCTGACACTTCGAAAGCAGCTTGTCGGTAACCACATATATACGACCGAGAGTGCGGAACTGCTAATTGCGTAATTTGACCCTGGGGAAACCGGGTGACTGCAGCAAGAGTGTACCGCGCGTTGACCTGGGTCAGTACGAGGGCAGTCACTTTTCTATATAAAACAGTACCTCCAAAATACAGTTAGCCACCCCAGGGTAGGTTTTTTGCAGTTGATTTCTTTGGTTTGCTCAGTAGTACTTCGTCGACTTTCCTGTAAGGCTTTGTCAAGGGATTTTGTCGTTCAACGTTGTGAATGTTCTGTCTCATTGAGGCGCTTGAAGAAGGCGATTTTGCCAAAACGTCGTCAATAAATGGATTTACCAATCTCGTGTGGCTAATGAAGAAACTTTATGGTCTGTTAATGAGATGGCCAAGGTCTACTACATCTGTTACGCCTGATTTCGTGCCAATTTTCTTCCTTCAAAAAATTGCCTACGCTATATGTAGTCCTCTCGCGTACCTTCTCAATCAGTCCCTGATGTACAGTGAGGTTCCCTTACGTTGGAAACATTCTTTTATAACGCCAGTTTTAAAAAAGCAACCAGCTCGTAACCCACAGAATTATCGTCCTGTAAGCACCACTTCCATTTTGTGTAGGTTATTTGAAAAGGTGCTTAAAGAGCATGTAATTGATTTTCTTTCTACTCGCAGAATTATCAGTGAGCGTCAGCTTGGGTTTTTCCCTGGCCGTTCTGTAGAAACCAACTTGCTTGAATGTGCTGACCGCTGAATGAATGCATTAAATGACAAATGCAGTTGTGACGTCGTATATTTCGATTTTGCAAAAGTATTTGATCGGGTGTCCCACAGAAAATTATTATTCAAGCTGGAAGGACTACAATTTCATCAAATGGATAGCTGATTATCTGTCTAACAGGACGTTTCAAGCAAAGATAGGAAATAGCTGTCGGATGTGAAGAGCGTTGTAAGTGGAGAACCTCAAGGAGGTGTCCTGTCACCAATTCCTTTTAACGTCTACACGTGTGACTTACCACAGGTCGTTCAAGAACTTGGCATTTCGATAAAAATGTACGCGGAGGACGTAAAAATATACAAACCGATTGTGGAAACAGATGATTCTCACAAAATGCAATTGGCAATTGATTCGTTAGTAATCTGGACGAAGTAATGGCAGCTGCCTTTTTCTGCAGAAAAAAAAGACTTTTATGCAGCTTACTGCTATTTCACCTCATCGTGTTCATTCTTACACCGTGGACGGGGTTACAATTCTTCCTACTAATTCCGTTAAAGATCTAGGCTTTCATTATAATAGCGACTTAGATTTCTCTGAGCACATCAGAGCTCGATGTAAGATCGCAACTGTGCAGTGTGCGTACCTTTCATATTTTAAAGGACTTTGTACCAAGGAAAAGTCAATTCTCCGAGTTTATAAAGCATATGTTCGTCCAATTGTGGAGTCTAGTGTCACAGTATTCAACCCGTCTAACAAGGGAGACCCATGAACTTTCCCCAAAGATTCTCAACGTGACCTATATGGTCTTGTAGAGCATCGGACGAGGATCCCAGGACTATGTTCCGTTTTGCCAGGAAACTGGTGGCCGAAAATGGCAAAAAATGGTATCACTTCAGGGCGGGCTGATAAGGCAAAAGTGACACCTGGAATGGCCTTGTCGTGCTCTGAACTTAACCTACAAAACGTATGGAGCTCAAATTAAAGTTAGATTACAGTAATATGATAATTTCCTACGCTTCCTAGACGAAGCTGCAGTGTATTCAAGTGATTCATTCGCAACGTCGGCGACAGCGACAGGGTGGGCGAGTCCCATTTTTGCAACTGAAGGGGACATTTTGGCTACGGTAGGTTGCCGTATTATTGGCTAGTGGTGAACAAGGGTGACGAAGTCAGGACAACCGATTTCGCCCAGGCTTCGCCTGTGAGAATTATTTAGGCTGCTCACTATGAATTTGTCACTCTTTTTCTAAACTATCACTTTGCTTGCATTGCTTTCCATCGAAGGTCGAAGTCGAAGGTTGGAAAATAAGTGTGATCGCACTGGAGAAGAATGGAGAAGAAAGCGATCCTACTAACGGAGACAGCTTTACTCACCCAGATCTACCGTAATCTGCCGTAATCGACCGAAAAATTAAAAATTGGTACCATATCCATGAGCACCCCAAATAACCTCCCTGGGCGACATTTGGGTGAAATTTTTTCCCTGTCCTTTCCTCGACCTCTGGAGTCGTGAAGGGCAGCAGTGCCGATTATTCTGCGCTCCCCCCCCCCCTTTGCTTACACATACCCATCGTAACCTTCTGCTATCCATCGCTTCACCAAAAATGGTTGCCAGATTGGTGATCTGCATCCCAAATAACCGTAAAGATGAATTTGGGACGAAAAATCTTTCCCGACCTCTAGAGTTGAGGAAGTGAATGCAGAGGCTCCTATCTGCAATGCCTCCGAATCGTCTTCCGTAAGTGTATACGAGAGTGATGAGGAAGAAATACACAGCGAGGCGTCCAATCACACGAGGTGGATAAAATATGCTGTACTTGGTAACAGTTAGCTGAAATAGTGAAAGTTGGGAGGAGAATAAAGAGGAGTCTGTAAAGAGATCCGAAGAACGATGAGCGTGTCTTGATGATGGGTCAAATCAATGCTTTTCGATCGTGTTCGCAACTGATGTGACGACAAGAAACACTTCCAAAACTAATTGAGAACTTTCGAAAGCGGTCATATGGGGACAGTATCTGACGAAAGCTTCTTCAGCGAGACAAGCATGGTTAAATGGATGCTCGACATCACCCCGCACGACAAAACTAGCTTCTTCCTCATCTGACAACAGGTTGAAAGCGGGGTTAGGAAGTGAAGGAGGTACTCTACCGAAGCCAAAATATACCCTTTATTTGCAAAAATGAGAGCACTGCACAAAGCAAATCGCAAATCGCCCTCGACACCTTCCCGTAAGTCCGCCTCGCTATCCACTCAGCCACTCCGTCGCTGATGCCGCCACTGCGAATCACTTGAATGCACACTGCAGCTTTGTCTAGGAAGCTAGGAAATTAACGTATTACTGTAATAAAACCTTAATTTGAGCTTCTAACGTTTTGTAAGTTAAGTTCAAAGCACGATAGGGCAATTCCAGGTGTCGCTTTTGCCTTATCAGCCCGCTCTGAAGTGATACCATTTTTTGCCATTTTCGGACCACCAGTGGCTGGTAGCCGTACCGTCGCGTCGCTCGGCGTCGGAAGTATAAACGGAGCCTAATGTTAGAATTGTTTTTATGCTAAGACCTATATACAGTTGACCAGCAGGATGTTCATGATCTCAAACCCAACTCAGCCAATGATCTGGCTATTGGACAGAACACTAACAATGGAAGGATACTAGGTGACCGTGAGACTTGAAGGTGAGATGTATATCACGGGATGCGGCTTCGAACGTTGATTCCAAATATGTGTGCCGTTTTTGCTGAACGCATCTGTGAACGAAGTTACAGACCATTTTCAGCATGGCTACTTGGCCCTCTAGTTGCACGCAGAGTCCACCAATCTCAAGAGGACGAGCTCACGTGGGCTGGAAACAGCGCTGGATGCCTAGCAGTGATGGCGTAAGTGTAGAGGAGCGGTGTGATTAGAAAGGGTGGTTCTTGGTTCAACTCTTCGGTGACGCAGGATTTTTGCACTTCCTAAAAAGATCTGCCACGATCATCCAAGGTTGTCGTCAAAGCGCAACGGAAAAGGGCAGCAGAAAGGAGGCCAATTTCGTTGGTACTATGTACCTTCACGATTCCAGGTATGGAAAAGGTTCTTCGTTTAAACGGGCATAGTGACATGTTTAAGGCGCTCTCTCTTATATGAAGTCCCACCACCCATAGGGTGTACCTTGAATACCCCTTGGGTGGTTTTTTCGACACACGGGGTCGGTAAGAACAATACTGCAGACTTATATCCCAAGCCATGTTCTCACAAGCGGCTGTATTGGAGTTCCGTCCTCTCTGTACTTCACGCGTTCTACGAGGCAGGAGAAGAAGGTGGATAGCAGTTCCTCATCCATCTTGCGAGATGCGCAATGCGGGAGCATCGAGGAAGAGAATGAAAAAGGTATCAGCGTGGAATTAGGAGAGGCGGATCCTACATGCTCAGTGGAGGAAGATGATGGGGAGAACATGGCCAGCAGGATGGATCCTTACGTGAAGCAGACGTGTGAAATAGAAGGTAAATTTTGCAGCTTTGTATTGCTTGAAAATTCGCTCAAATTTGCAACTTACGAGGGAGGTCAGTGAACTCGGTCTGGAGATTTTGAATGAGACTAATATGGTCTTGTAGGGCATCGGACGAGGATCACAGAACTGTGTTTGCTTTGTTTTTGCTAAATGCCTCTGGGTGGTCCAAAAATGGCAAAAAATGGAATCACTGCAGGGCGGGCTGATAAAGCAAAGGTGACACCTAGAATGTCGTGCACAGAACTTAACCTACTAAAGGTTTGTGGCTCAAATTAAAGTTAACTTATAGTAATACGATAACTTCCTACGTTTCCTAAACGAAGCTAAAGTGCACATTCAAGTGATTCATTCGCATCAATGGCGAGTGGATGGCCGAGTGGATAGCGCGATGGACTTACGGGAGAGGGTCGTGGGTTCGATTCCGAGGGTGTCTATGCGATTTGCTCTGTGGAGTGCTCCATTCTTGGCTAATAAAGAGTACATTTTGTCTTCGGTAGGTTACCGTATTATGGGCTAGAGGTGAATTAGGGTGACGAAGTCATGACCACCGATTTCGCCCAGGCTTCGCCTATGGGAATTATTTAAGCTGCTGACCACGAATCTGTCACTTTTTTTCTAAATTATCACTTTTTTGCACTATTTTCCATCGAAGGTTGAAGGCGAAGGTTGGAAAACAAGTTTGACCACATTGGTGAAGAAAGCAATCCTGCTAACGTAGATAGCTTTAAACACCCATATTTACCGTAACCTGTCGTAATATACCGAAATCTTAAAAACAGATATCAATCTGTGGTAGGAACCCCAAACAACTCCCGTGGGCGATATTTTGGCGAAATTTTTTCCCTCGACCTCTCCTCGACCTTTGGAGTCGTGAAAGGCAGCAGTGCCGGTTATTCTGCATATAACCCGTTACTTACACATACTCATCGTAACCTTCTGTCATCCATCGTTTCAACGGAAATAGTTGCCAGATTGGTGATCTGCATCCCAGATAACCTTTGGGACGGAAAATACCTTTTTCGATCTTCAGAGTTGAGGGAGTGAGTGCAAGTGGCCATAGCTGCAATGCCCGACCCGTCTACTGTAAGTGTATAGGAGAATAGTCAGGAAAAAATACACAGCTAGATGAATATCATAGGTGGATAAAAAATGCTGTACTTGGTAACAGTGAGCTGAAATAGTGAAGACTGCGTAGAATAAAAAGCAGTCTGTAAGGAAATCCGAAGAACGAGGAACTCTTGATGATGGGTCAACTCAATACTTGTCGATCGTTTTCACACATGAGGTGGCAGCGAGAAGCACTTTCAAAACTAAAAACTCTTTATTAGCCAAAAAGGGACACTCCACAGAGCAAATCGCACTGGCACCCTAGGAATCGAACCCTTGACCTCCTCCCGTAAGTCCACCGCCCTACCCACTCGGCCATCCCGTCGCTGGCAGCTTGATGCGAATGAATCACTTGAATGTGCACTGCAGCTTCGTCTAAGAAACGTAGGAAATTATCGAATTACTATAATCTAACTTTAATTTGAGCCCCAAACCTTTTGTAAGTGAAGTTCTGAGCACGACAGGACCATTCCAGGTGTCACTTATGCCTTATCAGCCCGCCCTGAAATGATACCATTTTTTGCCATTTTTGCACCACCCAGCAGCATTTAGCAAAAACGAAACACAGTTCTGTGATCCTCGTCCGATGCCCTACATGACAATATAGGTCTCATTCAGAACCTCCGGGCCGAGTTCACTGACCTTCCTCGTTAGTGCAGGTGCTCGATAGACAGCCTTCGGTCTCTCTTGTTAAGAGGGATCTCGGGCCGCTTGTCGCAGGGCCACTTGGCGCCTCCCTGGGTGGTGGACAGGGGAATGCAATGCGAACCAAAGGCGACCGTGTAGTGCCCAGAGGCGCTATAGTCACGAAGTCTAATGCTCTTGTGACTGCAAAAGCTTCTTTTGCTACCACTGCTCGGCTATTTGAGGACTTTTCGGTGCACTTAATCAGAGAAAATGGATATCTCGAGCGGGAATTGGATGACCTGAGCGAAGAAATAACAAGTTGCTTCCATTGTGAGAAAATTTAGCCTCCCTTTATGACAAGGAGCTTCTAAAAGCCTTTCTTTCTAGAAGCCACATATCTAGATACATTGCAGCATAACTCGGGAGTTTGTTAGAGCTCCATTTTCCCCATACTAGCCCGTCCAGGAGGGATACGTCGGTGGCGGCTCGTCGCGTGTGCGGCGGAGGCCGCCGCGGGTGCGGCGAAAACTTGTATGTTCGTACTACCAGCCGTGTGTACTTCAGTCAAAAACAGCAGCACTAAAGGACCTCATTCCCCTGGCCCCGAAAGAGACCCATTTCTGCAGCGATGGGAAGGACGAGTACGGAGAGGCTGCTAAAATCTCAGGGCCTAACCAGGCTGCGCAAATTGAGAAGGACTAGGATGACGATCTGTACTTACAACACCCGCCCGCTTGCATCGGAAGCATCCGTCGAGGACCTGATGACGCAAGCCAGGAAGATCAAGTACGACGTCATCGGAATGACCGAGACGAGAAGACACCACCCCCTACACGCCGCCTACAACTCCGAGAACTGCTCCTCGGAACATGCGACAGCAGGGGAGTAGGCGGCGTTGGTGTCCTCGTTAACACGCACTTGGCCATGAACATCGATTCGTACGAGTCTCTGACAACCCGAATCGGACGTCTGTGACTGAAGCGATGTGGCTCCGTGCCAGCTTTGACTGTATTCGTTGCGTATGCCCAACATCCGACTACGACGACGAAGAGGTCGAAGCCTTCTACGTGGAGCTGGAGAAGTTCTATAAGGAAGATCACATCTCCTACAAGGTGGTCGTCGGCGACTTCAACGCCAAGATCGGGCCACGAAGTCGCCGGAAGAACTTCACATTGGACCCACGGTTTGGAGTGGAACGAGCAAGGTGAAAGGCTGTCTGAGTTTATCATGTCGACCAAGACCATCCATGGAAACTAACAGTTCCAGAAGCCTCCCTCTCTGCGATGGACATGGGAATCCCCCGGTGGCCAGTTCCACAACGAGATCGACCACATCATCTTCAATCGCAAGTATTGCCTGACCGACGTTTCTGTGTCCCCAAGTTCTACACGGGATCGGAACACTGCCTCCTTTCGCGTTCCGCCTTCCGCGTCAAGGAGAGAAGACCGCGAAGTTCAAGAAGAGGAGTCCTAGGACAACCATCAACTGGAACCACTACACCTTTGTCCCCGGCCTTTGCTCAACCCTGCCTCTGCAGCTTCAGACAACACTTTCGCCCTTCTCTCCTTAAGATCTTCCTTCTTCGCCGCTCTGCGTAACATTGCAAGCTCGGACGTCAACTTTAGGACCAAGGTGACCGCTCTCCGACGTCCTGTCAGAACCGTCACTTCTTCCAGAGGGACCATGGAGAAGGTCATCCACGACTTCTACCCCGATCTCTTCGATACTCACGTCCACCTGCCCCCATGCCATCTTCAGGAAAATGGATTCGTCGTTCCCTCTTTTCTCCCTTCCGATATTCGACACGCATCTCGTCGGTGAAGAAGCGTACAGCACCCGGTCCCGACAGGGTCAGACCCAAACACCTGAAGAACCTCCAGCCAACGCTCATCAACATCCTGGCGCGGTTCTTCACACGCTACCTGTCGGAGTGCAAGGTTCCATCTCAATGGAAGACCAGACCCGATCTGCCTGCTGTCCGTAGTCCACAATCTGTCCAATCGAGTCTTTCTGAATAGGATCAGCCGAACGCTGGACGAAGGACAGGCATGCGAACAAGCAGGATTTCGGAGAGGATTCAGCACGATCGACCACATACACACCATTACGAAGGTCATCGAAGTGTCGCAAGAGCATAAGCTGCCGCTGTGTCTTTCATTCATCAACCTGAAGAAGGCATTCGACTCCGTCGAAACTAAAGCGGTCATCGAAGCCCTGCGCACTCAGGGAGTTCCAACTCAGTACATCAGAGTCCTTCGAGAGCTGTACAGTGGATTCACGACCAAGATCTCTCCATTCTACAACGACGTCGTCATCGATGTGAAGAGAGGGGTTCGGCAAGGGGATACCATATCCTCGAAGCTCTTCAGCGCCACCCTCGAAAACGTCATGCGCGAACTAGAATGGGAAGACGTGGGAGTGAAAGTCGAAGGCCGGCAGCTGCACCATCTGCGCTTCGCTGACGACATCGTGCTCATAACACCGAGCATCAGTCAGGCGGAGCGAATGCTGGCCGACTTCGATCGTGTATATGGGAACGTTGGACTGCAGCTGAATCTTACAAAGACTATGTTCATGAGGAACGGACGAGTTTCTGATGATCCATTCTCGCTCATCGGAACGAACATCTCCGAATGCTCCTGCTACGTCTATCTGGGTCGCGAAGTCAACATGGCCAACGACCTAGCGCCGGAGCTGAGCAGGAGGAAACGAGCGGCTTGCTGAGGTTTCAAGAGCGTCGAAGAAGTCGTGAAGAAGACGAAGAACGTCCGACTCCGTGCCCACCTATTCGACTCCACTGTTCTTCCTGCCCTAACATACGCCTCAGAGACCTAGGCTATACGAAAGCAGGAGGAACACGCGATCAGCGTCGCGCAGCGTGGAATCGAGAGGACGATGCTCGGAGTGACACGACTCACGCAAGTGAGAGAAGGCCTCCGGAGTTCCGAGCTTCGCCGACGTTCGAAGATCAGAGACGCTGTCGCTTGGGCCAAGTCGTCGAAAATTAGGTGGGCCGGCCACGTAATGCGGACACCCGCTGATGAGAGCCGTCACTGACTCGATTCCGCAGGATGTCAAGAGAACATCAGGACGCCCTCCAGGGCTTTGGTCGGACTTCTTCGTGAAACCCTGAATGACCGATATGACGCTCTTCGTGTCCCTCGAGCAAGGATGATCCATTGGAATACTCTGGCCCGCGACAGGGATGAATGGAGATGCTGCTGACAGCTGCCCGAGCAAGCCCATTATCAACGGTACGACAGGTGACTGGTGACAGGTGACCGAAAGCGGCTCCGTTCGTTGCCAAGTATGCAGAGCAGATTTCGATTCATTTTTTCTGATTACCACCTACGTGAACTGAGGTGGATTGAGCGTAAAGACGAACATTCCAGAATTTTGCTCAATTTGTCGCAAAAAGATCCTAGCATCTAGGTAGCGCAATCTTTGACCGGGCATATTGTCCAAAGAGTAGAGTTCAGGCTGCAGCTGGAACCTCGAAGGAGTTCCCCACCTCTGTCATGGTACACCAGGGTTCCCCACTCCTCTTTGTTGTCGTCATGGATACCATCACACGAGATCCTCAGAAGCCCGTCCCCTGGACGTTGCTTTATGCTGATGACGTGATGCTTGCTAGCGAAGATAAGGATGAACTCGAGGGAGAGCTGCAAGCTTGGTGTGATGGCTTGAAGCGGTTTGGACGCAAACTGAACGTGAAGTAGACCGAATATCTAACGACGGACGTTACTGAGTCCAGCTCCATCAAGGTTAACGGCATAGAGCTTCCTCGCACTGCAGTCTTTAAGTACCTGGAATCTGTAGCGGCGTCTGACGGCAATCTGATGATTGAAGTGAATTCATGCGTGAATGCAGCTTGGTCCAAGTGGCGGTCGTTGACTGGCGTGCTTTGCAACAAGAAGATTCCAGAGCGCTTTAAGTCGAAGATGTACAGAGCAGTCATCTGGCCAGTAGCAATGTACGGCGGTGAGTGTTGGCCAGAGACCGTGGAAGTTAAAACGCGCCTCAGCGCCATGGAGATGATGGTGCTGCGCTGGACGGCTGGAGTAACGCGCATGGACTGTATCCCAAACGTTGACATTCGACAGAGGTTCGGTGCCGTGCCTATAGCTGACAAGATGCGCGAAGCTCGCTTGCGATGGTAAGGCCACGTTCGTGGAAAGGAAGATAGCGTCCGCAATATAAGCCTCAACTTCGAGGTAATAGGAGAGCGGTCTAAAGGGCGCCCGAAGCAGCGCTGGTCTGATAAGTTACACTGAAGGAGCTGGTGTCCACCCTGATCTAGCGCTGGGTCATGACACCTGGGGACACCTTCATCAAAGTTACTGCAGTAACTTTAATGGAGAATTGTAAGCAAATAGCTCAGATAACGCGGCTTATCAAGCGATATGGTGAGCGATAAGCCACGTTATCTGAGCTTTCGTTTACAGTTCTTTGTTAAAGCTGCTGCAGTAACTTTGATGAATCCGGCCCCAGAATAGCGGTCCCCGCGACGAAGCGGGACAAACGCTGAAGAAGAAGAAGAAGAAGAAGAAGAAGAAGAAGATGATGATGATGATGATGATGATGATGATGATGATGATGATGATGATGATGATGATGATGATGATGATGATGATGATGATGATGATGATGATGATGATGATGATGATGATGATGATGATGATGATGATGATGATGATGATGATGATGATGATGATGATGATGATGAAGATCATGCCACTCCTCGATCCCCTGCGTCGCCACTGCTCAACGCTCAACGCCGCCTCCAGTCTACATGAACTCGCTCTCTTGTGATTGGCCTGCACTGCGCGCAGCTAGAGAGCCAAGGGGCCAAGGTGAAAATGGTCCAAACTCGGTGTCCAGAAGCGTTTGGCAGTCATGGAACACATATTTCGAATCGTCTTTCGAACGAATCCGTGATACACATCTTATCTGAAAGACCTATGGTCACCTACTACCCTTCCCTTATGAGAACTGCCTCTTCCGTCCAGAAATATGCACTTTCCAATAATGTCGCCTACGGCAACAATGCCGTTTCGGTATATTACTATTGATACCTATAGTTAGTCGATTGAGTTGTAAACAAAGTCTAGATTGTTTGAAAATTGCGTTCGTGAGAACACCTTGTACAAAACAGGTACCGGACGCGTATTTTGAATAGACGCCGCTTACGATGACTTCGGCGTCGTATTTGGCACCCTTAATAACGCCTGCCCTTGGACGAAATTTGAGCAAAATCGGTGTTTCTGACCCGATCACCCACAGTTATCCAGGAGAAAATCCAAAACCTACCAAAGTCCGCAGAATTTTCAAAATCGGACGTTCAATTCGTAATCAGCGCACCAAATAACCTCCTAGATGATTTTTGAGGACATTTGGCAAATTTCGAAAATATCGATTTTCGATGACGTCTATCAGATTAAAAGGTTAATTACTCCTTCTATCCGATGAATCCTACGGGATAGATGTTCCTCTGTCTAGTTAGGCTCTGTGTGTATCTTTATTATAAGAATACATACAGTATATGGATCGTAGAGAAGGGGAAGGGTGAGAAGGCAGACGGCTCCCTTCCAGACAGCTGGCGGCAGGCGACCTCACGGCCGGGACGATGTAGACGAGACTCCCGTAGCAGGGCGTCGCTATCAGTGCCAGGGCGTCGCCGTCGAGGGGTGCGGATTGGGTGCAACCCGACATCTCCATTCCTCTAGTAAGCTCGCCCTCGAGCTTGGGAACGTCATGTTCGTCTTGATAGTCGATAGGTATCCGAGAGAAGGAAATGTCGGATATACAGCAGAAGGTTATAGGAACTACATAATAGTTACGCTATAGCTTTAAGCTATATGTTGAATTATCGACTATAGGAGGAACATGTGAGGGTGTGATCAACGGTTCATTTACCGGGTGGCATTCAAGGAGGTGGAAGAAGAAGGATCCGCACAATCATTGAGTAGAAGCTCGTCCTCGAGCTTGCGTAGGAGGTGGTGAATGAAGTGGATTACATCTCGGAGACGACGTTCAAGTCTTTCATCTCCAAGAAATAGGCACATGGGGTATGTGGTAGAAGTGTTACGTGAAGATGAAGGTTTGTCTTTTGTGATCCAGAAATGAGGTTGATGAAGGAGAAAGTTATTAAATCAGCACCTTATTCGGTGAAGCATTCAATTTAATATGTCAAGCCTACACTGTTACGGTGGTAAAACTTACTTACATACAAGCGTAATTTTGCTATGACTGTATACAAAACAAGGAACAGGAATGATATAAAATGTTGGACGTTGTGAAGTATACCAAATGATGCACGCAGTGCGAGCGAAAAGTGCGAAAAGCCTGATATTTCTGTTACAGAATTGACGAAGGAAAAATCTAGATAGTTTCTATTACTATAATATCTCAGTGGCATTTTTCAGCATAGCAGAAAGTCAGCGTTGTATAAGAATTACAGTGATTTGTCAGGTATCAGCCTGAGTTTATAAAACTCGGTTTGGCGGTTGATACAGGGGCGAATTTTGAAAGAAGTATAATTTAATTTTGATAATTATCGCAATTTTGAAGTTCTTTGAAGTGCCCATTCAAAAAACTTAGCGCTTGATTTGCGCGAGGTAGCGCAAATGAGTTAAAATTAAACTTACACAACAATGATCTAACACCCGTTAACGTATAGATCACTGTCCATAGTCCATATGTAGTCGAGCTAAAGTAGATTTATTTTGCAATCGGAGTGATCTCCGCAAAGGTTGTTCCGTTGTGTCCGATGCTTCTTTAGAGCTCTCCAAAATGGAGGCTGGTGCCGGAGCAGAAGTATTGGCAACCTCGGAACGCGGTGAGTATAACTTCAAACGGTTCATATGAACTATTTGTCGCTTTTGGCGATTGACAGTTCATGAATCGTTGCATTTGGTCGATTGACTACTTCGATCATGAATGGACCTTTCCACTGGTTTGTAAGTTTTGGACGCTTGGTTTCGTCATTGAGAAGTACTAAATCTCCAGTGGAAAGTTCCGTAGGAATTACCTTATGCAGATTGTCGTATCCGCGCTTATTTTCGTCTTCTCTGCAATTTGGATTCCTATTGCTATGATTCGGTCCAGCAGACCAGCAGAAAATTAATTCGCGAAGTTGTCCGAAGCGAAAACAAGAGAGGACGGCAAGCTGTGTTCGATATCACACCATAAGATTGGCCTTCTTCCAAGTGTAACGAAGAAGAGCTATATCCTGTAGTTGAACATTTACCGCAATCATTAGTAAACATAAATAACTGAAGGAAGTCTAACCAAAGGTATGTGGTTTCGTACCAATATAAAGTGAGTAAGTCATGCATAACTTTCACTATTAGCTCTGCCTTACCAATAGTTTTATGGTTGTTACTTGTTGTAAATTTGCTCAAAATACACGCATGTTATTGCTTTTAACAAGGAGGCCATTAGCATAATCTAAATCTTGGTCTGAAACTAATTCGTACTAAATGCTGTAATTGATATGATATCGTTTATCACGGCTTTCAGAACTAATTTCGTCGTTTGATTAACGAAATGCATACATGTGACAGCCTTGCTGAAGTCGCATACTGAGATGGAAATGAACCTATTTCCATCTATGCATTGTGGCAAAGGCCCGATAATGTCTGTATGTATCCGTTCAAAAGGTCGTTGGGGAATTGGAAAGATTCCCAGTTCTTCTCGGATAATGTTTCCGGAAGGTGTTTTAACCTTTTGACATGGTGGACGAGTACTAACATTGGACAAGTACTAACATAAGTTATGACATCTATATACAAAGTTGGCCAATAATACTTAGCTTTTACCGTTGCGTAAGTTTTTTGGATTCCTAGATGAGATCCAATTAGTGGATTGTCATGCTGCGCTGAAATTACAGCATTTTGTATGTCTCAATTAGGAATCAACAATACAGCTCTACCGTGCATTTTGTAGTGCAGAGTCATGGAGGACATGATAATTGTCGATAGTCTTTGAAATTTTTTTTGGGGATTCACTAATCTTTCTCTGAAAAAGTCTTAATAAACCAAAATATTCCGACTTTTTTGACTAACTCGAATGCCCTCTAGACTAGGCAGGAAGTAATAGTAAACGGCGCAGACTTTGTCAATTGCGTAGCGGCTAAGAGAGGATATAGGTTTCGTGTTTGCCTCTGCGATATTCTTAAGTAATATCGGGGCTTGCATTGAAATCTGGTATTTTGGCCAATCTGCCTACCAGATCTGGCTGTGCGTGAATGCATCGTAAGAAACCAGTGTGATTCTTGCGCCCGCTACCTACGGGTAAAACTGCTTCAGTACAAAAAACCATGGCTAGCAACTTCAATTCTATAACTGCGTAGTCTTTTCCGTGAGTACTCACGAAGCTACTGCAGTGCACTGGGTGCTCTGCGTTAGTTGGGAAATTTGTGTGAAACAGGCATGCACCTTGTCCTGTAATAGATGCATCAACCTAAATAACAGTGAGACTGCCCAAAAGCTGGGGACACCTAAACTGGTGCCTGTTTCAGGTGTGAAAACAATCTCTATTGCGGATTGGTCTATTTAATCGAACATTCCTAGACAGAAGAGCATTCTACGGTTTCGCAGTAAGTGCGAATTACGTACTGAAACGGCAAGGAATACGAAGCTGTTCCATGAAAGGATTTTAAAGCTTTCGCATTTATTAATTTGGGTATCTGAGAGATACTAGCTACTTTTTTCGGAAAAGTGCAAGATCCAGATTTGGTTATAAAAATCCCTAGATATGTTTTCGGCCTCGAAAGATTCAATATCTTCGGATGCAAGCTCATACCAAAGCTTCGGCTGTGTTAAAACCATCTATTGAAATTGCGCGTGAAGTCATCCACTGTAAACGTCCGATTGTTTCGCGTCAATCGCGTGAAAAATGTCTTCATTGGCTGAAGCAGCATTATTCGGGTGTGCTTTAGCCTCTATATGCGAGCTGTCGTTGTGAGAAACAGATCTATAGAGCAAATGTGAGTTCTGAATTAGGTACATCCCGAAATTTTGCCTATATGGGTCAACACTGCTGGGAAAGCTAGAATGGGACAACCGTTTTTGGAATTCTGTATGAATTTTAATTCGATTTCAATGAGAAAAAGGAAAGCAGGCAGCGCTGGTGAAGGTTCGGAACGTTATAAGGTTAATCGCGTGTACGCAAAAGTATTGCCTGAGAAGGGATTCGAACTCTCGATGTGCATTTTCTAGATGCGGATGTTCGAGTTGCGCTATAAATGTCTGATTTTGTTACTGTCTAAAGCTTTGATGTCTAGTACAACTAGGATGACTTTTCTGAAATGAAATCAAAATCGAGCTTGTGAGTTTTTACGAAAAATAAAAATGACTACACATCATCACCGTGGATAGCTCAACCTTTTTTAAATGGAAGTTTTCATTTAATTGGATAAACTTGGCCTATGAATCTGCAGCAACCGTTGTTGATGAAACTGTGCGACTCAGCAATTCAGTGGCTAAATTATTTTTTCTTTACTTTTAGCAGGGCGAGAAACAGTGCTTACTGCAATTTTCTTTATGTCAAAAATAGTTTTATGCCGTTTTTAAGAAAGAAATGCGAAAAATTCGAGTCACCGAGGAGAAGACTGTAAGAGGAGGGCCATTCCGACGCTAGATAGCGTAAAATTGGCATATTCTGAGTCTTTTTTGAAAGAGACATTTTTGTAATGCAATTTAGCTTATTGTATTTGTTTTGATCTTATCATTTTTTATAATTTGACAGAACTGAACATTACATTAGGATTGATGAAAAAGGTGGTATCAACGTTGTTCTAGGTTTGATTCGTAGTAGAATTATTTCGTAAAAAAGGTGCGAAAACATTGAAAAATATCAACGATGGATTGCTTTATCATAATCTTCTGATTGCAAAAATTTTCCTGTTTCGGAGATTGTAAACTTTCCAAAAGATGCAAATTAATGGAAATTGCTGCTGAAAAATACATACTTGTAAAGAGTCAGAGGATTCTCAATTAGCAACGCTCCGTTTAGGTGTTTATTTCACAAAATTTTTAGAAAAAAATTATTAATTTTACCAGAAAATATATCATTCAGAAGCGTGGCTTACTCAGGATTGGTGAAAATCTTTGTGAAAGTCTTGGGCGGTCTGAACCATCGAAGCGTATTTTTCATGAAAGGGACTTTCGTGCTGCATCATGGAAGCGTTAATTCATTTATTTCGGCTATCTAGATGCAATGAAAGTATGGCAAAAATTATATCTGGCAGGGCACTCGAACCTTTAATGCGTATTTTGCGGTAGGAAGCTCTCGCACAGCTCCATCGACGTATAAATTCATCGTTTCCAACAATATAGATGCAGTGAAACAAGGCAAAAAAATTTTCTGAGACGAGAATCGAACCCTCGTCGTGTTCTATATAGTGAAGGATCATCCCACAGCATCACCTGCATCAATTACGCTTTATGGCGTAAATTATGTGAGAACATGAATTTATTTGCTGTATTTACTGATTAGTCTGATTACTAGTTAGATCAGGGTAGAAAATCCATTAAACTTAGATTTGGCTTGGAATTAGACTTCGAAATGAGTACTAAAATTGACGTGAAACGAATTTAACTAAAAGAAATGATTATTCTTGAAAAATTAAAATAATTTTGTTTTTGAAAAGCAAAAACCGTTTTTGGTAGAAGAAATTTAGAAAAGAAACTTTCTTTTAAACAATAAATTGTGAAAAGCCGCGGTGGTGAGAAAAAATTATCGATATTGGCGCAGTGGCGTAATGCGCCGTGGTGCGCGAGTGGCTACGGGTTCGAGTCCGCACCTAGGCTAATCTTTTGAATGCGAGTTTGATAACTTCTATGTCCTTCATTCGTAATTGGAGGATCACGCGCTTGTTCTCACTAGACTTGGTCTTAAAATGTATACTGGTCCCTTTTTTGTTAAGGACAATGGGGCAATTCCTGGTGGTGCCCCGGAGCATGTGAGTAAAAGTTATTATGCTCTACGTTCTGTTATCTGTGCGGTGTCTTTCCTGCAGGTGTCTTGACCCGGCTTCTTGTGTTGGTCATGTTTGAGTGGTGGGTGGCAACCATGCTTGTGTGCTGACTCCAATCGTCACGGTCAGATTTTACAACACCTTATCAGCATGCGCCAGCCTAATCTGTGCCAGCTAGGTGCGTCAGCCAACTCCGTGTCAGATAAGGTGGGCTGAGTGGGTGTCTGGTGGGCTTTTTGTTCCGGTCATGTTTGCGCAGTGGGTGGCAAGCGTGCTTCTGTAGTGACCCATCGGATCGGCTCCTATTTTACGACGTCTTATCAGCGCGGGTCAGAGCTACTGTGTGTCAGCTAGGTGCACCCGCCAACCGGGTGGCAGATAAGTGCGCCAGCCGAATGTGTGCCAGCTAGGGCGCCGTTATCTGTTGTAGCGTGGTCCATGGGGTGCTAAATCGCGGCTGCGACAACCACCACCGCACTGTAATTAGCGGTGCAGCGTCGCCACTGATCACAGTCGCATGTGTGGAAGCCAGTGCCGCAACCGCGACGACCATTTCTTCAGACTTTGCTTAAAGTATAGATCGCCGTAATTAGCTATGGCTTTCAGAAGTTCAGACCCTCACCCCTACGCGGTAACAGGAATATGCCCTGGGGTGCCTATTTCTTTTTAGAAATAAAAACACTTGAATTTTTCGCTTGCCTTGGCCGTGGCATTTTTTAAATTTTAAAGTCGACTATATGACGATCGAGTCCCATTTCACAAAAATAAAAACTAGTTTAATGGATGTTCCAAAAAGCTTATTAGCTTAAATGTTAGCTTAAAGTTGCATAAAAAATTAAAGAAGTTAGAAAAGTGCAACGTTATCACAGTGTTTACGGTTTCATGGTGACTTACGTTACGTTTCACGGCGTTTCACGGCGTATCACGGCGAATCACGGCGTTTCACGGCATTTAGGCTTAGAAAAATTAAAGTAAAGGAAATTAACGTTATCACGGCGTTCACGTTCAAAGAAAATTAAATTAAAGAAAATAAAAAATTAGCATTATCACGGCGTTTCACGGCGTATCTCGGCGTTTACGCTTAGAAAATAAAATTAAATAAAAGAAATTAGCGCTATCACGGCGTATCACGGCGTATCACGGCGTTCACGTTTAGCAAATTAAATTTAATTTTTTTAAATTGATTTTATCACGGCTTTTACGTTTTACGACGTTTCGAGGCGTTTGTATTTCACGGCTGCATTCCTAGAATTATGAGTACTACATGGTTGCATCCGAAATAGATAGATATTCATATGTATTCAAACATATGATTATCTATTTATTATTATTATTTTTTTGAAACAGTGAAATGTGGGAGCTCGTCGCCAGGACTAATAATATTGCTTATATGTGAAAGGTTCACATAATCTATATATTTAATTGAATATATATATATATTATTAACTGAATAAATTTTTTAACTGAATAAATATATTTAATATATAAACAATATTTCTATGCGTGCACGCATTAGAAAGAGTCAACGGACTACGTTAAAGTACTCACCCATCCGGTTGTGAGACGTTTGCCATCGGGTGTCAGCAGGAAGGGAGGGGTAATTTGTTATAAATCAGTTATTAGAAAAAATAGTTTTTTTTCATCAATCTCCCCTAAAGAATAAAGAAAAAGTTTTATTTTCCAATAAACCTAGAACCTAAGAATCTCCCCGGGACCTCCATATCAGATTAAAAGTTTAATTACTCCTTCTATCCGATGAATCCTACGGGATAGATGTTCCTCTGTCTAGTTAGGCTCTGTGTGTATCTTTATTATAAGAATACATACAGTATATGGATCGTAGAGAAGGGGAAGGGTGAGAAGGCAGACGGGTCCCTTCCAGACAGCTGGCCGCAGGCGACCTCACGGCCGGGACGATGTAGACGAGACTCCCGTAGCAGGGCGTCGCTATCAGTGCCAGGGCGTCGCCGTCGAGGGGTGCGGATTGGGTGCAACCCGACACGTCATCGTCTCGGCAAGCTCGGCGAAGAGCGCCTTCGTCCTCGGGGAATGACGGGAAAATTCCGGGAATTGGTCCAGATTGATGCCGTTCAATAGAGCCCTTCGAGCTGAACAGAAAGGTACCATCTATTTTGGAGTAAAGGCGGAAGAAACTTCACCGTCGCCCTCAGCAGCTCTAAAATGGCAACTGGGATTAACGCAGGTTAGACAGCTGGAGAGTTATGGGCCCTTCATCGTAAAGTATCTTAATTAGTTTGCTAGCCTACGCATTCGTAGGCCATTAGCTGATCGCGTTTTCCTACAGTAGTCGACTGAAATCGGAAAAAATCGCGTCACACAAGGTTTACTCGCATTTTTGCACCGCTCTAACCTTGTCCATTCGTAAGCTACGTTGCTTGTTTCAACGCACCTATTGAAGTTTCTACTGCTTACAACATCCACAAGTTGCAGCCGTAAAGGTTTAAACGTGATAGAGTTAATGCGCTCAGAACCCGCCCGCGCGTCCAATTTAGCACAACAACGGACTTACTCCCTCAGATTACAGTCCTTGCAGCTCGCGGTAACACCGTTCAATTCATCACGAAAAGCTCTATCGGTATAAAACTTGCCCGTTCCAAAAATGTCGATTTTCGATGACGTCATTGTCCCTTTGCCGCGGCCTTGAACCGCCTCGCCGTTGATGCGAAATTGACAAAAAATCCATATTTCCAGAATTGGTAGAGATTGACATCATTCGATAGTGCTTTTCGAGCTGAACTGAACGGTTCCATTGGGAGTGTCGAGAACTCAGATGTGGACGAGTAAGGGCGGAAGGAACTTCACCGTTGCCCTCCGCCGCTCTAAAATGGCAGATTGAGCTATAACAGTTTAGGCATATGGAGAGTCGCGAGCATGTCGTCGTAAAGTATTTTCAGTCTCGTGCTCGCCCACGCATTTGCATGCCGTTAGCTCTCCTCGTCTTCCTGCAGTAGTCGACTGAATTCGGAAAAAAATCGTGTCACACAAAGCTAAACTGCATATTCGCACTGCTGTGACTTTGTCCAAACATAAGCTACGTCACTGTGTTTCAGCTCTCCTCTTGAACTTTCTACTGCTTACAAAATCTACAAGTTGCAGCTCGAAAGATTCAAACTTGACAGAAATTATTGCGCTCAGAACACGCCCACGGTGCAATCTGCGAGCGGTCGCCCCACTCGATTGATAGGTTCGACACTATATACACAGAGCGCACTTCAAGGTCTCGCCGAGACAGAGTACAGCAATTCCTGAGTAGGGCGGCTGAGAATTTCTGAAAACTACTCAAATGCTCATTCTACAAGCTGTAGCGCCGCCCACTCGATTGATAGGTTCGATCCTATATGCATTATGCACGGCACACTCTCGGAGGATACCTGACATGACAGAACACTTTACGCCGTGCTTCATATACTCCGAGAACATGCAAGTCCTGGAACACAAGCTTCTCCAATCGCAAAAAGTCTGCTGCAGTCATTTTTGACCACCCACTGCGAAAACGCGGTGGTCTGGAGAAGTTGTGTGCACGCTTGTGTAGATCATGAAGAGACTAATCGAACGGTATCAGCCGTTTCTCAAAAAACCTCAAATTAGAGGAATTGCACAGCACACAAGGCTTTTCGACGGCTTATGACCGACAACTCGTCCGCGACCGCCCTTGGCAATGGAGCGCAAGTTTTCAATTTCGAATATTTTCATGGCTTCATATAAACCATGTAAACGAAACGAAAACGATAGAGTTCGAGTTCCTGAGCTCAAAGATATCCTTAGTTTTTGAAATGAACGAATTTTAGGCTTAGTTATATTAAAAGAACGCAAAAACCGCAAAATCGCGATTTTTGCGGCGTCTATTCAAAAGACGCGTCCGGTTCTGTAGGAAAGTTCTCCTGTTCAATGTGATCCTCTTTCTTGTGCAGAAGGAAGGCTACGGAATACTACAATTTTCCTGATCAGCACAGAGTGCATAAGCAGTGGTTGACAAATTCTTTTATTAAAGCGTCGATTAGATCTCCATCACGCTATCGTCTAGATAACATTAATCGATTTTCGAGTAGGAGTTGAATGTTGTGGCTTCATTTCGTTTTAACAAATCTTCTTCTACAGTTCCAGCCGTAAATATGGAGTCTATGATAATTTCAATGATGCGATAGGCAGTTTTTTAATTTGCCCATTCCGCTTGGATCATCACGCGTGGATCATCACACGTTAGCTTTCTTTTCACTTTTCAATATGCTTAGCGCGTTTATGAAAACAAAGATGGCTGGTCACGTAAGGTGTATAGCGTAAGGTGTATGGGAACGTCGGCCTGCTTGAAGTGGTCTTCTCCAGCTAATAGAATGGCAGATTGAGCTAAAACAGTTTAGGCCACGCGGATTTGAGAAATAGATGCGACCGAACGCGAGAAGACACACCTCAAAGGTGGGTAATTGAAGCTTTATCTTTAAATACACACAAAGCAAACACGCGCGAGTAATGAACACTGAATAACAGCATCGATGGTAAAGCGGTATGATGACACGAAATGATAGCATGGATAAATATGACTATACTACGTGGAACAAAACAAGGCAAACAAAATGATCTTCATATGAACGAGAACAACACTGTGTGAGGCATAAACCAGCTAAATGAACCTGCAAAGACACGAGTAGTGATGATATAGCAAAAGAAATCCACTTTAGGTAGAGACTGGAACCCATATGAGAGAATGGCAAGGCAGACAGAGCAAAACAAGAGCACGTATGAACAGAGAATAAAATGACAGCAAAATATACGGAGAACAACGAAATATGAGAACAACACAAATAAAGATAGCAACACTACTTAGCACACAAGATACATGAGAAACAACAAATATGAGAAATCAAGACCCACAAAGGCATGCGCAATAGGAGTAAGAGGAGGAAAACTCTCAAGGAAGAAACCACGACTCAAACACGCACAGCATGGAGAGCCACTTAAACCAACCTACCCGGACGCGCACAGCTGCACGACTGTTCGCGAGCCCACGAACGAAGGCTGGAAGCACTGATTAGGAAAGGGACCCCGAAAATCTGGCACTGAGAAGTAGCCCGGGGAAGAAGGAGAGCCCAGAAAGCGCCTGCGGTGCAATGGGGCGCGGGATCCCTCAATGGAGGCGACTTGTGGTCCTCCGCCCTTGCTGGTTCTGCTGCTCGGTGAAGAACTGCCATTGGCTCGTCAGCCGCCATGCTTCTCCCTTCAGCTCCTGGATCCTCCTACTCCTTTATCCTTTATCCCTTCTTGTGGGGAACATTACAAATGGTCGAGTGGTGACCCTCGTCTTCGGGAATCAAATCCTCGAACGCTCCTCCCTCAATTCTTTGACAGTAGAAACACCTCTTGTGCTGACCTGCATCGCTGTCGCCGGGACAGAACTCCTTGCACTGGGAACACGCTCCAGCTTGTCTGATGATGTTGTAGCGCTCGTCTCCGCAGGTGATTCTTGGGCATGACTCCCAGTAGTGCATGACCACTTCTCCACAGAATGCTCAACCAAGGTTCGGATGCATCATGGACTCAACTACCTGGATTCTTCCAAGCAGTTCAGCTTCTTGTCCGTCCACGGGTCTATTTCCTTGTCCTACGCGCACCTCCGGTCCCGGATCCGCTCCCTCAACGTTCTCCTGATGTACTCTGATGGTCCTGGACCCGCATCCTCGACGTCGTCTTGCTGCACATCGCGGAGGGCGTCCTCGAGGTTTTCCTGCTTACAGTCGCGCTCGACGCCCTCTGCCTCCGTAAGATCTATTCGGACCCTTCGAACGATCTGAGGACTAGATCTCATGGGTCCTGCTTGACGTCATCCTCATCCTCAGATTCTAAAGCCGGTACCTGTTCCACCGAGTCATCGTGTCAGTGTGATCTTCGTCTGGTACGGTCACTTCTAGTGGATTAGATGACTTCTCCGCCGCCTTATTCTCCAGTTCCTGCTTCAAATGCGCAACTTCCTGGGTGAGTTCGGCTATCCTGCCGCATCTCGGGCAGCTCGTTATCTTCTCCTTCTGTCCGGAGCTGGTCGTGTTCCTCTCTTAAACACACGTGCGTCCGAGTCCTTATTCCTCTGAAAGGCCCTTCTTTCATCTGCACCTCCTCCGGGACGCGTCAACGTCCGTCTTGATCGACTCCGACTGTCTCCATTCTTTCCGTGCTTCCTCCTTCTTCTGCACAGGTAGATGCTGGAGGGCATCTTAGACTTGTCCGGTCAACAAGTGCTCTAGACGAGGGGAAGCAAGTATAACCCAGAAGGAAGGCATATGTGAGCCTCGTCATGACGGATGAGTTTGTAATGTGCTAGTAAGTGCATCGTGATTGAGAAGCTCCAATGACCACGGCTTCTCTTTATCGTCCCACATCTCCAAGGGTACCTTTCGGCTCGTGCATTCTTGTACGCGATCCGAGCTGAAAGTTCTTAGGTGCAAAGTAGCCGTGCCCAGTGTCGGTCGATGAAAGAACTCTCGGCACCTGAATCTAGTAGTGCCACTACGTTCCTCAACTCACGCAAAGAGAGGTTTATGATCGTGAGCTCTCCTATTGGTAAGTAGGTTTCGCGAGTGCTCAGTATGCCCTTTCTGGAATGGAGTTGAGCAACAGGATCCTCTTGCTGTTCTATACGCGCTGTGAAGTGATCCTGATCTTGATTGGTTGGCTGGTGAGTCGCTGCCGACATAGGGTTCGCCTTCTTGGCGAACATCACTTTCTCATTCGCATCGGTTTATCTGGAACGGTGGGTTTTACCTGGCGTGGTCGTTGCTTTGAAGCAGCATGATGTGTGGTGTTTACCCTGACATGCGAAACACGGCCTTTTCTTACAGTCCGACGTTGCGTGATGAGGAGACGCGCAGATGAAGCACAGCTTGTATTCACGTTATCTTGTGCACGCACCTGCTCTGTGGTCCTCGTCACAGTACATGCACGACAGCTTCCTCGTGAAGTCTGTTTCTTCTGAGGCTGCTGTTGCTGTGCTCCAGTGTTTCTTAACGTCAACGCAATCACTTCCTCATCCGCAATGAAGTGATCCAGGGAATTGGGGAGATTTTCCATCAGGAACGGTCCCTCCATGGACCGTTTCTTTTTTAATGCTTCCCTCTGCAAGTGTTCGGGGAATTTGGTCAAAACGTGTTTATGAGCCATTGGCTGTCCACATTTTCACACTTGTTTTGAAGTTGAGACATGATGGCTTGGAGCTGCTGCAGTAATACGTGCTGATCCTTGACGGATAGTGAACGCAGTGTCGCCGCCTCCATTCTGGCTACCTTTGAAAATCTCGTGCGGCTGATTCCAGGTTCTTGGTTCGGATTGCCCACTCAAGCCAACCAAGCCTTCCTTCTCTCCGAGTGTCGGCGAATTCTCACAAACCCGTTTGTAAAGGATATATGCTTGCCCATCGGCCGGCCATAACGAGTCATTGTATAACAAGTGCTCCATCACACCTATCGGCGTGCCTAGTACGCTTCGCTAGCTGCTCTACTTGTATAGCCTTTTTCCCTACCTAGGAGAACAAAAGGCTCGCAGTACGTACAGTAAATAGTATGATAAGGCGATCTGTTGGTTCCTCACTACTGGTCCTCCCCTGAAACGGTCCCCCATTACTGGTACTAGTCCCCCTCAATGACCCACCCTTAGCGGACGACGGCTTCGGCACGCCTTCTGAGTCCACAGGCACTTTGAACGACGTCCTTGGCACGTCTACCTGAATCCCCAAACATGTTGAGCGAAGTCTTTGGCACGTCTTTTGTGTCGCAGGCAGGTTATGCGACGTATTCCGCACGTCTTCTGAATCCCCTGGCACGTAGAAGACGTCTGGGTATTTTCCGCTATTTTCGCGCCCCGTAACTTGATCAGTATCGATTGATGGCGATCGATACTTCAAAAAGGAACTTCAGATTCGTTTGAGCGAC
The DNA here is from genome assembly GCA_947359475.1 of Heligmosomoides polygyrus bakeri. NCBI lineage: Eukaryota > Metazoa > Nematoda > Chromadorea > Rhabditida > Heligmosomidae > Heligmosomoides > Heligmosomoides polygyrus. The sequence continues at coordinate 38,716,175 of OX375869.1, forward strand.
CTCGACTACAACATCCATGGCTAAAGTTTCGAACCGCCTGGACTACGTCCACAAAAAATCGATAGTTTAATCAATATCGATTGATGGCGATCGATACTTCGAAAGCGAATTTCAAATTCGTGTTCAGCGACCTCGATTGCCCCGGGCTGAAGTTTCCTCACAGGCAGGGAGAAGACGTCTGGGTATTTTTCGCGATTTTCGTGCCGTAATTCCCTCCCCCCCCCCCATTTTATGACGAAATTCTGAGGCGGCGGCGCCGATCGATAGTATGACTCAGCGCTTAACGCGTTATTATAGAGTATGATCGATGTACTCATTCAAAGTACCTCACCAACGTTCCGTGGAAGTACAATGCGTGTCACATCCCGTAATGGGATCGAAAAACGCCGTCCTTTATCCTTTCACTTTTATAATACCCTTAAAGCTTTGAAGACTGGCAATTCAGATTTGCTTTCGCGTGCCTATAAAATATACGTGGGACTTGTAATTCAGTCCGGAACTGTGATCTATCTCCAACCCTTTCCAGAGTAAAGGCATCCACATGCTGTAAAGGGTTCGGAATGATTTCAAATGCAGTGCAAAAATACGATGCTTCAGCGCAGACTCTTCGCTTAATTCAAAAGGCAAGAAGGGAATCAAATCTCAAATTTAAAATCTCTTGATTGCAGAAGAAGTGCCTTTTACCTCAGAACATTACAAAATTCTCATGGTCCAAGTTCAGATCAATCCTTTTATTTTTTCCGCCGAAGGCCCACTGTCAGACCATTATTTCCTTGCTTGGCGTAGTTTAGGGGAGATCAGCCTGCTGTTTGTGAAAACGAAAATGTTCCAGGTTTCACTCATTCAAGAAGCCGGAGTATTGCCGTAGTTCTTTTCGTTCACACTGCTTTTTAATATCTAATATAATTAACACAGCGTTGCCTTGTATTTTTTTGTCATAAAAATAAGTGAATCTGTGTTGATAGGCTTACCAGGAAACTATCTCAACGGTAGGTCGGAACGGCCGAAGTGTTGTATATGGGCAGAATCGCCTCTTTGAGGGAAACAACAAAATGCAAATATCTCGACCCCAATACAACTCTGCGCAGAGTTAGGGACGATAGACGTTGGGCCGTCGGTGGCGTTACCCCTCTGCCTGTACGCGGAGGGTGGGCTCAATTTGGCTGGAATACGCCGCCCCTCCACCAACCTGCTACCACCGCTCGCTCGTCGTCGCTGTTTCCAACCAACTTAAGCCCGCCCTCTGCGTGTAGGCAGAGGGCTAACGCCACCAACGGCGCAACTTCCATCGTCCCTAACTCTGCGCAGAGTTGTACTGGGGTCGAGATATTTGCATTTTGTTGTTTCCCTCAAAGAGGCGATTCTGCCCATATATAACACTTCGGCTGTTCCGACCTACCGTTGATATAGTTTCCTGGTTAGACGGAAATAATGTGGCAGTATGATCAAATTCGCGTGGTAGCGCAGTCGGGGCATTGATTGTGGCATGCGTCCTGTATCAGATATCTTGGTTCAAGTCCCAACACTGATTTGTCCATCGTCTGGTCTCCGTTAGTCATTGTGCAGGACAAATCTGATTATTATGCCACTGCAATACCCCGTAGAGTTGGCGCATTTCTGAAAGAGATTGATTCACGTTTTTCTCTATCATTTTATCGCCTATGAAATACCGGGCAAGGTAGGATCAGCATGTATACCTCAGAGCAATCAACGACTACTAACTTCACAGGCTACAGGCCAGAATCAGTATTGAACCTTCAAGGGAATGCTCTTAAACACCTCCGAGATTCAGCGGAATGGCTAACATCAATTATTTGTCCTCGAGTTTGGAGAGCAACGGTCGACTTCTATACCTAATTAAAATAACAGCGAAATTGCACACTAGGGGTCCGTGTGCTTCGCTTGATACCATCAGAAACTTAAGCTTCTCGTTCAGTTCCTAACTGGGTTAAGACGCTTGCTAGTGTTTAGTTCTGCCTTTAGATCTGTTCTGCCACAAGTCGTTTCCTTTGCATTTATTTTCACTATTGCGTTAGATGTTCAAACAAGATTTTATTCATCTCTGAGCATGATATCGTAACCCTACTATACAAAAAGAAGCTAATCCATCCGTGCATCTGTATGTCCTTCCAACCGTCAGGGATAACAAACCCTTCAGGAAGGGTTTCATATATTGATCGGCATTATTGATTGCTGCTCAGATTCAAATTGGGTGTCGCACGACTATGATGTGCGGTGGAAAGACTTCTCGATAAGTGGATAATGCAGATGAATGGATGAAAGGATAAAGAACGGAGTTAATCAATCCTTTTCAGGATGCGCCACGCATTCTACTTGTACGGGATGTCATGGAGACAATTTGCATGCATTTTTGGCCAATACAGCGAATTGTGTTGGCCAACCGATGACAAGTCAGCGTTTTCCTCTTCCCATATAAGTCTAGTACCGATTCCAACCAAGCCTTTTCCGGAGGGATGGAGGGTTTAGCTGGTCTGGGCGGGAATTCCGAACCAGGAATCTGGTGGCATCGGGTGCACGCAACAGCCGGCATCTCCTCCGACTGCGCTATACGCCCCCAACAATAGTTATTGTTGATTACTGCAGCAAAGCCGGAACCAGTTGCTGGTCCGGTGTCTAGGTCGTTTCGACTGTTGGCTGGTAATTAAATATTATATTTCTTTTCAATACAAAAATCTAAGAAATAAGTACAAAAACTAAGAGTTGGAACAACATAATTTTATTATACTCAGTATTGGTCCCTATACTGGTTTCTTTACCTGAATAATAATAATGGTAAATGGTAGATGAAGAAATGGTTTCTTTGCCTGAATAATAATAATAATGGTAAATGGAAAATGAAGAAATTATTTTGAGATGTGCCACGCATTCTACTTATACTTCGGGATGTCGTGGTGGCAAGCTGAGTGCGTTTTTGGCGTACACAATGACCTGCAGTGTCGCTCCGATGGCCAAGTCATTGTTTTATTCTTCCCAGACAAGTCTGGTACCAATGCACCAGAGGGTCGGAAAACATGGCTGTCCTCGGTGAAAAATCCGAACCAGGAATCTGAAACCGGGTGCAACACCGCGTGACAATCGGCGCCTTCTCCAACCACACTCCATCTATAGTCAAGGGGTTTGGCTACAGTTAAAAGATTCCCGCACAACATTACGTTGATAAGTGACTATCGCATAAGGGGAGAGACTAATGCCAAGCTCTCTACCTCTGGCCTTTGCTTCGATGCTGGTCAATTTCTTCGTATTTCATGCGTGTCTGGAGTTTGTCGAAATGAATAGACCTCTTCTGACGTGTCGAAGTCTATTTTAACTACAGAAGACCCAAAATTTTTACCAAAGAAGACCATACTGGCTCTCCGGCTAATAGCATTTTTCAGAACGCACTGCGTTCGCTTGTTCATTGCGCCCTTACAAGCTCCGAATGTGTTACTGATCCTTCCTCTATACGTGTACTTCAAGATTCTTCTGTGTTTGCTCTGCCTGTTCATTCTATTCAGCGATTAAAATTTCCGCGTCATCATTTTCACCTTCCATGTGTGCGGGCGGTTTACAGTTAATAAGCACAGTAATTCTTAGTGAGATAAGTGGTAACCGGCCTGTTATTTTGGGAATTCGCCATCTATGAACGGCGACTGGTCGCAGTGTGCGACAGACAAATGGGAACACCAACACTACCCTTCACATTTTCATGGCTTCACATTTTTCAGTAAGGAAAGATAGAAGCGGAATGAACATGCTTTCGCTCACTAGATTGATAGGTTCGATTCGATCACGCCTAAAATACGGTGTTCTGATGAAGCAGTGTGCATGTTCGTGTAGTCCTCGAAGAGACGAATCGACTGAAGCCATTCTTTTTTTTTTGAAAAATTGAAATTAAAGGAGTTATGAGCATGCAAGTGTTTGCGACGGATTTTTCCGTCGCAAACCAAGGTTTTGACTGCGCGACGTGAGCGGTGTTGTAGCTACCTACTAGAAACGTCAAATAGTCGCTTCTGCTCCTCGACGTCTTTGTAAAACTTGAGGCGCTCGCAGTAGTGTGTGCTTGCGCCACGTGGTTAAATGGTTAGCTGAAATTGAAGATGATTTGTAGATCACTTAGAAATAAATGTGAGAAAGCTTATTTGTGACTTCGCTACAGAGCAAAAAAAATTGAAAGAGCGAAGCTGCTCCTAGCCGAAAATCTACTTTGAGAATGGGACACTGATCGTTCCTTTCCTATAACTTAATAGTTTTCTGACCTTCCTATTGGAGGAGGCGTGGTAGCGCAGTCGGAGAAGGAGCCGGATCTCGTCCGCACACCACTTCGAGGCTCCCGATTTGAATTTCACGTAAAGCAACAACGCCTCACACACTGCTCATTAACGAATCACTTCTCTAGTACTACGACTCTGGTACATTGAGATTCCCAGATCTATTCTAGTCGGAGAGGGTCACTACTTGATCGTGGGCTGGCTCAGTCCGTCGTCATTGTAAAATATAACAGTTCACTATCAATTTTAACGCCATTGCGCAACAGACAGAGTGAACTGCCCACGCCCCCTACTAGGATGAATCCAGATTCCTTGATTCATTCCAGAATGGATTTCTTCGCCGGTCTTCGTCCTTGTCCTTTGTGCACTTTGTATTGTTTTAGCAAGCAATTCTGCACGTCACCCGAAGAATGCTGTGCCATGCATCTGCTCAGCCAACCCTCCCCTATTATTCCACATATCCAGTTTCGGTTTTTGCACAGCTCGCTACAGTACCCTAATCGAGGTCGATTAGTAATGACAAATTCCTTGAGGAAAGCCGCTTATGCTGCACTCATCCTCCTTTGTTCCCGCATTATGAAGGGCAATTGATTTTGCGACCGCCTGCTAATCTGAATTCGTGTCCACGAGAATTTATTGCGTTTTCCACGATGTGTCACAAAGCCGCCGTGCTACTGCGAATCAATGCTTTGTAGCCGGAGGCAAAAAGTGTCGGTCGGCCCTTCATTGAACAGCTCGCTTCGCCTTCTCGTCCATCTTCCACTTCGCCACTTGTGTTTCCGCCTCCCTTCATTTCCTGTTCCGTCGTTGAGCATCAGCGTTGCCTTTCAGTTCCGTGAAGTTTCTGATGGAGTAAACGGTGTTTCCAGCATCAGAAGAGCGAACAATATCTGGGAGCGGAATTCTTTTTTCGACTTGTCGCCTTTTCACCTGAATGCTTCCGAAAAGCTCTACATCTAACTCTTGTAGTGTTATAATTCCCCTAGCCATCTTAAATACAGTCTATATCAGTCAAAGAAGTCGCAAAACCCATATAGGTTCTCAGAAAAGGGTTTTCTAGGTCACAGCCAGGCGTCTTGGAGCTTTGAAAGAATTGGGAGTGGTTAACGGCGAAGCTTTGGAAAAGTAGCTAGAAGAGCATTTGTTAAGGCGACCATGCTTGTACAGGTCATTTGCACCGATTTCACCCCCCCCCCATTTTGTGTATAGGGTGTAATTTTGTAATGTTATTGCCTTTTAGAGCACGTCTGTGCAAGCGCTTCGATGGAGCGACCAATTTTCTGCGAATGCGATTTTAAGAAGGGTTTTGTGGACTTTCGTGTGGATACGAAGTTTTGATAGGGAGTGTGTAGAGAGAGTAGACCGCTGTGTCTTACGCACCCCAAACAGGTCTACAATTAAAAGCGTTTGCGCTACCCTTCCACTCACAAAACTCCTTATCTACCCTAGTGTCACAAAAGCAGCTCCTGCTTCACTAAAGATGTCCCCCGCTACAAATGATTTCCAGTCATAAGTTCCAAAAAAGCAAATTCGCTCACGACGTATCGCAAGGCCCTATTAGTTTCCTTCTCTGCAGCATAATTCCGACGGTAGCACAGTGGGAAGAGACACTGACTTGCGCATGCCCTTCTAATTCAGGTTTAAGGTTAGGGTCCCGCTAAGGCCAACCGAGTCCACGCCGGCTGCTTCGATCGTCTATAGGCTTCCCCACTCCTTCATTGTTATTTCGATTCTTTGATTTTGCGACTCATTACGAACGTACCTGAGCAAAACTTTCGTTGAATTTCGGTTAACTGCGATAAACCGCAGACTTCAGTACTATTATGAATAATTATATTCCGTGTAGAACTGTGAGATGGTGTTACGGCCTTCACTACTCGAAAGCGTCACACTTCTAAGGAGAAATAGAACGGCAGTTCTTTACAGCATGTAATTCTACATTTCTTATGCATTATCGTCGTTTCGTGTGCCAATCCATGAGCTCATATTTAAGCCTATGCATGAAATATTTTAAACGCTGTCGGGCCTTTTTTGTTCGATGACGTCCAGTGCTAGACCTTTATCTTTCGTCTTCTTGTGCATGCCTGTCCGAATCGCTCCCAAACATCGAGCCTTCTTTCGCCGCCATTCCAGAAGCGAATCTCGGCTTGGAATATTCCAAGCGCATTGGCGAATTTTCGTAAAGTGTAGTGCATTCACTTATCTGTTAGACTTTCCCTGCCAATTTGCCATCGTTCTCTCTTTCCCTATTTTTCGTAAGGAAGAAGCTCCGAAACTTCGATGTGTTTTGCTAGTTACTGACACTTATAATCGGCAATGTACTCTGGATATCGCGTTTATCGAGTTCTATGCAAAGGAATGTCCCAACGCCGAGGGTCACTGCGTATCGGCCTGTTGGAGGAAAAGATCATGGACAAAATGTGGTCTTGTGCTGTTCGCAGAGGTGTTGGAGCCAGGGGAGATATACGGGCCGAATATAAAGGAAAAATCACAGCACAGTTCGCACTCTTCACGGGTGCATTCACACTTTTTACGCGCAAGCTCCGAAGCTTACATTCTGTGGATCGGAAGCATAAGCTAGAAGCGGCTTGGAACGCTGTGTAGAGCAGTGGAGAATTACGACCGCAGATCTAAAAGGAGGACGGCTTTGATGGCTATCACATCGGAACCATATTTACAACCTATAGGAGTGTATAAGTGAGTGCAATCCGCTGCAGCAAGT